>VWZI01014461.1:0-89522 GCA_013396835.1 Psilopogon haemacephalus
GATTCATTCACTTAAGCAGTTCTACCTTGTTCAGTGAAAAAGCATAAAACCAACTGAAAAACAGTATGCAACTGTGCCATATCATCTTATATTCACCTGGAGGAGATTTAATAAATATCTATCAAACTATACTGTGATCAAAAAATAAAAATCAACCATTCTTGTCAATAGTGCACAAGCACATGATCCTACATAATAAAAATTTATGTATATTTTGATATATTGTGCATTTCAAAATATTCCAACAGCAGCAGAATTAAACCCCATATACCCACTCAGTGGAGAGCAGCCACCAAGTGAAAGGTTTCATTCCCACATGTGGTTGGCAAAGTATTAAAATCTATCTCTGCATGTTTGCAGTCATAGTTTCTCATGCTTACCATGCAGTTCTTTCTAGATACATAAACACTTATTTAACTTGTATTTTTAAATGTCTCTATGACTGCATTCACTGAGAGAACTCAAGTTGAACTTAAATAAAACAGTGACTCAGAACCACATGAAGCCAAATGTGTAAATATTAATACAGAAGTCTTGCTCAGGCTTGCTATTGAGAAGAGTAGGGTTTTAAAAAAAAGTCCAACACATTAAAAGGAATGCTCTGGCATTATATTATATTATATTATATTATATTATATTATATTAGGGTAAACCTGGGTCTTCCCTAATGTAAAATAGTTTTCTCCATTTCTCTCAGATTTCATGCAATTAAGTCACACCATGGACAGAGTTAATAAAACCCACTATTGCCATAGGCACCAATGCCAATCCTGAGAGACAAATTGTATTGGTGGTTTATCATACAGCAATATAACCTGATAGGGATTTTTAAAAAGTTATCAATTTTGATGTAGCTAGATTATGCCAGTGAAAGGTGTAAAAAAAACATAGCTTTAAGGACCTAAACAAACTTTCCACAGCACTTCCCTGAGAGAGTTCTATTAATATGCTTGGTGTTTGGTAAAAAGTGAAAATGAACTTATTATATTTTAAAATCCCACAGACCTTCCAAATTTAGTGTACTTGGTTTTTATGTAAGTCTGTTGATTGGATATGGTTATCCAGATGGCTTGATATTTAATTATAAAGATTAGGGAAGTAAATCTCTAGATATGTATGGCTTTTCTTTTTTTCCCCTCCTTCATTGTTGCCTCTCTCCTTTTCCTGCCACTGAAAGTCTATTTAAACAGGAGTCATGCTTTTCCAAATTTGAACTTCTTAAACACAAAATGGACATACCTGACAGACTCTCCTGCCAAGGTTTCCCAATGTGAAGTACTGTAGTAAGAATCTCTCCCCTCTGCTCTCTCTTGTACATTTCTATTAGCTAGCTAATAGATAATTTTAAAACCTCCCTCAATATAAATGATTGTCCACCTGCCACTGTCTTTATCCATTACTTCAGAAATGGATCAGTTCTATTTAGAATTTCAAAACATAAAATTCCTGACAACCCTTTGATTTTGAAAGCATTTTATCTCTATCAAAAGACAAATTCTAGCAAACAATTGCCAGTGATGCCAAAACATCAGTCTCACAGAACATTTCACCTGTTCATTCAGACTGAGTATTTTTCTGACTTATTTTTATGACTCAGCATCCAGATTTAAAAGTTTTTGAGTTTTCTTTGGTTTTGCAAATGAAGCTCTCTTTTTATGGAAGAAAATCTGCTTTGTCATTCAAACGAACCTCTATGTCTATCCCCTATTCCAGTTCTATTGCATTAAAGAAAAAATGCCTAATTAAATATTAATTTCCATTTCTCATCTACTAACCTTATACTCTTTTTATGTTTATTACTTCTCAAGGACATAATACTGAATTCAGTAAAAATTCTTTTCCGCTTCTACTTAGTTTTCTGTCAAAAAAGTTAATGTTGTAGACTCTATCCCAAATCAATGTAATAAATTACAGCATGAATAGAATTTCATTACTTTGCATAAAATTGTCCTTTTCTATGGGAAACACAATTTTAAAACCACAGTTTTCAAAACAACAATATAGTACTGGCTTGTACGTTTCTATTGAAGAGAAATGTCTGATGTGGAGAAAAAGTAGATTTTTACCTAAATAAACAAAAAAAAATTAGTTCTAAAAATGAACTAAAAATTTTAAAGAAGTATTTTCAGCAGAATCATCTGAGCACAGTCATATAACTGCCATTCAAGCTGACTGTCACTTACTCCAATAGTTAAAGTGAAGTACTCCACTTTACAGTAGTCATTTAAAGTCAACAATAATTTTATTGTAGAGTTTAGAGCAAATATTACTCAGTTGGAACAATGACTGGAAAGTTTGTGCTTTTTCATTAAGTTTTACAGCATGAGTAAATTAATGCAATTTTGTAAACCATAACAATACACCCTAGGTGTCTGAAGAATTCTTGGGAAAAGTTATATATTTGTTATGCTTTTCTCTGGTTTTACCTGTTGATTGTTCCAAGCAAAGCACACCTGTTAACCACACCTGTAGACCTTGATGATCCAGGAAGCAAATAAACTCTATGTCAGGTTGAGGTTGGCTTTGATTTCCAAAATTACATCAGGTGGGGTTTATTTTGTTTGGGTTTTTTTGTTTATTTGGGCATTTTGTTTTTTAAACAGGACAGACACTGTAATAAAATAATTTGGTTATCTTAACATTGTAATTTTTGTTAAGGAGAAAAGATGTGTGTTATTGCAAGATAAGATGCCAAAATAAAGTCTCCTTCCAAGAGCAGTGCTTTTAAATAAGCAAGGGAAGATTATATCAATTAAAAAAAAGAAAAAAATCTGCACTGGATAGGCAAATTGGTGAGAGGAACAGAAGGCTATCTGTTCAAGGACTGATTAGCATAGCTGTATTGAGTTAATTACCATGAAGTTTTTCTCTGTGTTCCAAATAAAGGCTATTATCATAGGCACTTGAAATACTCAGAAATCATTGGAATATCAACTCAAAAGTGATGTATCCATGGGAATAAAAGGACCTATTCTACTCTTGCAATGTCACAAGTCAGAAAGTAGGAAAAAACTAAAGCTTTCTTGAAACATGGGCCAGTTTCGTGAACTAGCCTAAACTTCAAACCAGAAGCAATGAATGTCATTAACAAAGAGACTATTATGTTTGTCAAGTGTTTTATCTAATGGGAAAATATTGTTGACTCTAGATGGTGGTCAGGAAGATCAAAGAGAGTTCCTTCCTGAGGGTGTCAAATCTATAGAAGGAGTATATAGTGACTGGACAAAATACAGTCAGGAATTTTTAAAATTAAAAACAGGAAGAAACATGCAAATGAACTCTGGCAACTCCCTTTCAATAAGCACCACAAGTTAGGTGCTGCCTGACCGGGGTGCAGCTTTGCTGAAAAGAGCAAATAAAGTATGCAGGGTATAACCCATGATCTCTAAGAGAAAAGGTGATTTGTGTCAGTAAAGTAATACAGACAGACACAGAACAGACCATTTTGTTTAAATCTGATAAACCCTGTAGTACTGGTATAACATAACTTGGTTTAGTGGTATGATTGAAAAAAAAAACAACAGAACACACCCTGAATTACAGTCTGTTTCTATGATTTGCCTTAAGCTTCACTGCTTTGACAAGAAATGTGTAACCAACTTCTAAAATGCAAATTTTAAGGAGCTTCCTCTCCTGAAAGTATGTATAAAGCAAATTATTTAAATTATTTAATATGTAAATATTATATAAATAAAAAATCTACATTTGTAGGACAGAAAAAAATCAGTTGATATAAGAAGCATGTTTTGACAAACCTCTGTAATACATAATGTTATGTGTTCTCGTCTTTAAAATATAGTACAAGATATCAACATATCGCTAAATGCAAATTCTACCTTATTTAGTATCTTAAGTCAAATAATGATAGGCATTTTTTGAGTATATTTAGCTCTATGTCATGTACAAAACTTGTCTATAGATAGACCCACATTTACAAGAGTTAATCTAATGCACTGATTTGTAAAGTTTCCAGTGAATTTATGCCAATCTACAGGTTGCTGTTGAATTTAGCTGCTTGTAAATGCACTGGAACATCTTGACAGTAAAATAAGCACATGGTAATACTAACTAGAAGAAGTAATAAATATATAGGTAATATATCCAAATAATTTATTTTAAAATGTGTCTACTTAACTGTTACAATACTGCAGAATATTATGAGCTACTGAGGCCCTGGTGCTGTCAGGAAAAGGTCAAAATAATAAATTATCCATCTGGGAGTTTTCCCCCCCTTTTTTAATGGAAATATGGAATACTTTCTTTTATTTTCTTGGTTAAATTTGACTTTGTGCCCTCCCAGGTGATGGAGTAAAGACTGATCTGTAGAGGTAAAGCTTCTAATCTTCTTACAATGGTCTTATAATTTATTGTTATTCATGCAGAGCATGTTTCAAATGTGCAGTATTTTCTTGCTTTGAAGTTGATCATGTCTTTATCAATCCAATTGCTAGATGACACACTCCTCATCCAATTGTTACAAAAGTAAGTCAGTGTTATGATAACAAGTGTAAAGTGCTTTGTGTGTGCAAAATATATTGACACATCCAGATGGGCCTTGAAAGTCTCCAGAGAAGGAGACTCCACAACCTCCCCAGAGAACCTGTTCCAGTGCTCTGTGAGCCTTACAGCAAAGAAGACCCCTTCATGTTGAGGTGGAACCTCCTGTGCTGCAGCTTATATCCATTGCTCCTTGTCCTATCACAGAGCACAAGTGAGAAGAGCCTGTCCCCCTGCCTCCAGATGCCCAGCCCATCAGATATCTATAAATATTGATTAAATCCCCTCTTAGTCTTCTCTTCTCCAGACTAAAAAGCTCCAGGTCCCTCAGCCTCTCCCCATGAGACATGCATGACCTGTGCTTTTCCAAATACGGGTAAAGCAACCCCAGGCTTCACCTAATATGGTTATTTTTGACAAAGTGTCATTCTGATTGGTGAATCTCCATTGTCCAATGAAGTATTCAAGACTCAGGCAACTGATATATATGGCCAGAAGTTGTAAACAACTTGCCATGCCTCATCTTGCCTTGCTATGCCACGCTGCTTTGCCCTGGGGACCAGGAGGCCTTGCTGCTTAACAATCTGTGGTGCTTCAAGCTTGTCTACCTGGAAACTTTGCTGTGCCTCAGTTTACCAGGGGGATGCATAAGTGCCTTCACACTGTTGGCAAGAGTCTTTGCCAAAAGCTGCCCAAAACGGCTGGCCTTAGCGTGAACAACTCCGCCAGCAGGTAACAACAGCCTAGACAGTGCAGAAGGGGTTTACTAGGAGAACCAAGTGCCCTCAAGCAAGATGTATTACTGCTACTACAGCAGTCACAGCTATCAAAAGTGATAAGCTGCTCCTAGCTGGAGAGACCTCACCACAGCCTGTGTGGTGAGAGAGAGCAGGTTACTGCCACACAGTAAGACACTGTGCTTGCCTGTGCACCTGCAAACCTCTGTGCCCAAGCCTGAAGCCCTGGAAGACAGTGTCTGCCCGAGAGGGATCAAGGCCAGGTCAGAAGACTGTGCGAGTCCCAGCACCCTACCAGAGTCCTGGGGAAATGCCAAAAGCTTCCAGTGGTTATCACACCATGGACAGCAACCCCTCCAAATGTTTTGGGTACTGTCTGAGACTACAATGCAGCCCTGGAAATCTGGAGATACTAATTTGTGAATAAATATTTTAGAAAGCCTCTTTGTAATCAAAGCTCTTTGCTTTGGTTCTGATTGCTCTGTAACTGTAATTACCTTCTGCTTCAGCAGGAAGGATCCTCTCGAGTCCCCCTAGAGGGCAAGTGGCATATTGCATGCAAGAATCTCCAAAACCTTACTGTTTATGTGTTTGTTAGTTTTGCTAAATTGTCTGAAATTGTTTGGTACTGCCCTATGCACTGTACATATTCTGTAATCTATTTGTACAACTGAGCATAAAGACCCTGTAAATAAACTATTTAAAAAAATAATAATAAACAATAATGTAATAATTTTAATATTTAAAAAATATAATAATAACCACTTCCATAACACTGAGCTCTCAATTTTTCAACTCGTATGCCTCTTTCTTTGAGAAACTGCTCAAATTTTGAACAGACAAAGGAATCAGGCATCAGTTTCAGAAAGATTCCACTAAGGCAAGTGTGACTATTTTATTGTTTTGAAGAACAAATCATAATCATGCTCATAATTAAGAGTAATCCATGAGACCTCCATGAAGTGACACACACAAGAAAATGCATCCATATCCAATTACTGGTGCCTTTGCTTCCACCTTCTCTTATGGCTGCTGTGGAACTTATGCTGCATACAGGCTGCAGATTAGTTACCAGCAATAAATTGTCCTCACAATGCAGATGCCTAGTTGATAGTAAGTAGACACGGTGGTACTAGGGTCCCCCTATAGTCAACAGTGACAGGTATCTGCGGAGAGATTAATCTCTCCTGCTTGAATTATCTGTATGCAATTGAAGCTGTACTGAATTATCCAACAGAAGCATCAATTTCCCTTGCAAACTGTAAGGAAGTATTAATCAACTACCTGAAATCAGACTGTAGCTTTCACAGTGTTAAGATATTATGCCACAGGTAAGAACACAGTGAGGCAGTAAAAAGGGCTTTGTGTCCCTTTCTCAATGGCAGAAATAACCCTGGAAACAGAAGACATACAGCACATAAGGAGGAAGAAGAAACCGCTGAGAAGGAAACTTTCCACATTGGTTTGAGCTGTGTTTGGATCAGCTATCTTAAAAAATACCATAACATGTAATTTCAAATATATTAAACCTGTGACATAGAACAAAATAAATAACTGGAAAGGTAACAGGCCAATTAAAAAGCAAAAAAAGAAGGGCGTGTTAAAGCCAGGAAATGTATTGTGCAAAGAAAGAATGAAAAATTACCTTCAGGGCAAGCTTTTTGGTTTCTTTTTTAGAGCAGAGAGAGAGATAAAAACAAAATAAGAAAAGATCAAAGAGAAAAAATTAAGGCTTGGTGAGAAAAAACACACTTAAAGATATAGAAGAAAAAAGGTAGAATAGAGTCAGACAGCTATTTGGTGAGATCTTACACTTTATATGGATCAAAGGACAGACTTCAGAAGAGTGCTTTTGAGCAAGAAAAAAGATCACAGAGCAGGCCAGCATAAATGGTAGAGAATGGAGAATTCAGTTACATAGGACAGAAAGTGAAAAGGAATAGCTCAAAATGAGGGCTCAAACGAGCAGAGGCAATTCATCTGGATGCAGCAGGAGTATAGTGCAATGAGCTGGAAAGCTCTTGCTACTGCCAATTTTGCTAGATGGCATCAATTTAATCTTCAGAAAACATTAGACAGTTGTGAGTTCTTCAGGCAAGCATTTTAAATTTTCTTGTTATCATTAATAAGCAAGAGAGTTTCTGCACTCAGAGAAGAAATACGTATCAAAATGTGAACTAGAATAACAATGTCATCAGTATAAACATGTGGGTTCTTCAGATTCAAAGAAGGCCTTGCCTTCCTGAAAGCATTTCCCCCCCCACCCTTTTAGTCCAATACAAGATGTCATTTCCCCCATGTAAACGTCAAATTGTAAGAATAACTTCCAAATGTTGAACTTTAAAAAAAATCACAAAGCCAACCAAAAGGCATTTTCAATTACACTAATCAAAGTTATCAAAGGGCTAATAGATAAATTCAAAATTTTAATGTTACCTCCTACTACAGCTGAGTGTTGCTGAGAGCTGGACTGTGCTAGGACAATGGTAATGTGCAAAGTAATATTCCATGTGTTCTTGCCATGCTTTTATTTTTAAAATACAGGTGGAAGCTTAGTATTTTTCAATAGTTCTGATTTTTGGCCTAAATCTTACACTCTTTCTACTAGCTTATGTTCAAAAACACTACTACACCACATCTACCCTCTTCAAATTTGGTCCAAGTCCCACATTTTAGAGCAATTATGTACTATGTGTTATTAGTTACTATACTATCAGCTAGCACTGTTATTTTCCCTTTAGCCTATTTGACAATACTTAAAACTTGCAGTGAATCCTCCTTCTTCAAGATTCAGTTCTAATCAAGATAACTGCCCATTAATATTCTTCTCATATAACATGGTAGCACAATTTATAAGATGACAACTCTGGACAGAATTATTAAATATTACAAACATATTCCTTCCTTCCAAGACTTTTGCAACCTTCTGCATTAGAAAATAAAAATTAAAAAAAAAACAAAACCAAAAACCCACCACCCCACAACCAAAAACCCAACCAAAACCCCAAAACCCACACACACATACACACCAAAAAAACAAGCCAAACAAACCAAAACTCTAAAAACAAAATTAACAAACAGAAAAACCAAACCAACAAAAAACCCAAACAAACAATAAAAACAGAAAAGATGACAACAGACTGTAAGTTACACATACATTTTTGCATTAGTTAATGAGTAAATGATTTCTAAATACAATCCAGTAAAAACATTATGATAGGTGAAAGTTATGCTATTTATAACTGTTATTTTCTTACATTGCTTTTTCAAGAACAAAAATATTTTTGGCTTGGATAGGCAAGTAGAGAAACATTTAAATAATAATGAACTGAAAAGAAAAATTACAAATAATTAAATCCTTGGAAGGGATGCATTCTTCTGTTCTTCAAGTGCTGTGAGCAAAAGGCAATCATCACAGAATCACATAATGTTCAGGGTTGGAAGTGACCTCATAAGATCAAGTCCAACCCCCTGGCCACAGCAGAATCACCTAGGGCAGGCTGCATAGGAATGCATGCAGATGTGTTTTGAATGTCTCCAGAGAAGACTTCACAACCAGCCTGGGCAGTTTGCTTTAGGGCTCTGTCACCTTCACAATAAAAAAACCTTTCCTTATGTTCATGTGGAACCTTCTATGCTTCAGCCTGCACCCATTGCCCCTTGTCCTGTCATTGGACATCTTTGAGAAAAGCCTGGCTCTGTTCTCTTGACACTTGCCCTTCACATCTTTATAAACCTGAATGAAGCACCCCTCAGTCTCCTATTGTTCAGGATAAAGAGACCCAGCTCCTTCACCTTTTTTCATAATGGAAATGTTCCACTCCTTTTCAGCATTTTCACGGCTGGACTCTTTCAAGCAGTTCCCTGAAGTCCTTCTCAAACTGAGTGGCCCAGAACTGTACACAATATTCCAGGTGGTGCCTCACCAGGAAAGATTAGAGGGGGAAAATAACTTCTCTCGACCTACTAACCGCAGCCCTTCTAATCCACCCCAGGATGGCATTGGCTTTCTTGGCCACAGGGCACATTGCTGGCTAATGGGCATTATTCTGTCCACCAGAACTCCCAGGTTCTTTCCTTCAGGGTTGCCCTCCAACACCAACCCCAAGTCTATACTTGTACAATCACACTTCACTATAGGAGAGCACCAATACCTGGGTGATTTCCACCCAGTGTACCTGCATTCTCCAACAATGTGACTTTGTACCTTATGGCCTTGTATGTGATCAAAACTACATAAAAAAATTTTCTGCAGTACACAAAGTATGAAATAACCCCAAGTACTTTACAGTCTAGACTTGAAGGTTAAAACAAATCATAGGAAGTAAACTCTGCAATGTCACAGACCACATCAGTGACAAAACAAAGCATAAGCAAGGCCCTTTTGAATATTCTATCACCATTCCTGTAATAATGGTAATAGGGTTTCACTAAAGGAGTATATATTTCACTTACCCTGAAGTTACTTCCAAGTCCACCACTGCATGCAATGTCTTGTGTTATCTCTGTGTGTTTACAGACTTCTGCCTGTTAATGAAAAGATCAAAATATACCTGATGTATTAAACTAAGATAATGTCAGTAAATATGACTTACAGGGTGGTAGTGTAGGAAAGGTAGGTGAGAGTATGTTCCAAATCACATTTATCTGTCGTGGAAGGTCAAAATTGGCCTAAACATGTACTGGCTTGTCCAGACATGTTTTCTGCTCTCTCTTCTGCTGTTGAGGAAAGCAAGGGTGTGAAAAGGAAGACAAAAGCCTGATGTCACCATGTCTCTTCTCTCTCTGATAGAGTACCCACATGTGTTTATACACTTGTGTTCTGCCCTAAAAGGGTAAAAGTAAGCCCTATCTCACCTAATATGGTGAAGACTGGCAAACTGCCAATCTGATTGGGTAAGCTTTGTGGCCAAAGAGCTGTTAGTCTCAGACAGAATTGGTAAAAATAGATGAGCAGGCAAACATGTGCTGTGCCTCAGTGCTCTCTCTCTGTGCTTCTGCCACCATAACCTCCTCATAGTAAAGTTTCTATATGACAAATATGACTACACACACAAAAATTCTTGTAACACACCTCATCTAAGTGATTAGCAAAGACCAGCAGACCAGTGAGGTAGGTTCCTTAGAACTTTGTTACAGAAAAAAAAAAAAAAGTAACATGCTTTGAAATTTTGTCCCATCCCTTTGGCAAACCTATCACTATCCCTCTTGTCCCTGTTCCTTTGTTCATCAAGACCTGGAAGCACTACAGCAGGAAATTTACTTCTGCAATTTGTGGAAAACATATTTGATCTGAATTTTGGTTTGGCAGCAATGCTGTTGCCTTTTTCAGCTAGTCAAGCTATCTGCTGTCACTGAGAGCTCTTTAATCCTCTTGTATCAGAATCCAGCATTCTGAAAAAGCTTGATCTCTGGAAGTCACTTCCAACTCCCAACATTCTGTGGTTGTGTGATCTCTCTGTAACTGGTCTTATTTTAATTTAGTATTGATTGATAAATTGATGATTAAGTTAAAATACCCTCATCTCCTTGTAGCACATTTAGTCCTCAGCAGCAGATATCATACACTAGAGGCCAGATGACAATTGTAGCAGCACAGGGAGTAATTGAGAAAACAGTTGTCCAAAGAAACACTTGGTTTGGATGCACTTGACAGAGAGGAGGTAAAACTCAATGAAGAGATGCAGTGGTAAAAGAGGTTACACAGAACAGACAACACTGTAGCAATTTTCATTGGTAGCTTGCAGAAGAATAGTGTAAATTAAATGCTCTGCAACCAGCACAAAAACATAAATGAGGGCTGTAAGTGACACAGAGAAATACCATGTAATTGAGGCTAGTATGTTAGTTACAAATTCAGAGTGGCTATTACAAATGCAATTCTTTTCAAAAGTCTGTTCTGAAGAAAGGAAAACTGAGTGGTGCTGAGGTTATTTAATGGAACTGGCTAGGCTCAGATTGACACAGTGATCCAGCACAACAGCTTCCAGAACCATTCTGATGATATTACCTCTGTTCGAAAATGTTCTCTAAGAAAACTATCATTCATTCTTGGACCAAAGACACAGAAAATAAGTCCCCTTTCTGTTATATATCTGTATTCGCATTTTTGTAGCAGCACTATACTGCATGCTTATGTTCAATTTAACACTCCCAAGATCCTCCTTCTATAACACTGTTTCTCAGTCAGCATTCCCTCACTTTATGTTTTTCATTGTTCGTTTTTACACTGAGAACCTCTTTGTATTCATCTTGATTACATTTTACTCTGCTAACATCTGTCTCCCTCTTAACTGCTTTCTTTCCTACAGTCTTTTATGTCCAACTTTGCAAATGTTATCAAGTCCTCCCAGATTAATTTTTGTCAGCAAATGATAAATGTAGTCTTCATTCCTTCCTTTTTCTGTTTTATTTTCTTCATGACAATCTTCTTGCAAAAATTTTATCCTAATGCATACGACATGAAAGTCGTGTAGCTCATTATATCTGCATCGACTGGATTTCTGTTTTCACTGAATTCATTGCATGAAAACATTCAGATAAGTAGAGGTACACAAAAGCAGCCATCATTGAGTTGTTATAATCAGTGTATACTCAAACATTGAGGGATGCAAATGTCACACAGCACTTCTTTAAATCTATTTGCATTTTCAATTTATCAGTAATTTATGATATGTTACTATTTTCCCCACACTGAAAAATGGAAGAGTCTGATGTACTTCTTATTTTATGATCTGCAGACACTTGTGACTGCAGTTCTGCATGTATGCAGCAGAGCATCAAATTGGTCTGTTGGACATGTTCTCTCTGCTATTCTTCTTTACCTCCTGATGTTCTAACGAGTGCCCAAAAATTCTGAAGATTCTTTTGCCAGTTCTTTATGAATTTTTCTGTTCTGGTACTGCTGCCTTTATACACAGAAATTACAAAAGGAAGTGAAGCAGCAAAGTCATATCTGCCAAATGCAAGTCACAGACTATCCAGGCTCTGCCCCCAATTCTTGAATGTTTTGGATTGCAGACAAATGAATAAAGACAGATTAGTGAGCAAAAGGGCATTCTGTTAGAGATAGGGAAATGAAGCCATTTTTGCCTTTAATGAAATTATAATGTTTTATTCTAGAGGTTTAGCCAACATTTTGGGAAAGGTACTTATCTCAAACTCTTTCCAAACATTATTTTCATGCAGACAATTAAAAAAAAAAACTATTTAAAGGGAAGATATCTACAGTAGCCTGTAGGTTTTTTGAGTAAAGGCAGGTTGCATCTTCATGTTAGGAAGTAAATTATTAGAACACAGGAAGGAAAGAAGTAATTCCTTAATCTTGCAATACTATTTTTTGTATGGTAAAAAAAATTAGCACATACAAGAGAAACAGAGTAAAAGGCAGCTGCTAATTTTAAAGATTGAATTAAATTTTTACTGCCTCGTGTCTCCTTCATGAACTAGACTTCCACTTTTAAAAGTTAAAGTATTAAAAAATGGTGTAAAAAATTAAAGCATATAAAAGTGTGTATTTGACAGCTGTTGTCTTCAGGACAAGGATCTATGAAACTGCAGCCTGGGCTATATAGAATAGTTGGACTGAAAATACCTCCATTCACTGTAGTAATTAGCACCACATAGCATAATCCTTACAGACCCATATTCTGTTCTCTGGTGAATTCTGATTCTAATGCAGCAACAGCACAGATCCCCCAAAATTCAGATCTGCTAGAAGGAAAATCTACCGCTATGCTTGCTCCTTCAAAGATTAAAGCTAAGCTTGGATCAAAGCATAGCTCAAAGGAAGACTTAGGAGCAGGTACCTCTGGTGCACAGGAGAAGGAAGAAGAGGAGAAAGTTAGTCTTAAAGATTTGACCAGTTTACTGAGAGCTAAATATGAGGACAATGTAGGATTATCTACCTAGAAGGAAGATGGCTGTCATGAGATTTGGAGTGCTATTAGGAGAGTTTTCTTTGGCCAGGCACCAACAGACCAGCAAGGAGAGGAAGAGGAGAAGGATGACATCCAGGGCTCCAATGATCCCCTCAGAGAGGTCAGGGAAGTTAGAAAGGAACATTCAAGGGAATCAGGAGAGCCAATCCTAAGCTGGCTGGTGAGATGCTATACTATTGGTGCAAATGCCCTACAGGTAGGAGACAAAGCAAAGCAGCTAGGTCCACTCGCAAAGGAGAGTGGAGTGGATAAAAACCTGGCAACCAATCTCAGTGTGGTTAGCTTGTGGACATGCCTTCTGATGGCTGTGGCTATAAGATATACCTCCTGAGATGACTTGCCATGGGTAGCTAAGAAGTGGAACGCAGTTGAGCAGGGAATTAAGCTTCTGAAGGAGTTTGCTGTGAAGGAAGTGCTTTATGGAGATCATGCTATACATGAGCCTGATAACATTCTTCTTGGAACAGGTCTCATAAAGAAGCTTTATGAGGTAGCATAAAGAAGGTATGCTAAAATCTTGGCTGGCAAGTTTCTATCAAAGGGTGATAACGGAAGGCCACTCACTCTTGGTGACCAACTGAGGCAGATAGAGGACAGCTTTTCACATTCTACCCTAGCCATATAGAGCTAAAAGATATGACTACAAGGATAGAAGATGGCATTACAGATAGCATGAAAGGACTGAAGGAGGAACTTAAAATCTCCATATCCAATTTGGCAAAGAATACAATCCCTTCATCATATGAATGGGTGCATGTTTCTTCTGTTAGGAACAGACGCCCACTTCCTGCAAGGCAATTCTGGCCCAGAAGACAAATTCTGCCTAGACATCAGAAATTACATGTGTCACTCTGGATAATCGTGTGTGATCAATTTGATGAGAACAGGAACAAGTGGGATGGTCAGCCTACTTCTGTTCTTTCAAAGAGAGTCAGGGAACTGCAGAGTGGCAGAAACAGAGGCAGCAATGCCAGAAGAGTAGCTGTCACTTCAGCTCCTCAGAGCAATTGCAATTATTGTAATAATTGTAATTCCTCTCACACAACACCAATCATGGTGTACCTCCTGCATGCCGTGTTCAGCATTAGGGGTGCCCTTCCTCTAGCCAGGAGGAGGAAAGGAATAGTGGAGAAAACCGAATCTATTGGAATGTATTCATTGGGTGGCCTCGCAGTTCAAAAGTTTGGAAATACAGGGCTTTAGTCGACACAGGTACTCAGTGTACTTTATTTCCATCAAATTGTAAAGGAACAGAAGCTATAACTATTTCTGGAATCACTGGTGAATCTCAAGAGTTAACTAAGTTGCAGGTTGAAATGAGTTTAACTGGTAAGGAATGGAAGAAGCATACTATTGTAACTGGTCCTGATGCACCTTGCATTCTGGGAATTGACTTTTTGAGAGAAGGTTGTTTCAAAGATCCTTAGGGTCATAAATGGGCTTTCAAAATAACACCAGTAGAAATTGAGGAAGGTAAATTGAAATTGTCCATTAGACCTGAACTTTCAGATGAATCTGCGGTTGCAGGATATCACAATATAGAGGACCTGAAACTCCCAATTGCTACTGAAACTGTGGATCACAGGTAGTACAGAACTAACCACGCCTCTTTGTTGCCCATTCATCAGATATTTGTCAACAGGAAAGTCAGAAGGTCATCAAGAAAGCTCATTTGCCTTTCAACAGCCTGATTTGGCCCATGCACAAGGCTAATGGCGACTGGTGCCTCACAATTGAGTTCCATGCCCTCAACAAGGTGACTCCACCCATGAGCGCAGCTGTACCAGACATGCTGGAACTCCAATATGAGCTGGAATCAAAGGAAGCCAAATGGTATGCTACCAAAGACATCGCTAATGCTTTCTTCTCTATTCTTATAGCAAAGGAATGCAGGCCTCAGTTTGCATTCATCTGGAGAGGAATCCAGGATCAGATCAACTGTCTGCCTCAGGGCTGGAAACACAGTTCAACGATCTGTCACTCAGTGATCCACAATGCACTGGAGAAAGGTAAAGCTGCAGAACACATACAATTCATCGACGACATCATTGTGTGGGGCTAAATTGCTGAGGAAGTCTTTGAGAAAGGTAACAACAATATTCTGCTGCAATCAGGTTTTGCCATCAAGAGAGACAAGGTCAAAGGACCTTCCAGAGAAATTCAATTTCTGGGAGTGCGGTGGCAGGATGGTCACCATCACATTCCACAGGATGTGATAGACAAAATCTCCTCCATGGCAATTCCCACAAACAAAAAGGACACTCAATCCTTCTTGGGTGCAGTGGGATTCTGGAGACTACACATTCCTGGATTCAGTCAAATTGTCAAACCTCTGTATAATGTAACTCGTAAAAGAAACCACTTTGAGTGGGGTCCTGAACAACAAGAAGCCTTTGATCAGATAAAGTGAGAAGTTGTTCATGCAGCAGGTTTGGGACCTGTACGATCTGGTCCAGACATTAAAAACATTCTGTGTACTGCTGCAAGTGACAATGGTCCAACTTGGAGTCTCTGGCAGAAAGCTCCAAATGAAACATGTGGTTGTCCACCTGTTTTATGGAGTTATAACTGCAGATGTTCAGAGGTAAATTACATCCCAACAGAGAAAAAAAATACTAGCAGCCTATGAAGGAGTGAAAGCAGCTTCTGAAGTGATTGGAACTGAGTCACAACTGCTTTTAGCTCCTAGATTGCCAGTTCTAAACTGGATGTTTAAAGGCAAAGTTTCATCACCACATCATGCCACAGATGCAACCTGGTCTAAATGGATGGCTTTGATAACCCAACGNTGCAGCAGGTTTGGGACCTGTACGATCTGGTCCAGACATTAAAAACATTCTGTGTACTGCTGCAAGTGACAATGGTCCAACTTGGAGTCTCTGGCAGAAAGCTCCAAATGAAACATGTGGTTGTCCACCTGTTTTATGGAGTTATAACTGCAGATGTTCAGAGGTAAATTACATCCCAACAGAGAAAAAAAATACTAGCAGCCTATGAAGGAGTGAAAGCAGCTTCTGAAGTGATTGGAACTGAGTCACAACTGCTTTTAGCTCCTAGATTGCCAGTTCTAAACTGGATGTTTAAAGGCAAAGTTTCATCACCACATCATGCCACAGATGCAACCTGGTCTAAATGGATGGCTTTGATAACCCAACGCATGGGTAATCTTGATTGACTTGGTCTGGTAGAAGGCATAGGCTATACAAAACCTCCAGAGGAGGAAGCCATTATGCTAAAGCTCCTCCCTCTGGTGATCTTTCTGATCAGGAAAAGAACTATGCTTTGTTCACAGATGGCTCCTATCATCTTGTTGGGAACAAGCAAAGATGGAAGTCAGCAGTCTGGAGTCCTACCAGGAGAGTTATTGAAATGAAAGATGGAGAAGGTGATTCTGGTCAATTTGGTGAGGTAAAAGCACTTCAACTTGCTCTTGATGTGGCTGAATGAGAAAATTGGCCTATCCTTTACCTCTACACCAACTCATGGATGGTAGCCAATGCTCTATGTGGTTGGATAAAGGACTGGAAAAAGAGTGGCTGGCAGAGGAAAGGAAAGCCTATTTGGTGTGCTGATCTATGGCTGGGTATTGATGCATAACTGGAAAGAATTCCAGTGAAGGTGAGGCATGTAGACGCACACATGCCTAAAAGCAGAGCTACTGAAGAAAATCAACACAACCATCAGGCAGATCAAGCTGACACAAACAGTGACCTTGTCTTCATTGGAAACACCAAGGTGAACTATTCTTAGCTTGGTTGGCCCAAGATTTGTATTGATTGGGGGTGATTGAAGAGGCAGAAATTATAAATTATGTAGCTTTTATAATTTCCCAAAGCCCCACCCACAATCTGTGTGTAAATTGGCTTAAGTTTGGGTTCTAATTCAGTCGGGAAAAATCTTCACAAGGATGCCTTTTCAGGTAATTCAGGAGATTCATCTGGACATCAAGGCAGGGATGCAACATACTTATGGGCATGTGATAGGTCAATTGACTTATCCATGGATGCTATCATCCAAGTTATATATGACTGTGACATATGTGGTGCTATTAAGCAGGCTAAGCAAATCAAGCCCTTGTGGTATGGTGAGAGATGGTCAAAGTACAAGTATGGTGAACCTTGGCATATCAATTACATCACTTTACCTTGTTCTTGTTCTGGCAAGCAGGTTCAGAAACAAACACCAGTAAAAGCTGTTGCATTGCTCTCCCTATTGCAGAACACTAAATATTCCTGCTTAACAATCTAACCTGACATAGTCACGTTCTTTCTCCCCTTCACTCTGCTAAGTCTAGTTAAAAGCACAAGGACTGCTTCTTCCTTCCTTTAGGAGGAAAAATTGTGGGATAATGCTTACAGGTTGAAGAAACAATTTCTCACATTTGAGGAAAACACAACTACCTCCCTGATGATAAGGTATATGACAAAGAGGATATATGCTTACAATAAGAGCATATATGAAATTCTGCATTTAGCCTTGCCTTCCAAATTTCCTTATCTGCCAAAATGCACAGAAACAATGTTGAATTAAGGTAAAGATTTTTTTTTCACCTTATCTAAATATCAGTACTCATGAAATTTCAGGTTAAAAAAGAATTAAATGTTAAGATTACATGGAAAGTTTTGGTAAAGGTAAAAAAAAAGTGTTGTTTTTTATTTTTATGATGTACAAAAAATAATTCAGTTACTGTGCAATACTAGGCTTTACTCAAATACTGTTTTTCTCTTTCATATTACTCTCAGCTGTTGTTAGGCTCTTTAGAATTCACAGTGACTCTAAAGGTTCCTTGCCTTTCATTTTCATATTAAGATGTTCTCCTATGCCCCTAAGAAGTAAATATCAAATCATTTAAAATAAAAGTACTCAGTATTTAACTTCTATGTCCTTAAGCATTCATGACATCCATCATCAAATACCTTCAGCACTACATACACTTGTATCTATGTGAAAGCACTGGGTTTAGGAAATTTGTCATCCTAGACGAGGACAACATGAAAAAAATATATCAATGTGACTGATCAGAAAGTGAAACTATGCAGTGTTAATGGGGATATGAAACATAGTTTAGAATCAAAACTATGAAGTCTATCCCAAATACAGCCTTACAGAGAAAGGCTACTCTCATGAGACATATAGCACTCATTTGCTACACAAAGAAGACACATCCTCAAGCAGGCTCCCTGGGACTCAGAGTGCTCCTCCCACTTTGTACAAATTTAAGTATGGGCTCCTAGTGCAAGCATTTTGAACACATAACTGATGCAATTTTAAGAGATGGAGTTCATTAATATGTATTAATCATCAAATTCAGTGTCTTCTACTGTGGAATAATTTCCTTTGACATAATTTTTTATTATAACAGAGATTTAAAGAAGTTCAGCCATCTTTTTCTAGGAATTTTTTCTTAAATATTCTAAACGTCTCACTATTGTACAGACTTCCCTGCTAACTAGCCAGAATTTCCAGGTTTTCACCTGTATTTCTTTAATAGAAAGAGTTATCATTACACATATGCTGAAAATCTGTTGTCTCCTGCAAGTAATAACTGACTTGAATCTTAATTAAGTTGCAACCAGAAAAGTGACCTTCAGCTTAACAATTACTAATATTTTGTTGATACATTTGAATGTTGCAATCATATGTATGTCATGGAGGCAGGGAATTAATGTGGCTGAGTCAGGAATTATAAAAATAGAATTATTTTTATATTCCTGAAAACCCTGCCCCCAAACTATATACAGAACTCAATTTACAGGCTCAATTCGATTGGGAAAATTTTCAAAGGATGTGACGGGCAAATTTAGAGATTTAGGAAGTCAGAAAATGGAAAAGGCTAAGCTACAAACACAGCTTTTCCCCACTATCAATCAGGCAGAGCAGAGAATTAAGGGAACAGCAGGCTTTACTCACAACAGTGAGTTAGGTATTCAGCAATGATCCCTTGCTGGATTCCCTGCAGCTTGGCTGCCCTCTGGTGCTGCAAGCAATATCAAATCACAAATCCAAACGGCAAAAGTCCAAGGTGGGTGAAAAAGCTGCCAAAGACAGAGATTCAGCTTCCACAAGACAGAGATTCATGGAAGCCATGATGCTTTAGCAGTGGCAGGGGAGAGCCAAACTGCTAGGATCTCCCCCAGCCAGAATAGCAGCCAGGAAGTCAGCTGCAATACCGTCCCAGAGCAGCTGGCCCAGGTACCACTGGCAGCTCTCTCTCAAATGGACCTCAGAACTTGTCAAGTTAGCAAAACTGAACAGAATGGTGCAGAAATGGGTGACCATCCAAAGACAGGGATGCAAAACTGAGAGCCGTGTAAAAGGGTAGGAGCCATCTAAAAGCTGGGATGGTCCAAACAGGAACTTTTCAAGGCAGGGACTCCTTCAAGGTGGGAACTCTCATGCCTTTTCCCTTGCTCTATTTCTGTCTTCCTAGACAAAGTGTTCATTTGCCAATTTATATTAGGTGCAAAGGACTCAGCCATCCACCAGCCCGATTCCCAGCGTGGGCTTCCACACAAGTCAGTACACATGTGGAGAAAGGTGCCTTTTGCTGTTCTCCTTCAAGTCTGCAGGGCAGGAGTGTGGCGGGGCAGGGTACCGCCCCACCAGAGGTTTGAATGAGGTGTGAACTGTGGCAGGGCACTGCCCCAGTCCACTGCCCCACCAGAGGTGTGAATGGGGCAGGAAACGGTCTTCCTCCCTTCCCACCTCTGTCACCAGAGGCTTAGTACAATAGGTGTGAAGTGCCTTCTCCTACCCTCCGTGGGCTTGAACAGGGAGGGAACAAATCACTCAGTATATATATGGCAGCTGGACAGACTGCAGCAGGACTTGCTGGACCTTCACTGGGACCTTCACTTGGACCTGCACTCGGACCTGAACCGGGACCTGCACCGGGACCTGGACACGGACCTGGAGACATGAACCTCGCATGGACTTTGAGACGGACCTTGAGGAGCATCCTGGCTTCTTGCTGCAGGACCTGCCTCTAACGGTAAACTGCAGCCATTTGTGGGAATGCTGCAGAGCACGCCTGGCTTTCCGCTGCCTTGCTTCACGATCATGGCTTCGTGAAAGCTGTGCCTGCAGCGATCTTGGACTCTGGCAGGCACTGGACTTCGGACACTGCTGTGAAAGAGAGTCTCCTATCTGTAAGTAAGGCAAAGCTGTTTCATGCCCAAACCTTTCCAAATTTTCTGTTTTTTCCTGAATTACAAGAAAAGGCATCCTTGTGAAGACTTTTCCTGACCGAATTAGAACCCAAACTTAAACCAATTTACACATAGATTGTGGGTGGGGCTTTTGGAAATTATAAAAGCTTTATAATTTATAATTTATGCCTCTTCAATTGCTCACAATCAATACAAGGAGTAGTAGAAAGCAGTTTTTGTGCCTTATTCTCCTCCCCATTCAAACCCGCAGGAGGTGGAGGAAGGAACTGGGGGTGCTCCAGAACAACATACAAAACCATTAATACAAAGTTGTGAGATGAAGTTAACAACTAGATGGAGTTTCTTTGTCATTTAATAAAGGCTGCCTGTGGACAAACTGATTTGCCCTATTTTTTAGCATTTCACATTGTAGACAAATCTAATATTTTCAGAGAGTGTATCACTTTATAAATGCAATTAGTGTAAAGTGGAAAATGAAAGCACGACTCAATAATTATCCAACTATTTTCAAAAAAGAAAGAAAAGCCAAATTTTGCAACTTTGTGAAGCCTTGTGAAGATGCAGAAGAATATATACACTCTTTGAAGACCATGAAACAGTATAAAAAGGCATTAATAATCATACTTTGTACTACTTAGCACTCTCATCTTGTTTATAGAATCTCTTAACATGAAAAAATCTCTGCCTATTGAAGAAGCACTAGCCATACTTTCTGAGATGGTGAATGACAAACAGGTGTGCCTGTGGACCTAGAAAGCAGTTTGCTTATACTTAGGCCTCTGCAAACAAAATTAAACTAGTGACAGTGATTTTAAGTCATCATCAAGCACAGTGTGCACATCAAGAAGAGTGCTGCAGAGGATAGACTTTGAATGAATTACCATGTAAGCCCACACAGATAATGAAGTGATGCCATTTAGGGCCCATGGCACTAACTGCACATTTGTACAAGCTCTCACAACATCAGAGGAATGGTTTCAGGCAGTTCAACCATAGCAAAATTTAACATTTTTTTTTTTTCCTTTAAAGGCAAGAAGGCAAAATGAAGAATATTAACTAGAACAAATCAGGCCACTTGATTGGTTGTTAACAAGTTGTACTGGCTTTAAAATAGCCCTGCCCTGAGCTCAAAAGCTCAATAAATACTTAATTCATTTGGAAGTAAAAAGAGGTAAACTTTAACAATAAATAGGAGGTAAGGGAGAGTTAAAGAGGATGGGAAAAAAGGAACCAAAATACAGGATATAGAAATGAGGGGAATTACAGAGGATAGGGAAAGAAAAAAAATGGAACAAAATACACAATAATAGAATACAACCCGTGGATGGAAGTTGGATCCAAATGCTGAGATTGATGATTTGATAGTGGATGTAGTGAGCCAGAGTTCCAAAAAATGGTTGCTCTCCCCACTTGTTTGCTGGAGAGGAGATAGCAGCAGGGCAGCAAAGTGCTGGGCAGGCGGAAGAGAAGAACCCAAGAAAGAGAAAAAATGTCCACCCCCTTTTATAGTAGCCTCAGCAGGAAGTGTTAGGGGGCTAAACATGACACCTGGGGACAGGTCAGACCACCGTCAGAGAGGAGTCAGGATCCATTTCCAGGTAGGTTTAACCCTTTACACAAGCATACCGGAAATACATTCCTGAAAGCAAATAGTTTCATGATTGGGCCAAGGGGTTTACCAAATTAAAAAGTATTGAGAGTATGATGAAATTTCAAAGCAGACACAGTATATACCTTCTACAGGGTATCTGACTTAATTTTTATGTACTCTGTCACAATTTTCCCATGGTTAGGTTTTACATTTTAATACAAAGATAGAACTGATTTATCTTGCTTTGATTCTAGCTTTTACACATTCACTGATGAATTTCACTCAGATTTACAGTAGATAAATAGAAACCAGTATCAACTGAAATAACATGGGTATGTGAGGCTAAAACGAAAAAGATAGATAGGTAGGTAGGTAGGTAGATAGATAGATAGATAGATAGATAGATAGATAGGCAGTACTATTAAGGTAATCTGAAATAAAGTTAATGCCAACATTCTGCTTCCTAAATTATCCTAACTCTCTGTTCAGATGGACCTCTAATCAAAATTATCTCTGCCTTTTGTTTCTATAGAATTAAGTTGGGTATCCCATATAACATGCATCCTCTTTCCAGAGCCAAGATCCTGTCCTGCTTTCCTCCTCCTGGCACCTTCATCTTGACACTCACCCCTCAGATATTTACAAACATCATTCAGGTCCCCTCTCAGCCTTCTCAAGATTTTAGTCTTGAACTCCAGCGCTCTCAGTCTTTCTTCTTAATAGGAGAGATGTTCAAGTCCTGCAATCATCCTCATAGCTCTCTGGGGAGCACAAAACTGGACACAATATTCCAGATGTGGTCTCAGCAGGGCAGAGTAAAGTGGGAGGAAAAATCTCCCTAGACTTGCTGGACACACTTTTCTTATTCATTCCAAGATTCTGCTTGCCCTTTGTTATAGAAAATGTTATTATGAAATATGAAATATTAATAAAATAACAGTATATTAATATGCAAAATTCTTAGCTTATTTACAGGGACTTTATGTCCAGTTGTGCAAATAGACTACAGAATATGTACAGTGCATAGGTCAATACCAAACAATTTCAGATGAGTTAGCAAAGCTAGCAAACACATGAACAGTAAGCTTTTGTCTACTTTTCCCTCGTTGCTCCCCACTCCAGAAGGAGAAAGGGGGATCAAGTCTGGACAAGCCAGAACACATATCGAGCCTATTTTTGGTGTTCCATGGCACATTCTGGGCCACAAGGGCACATTGCTGTCCCATGGATAACTTGCTGTTCACTAGGGCTCCAAGGCCTTTCTCCATGGAGCTGCCAGAATGATGCCTAGTCTGTACTGTTGCCTGGTATTAATCCTCCCCAGATGCAGGAGTCAGCCCTTGTCCTTATTGAACCTCATGAGGTTCAGCCTTACCCAGCTCTCCAGCTTGTCTCATTAGATGCCAGTACAGGCTGATGGGATGTCAGTCACTCCCTCCCTCCACCCTCTCATTTCATATCATCAGCGAACTTGCTGAGGGCACACTCAATCCCCTTACCCAGCTAATCAATGAATATACTGAACAAAACTGGACCAAGTACTGATCCCTGGAGAACACCACTGGCAACAGGCAACCAGCTGGACTTTTCTTTATCCAGTATAGAAAATACCCAAATACACTTTAAGGCCACAAAAACCTCTAGAATAACAAACCCAACAAACTAACCAAAATACACCCACACAAAAACAAATGAACAAGCAAACACGAACAAACGCACATACACACAAAACAAACAAACAAAAAAAAACCCCAAACAAAACCTTATATTTTTTGGAGCACTAAGATTCTAGAGAGACAACGAAAGTATTTTTGGGTGTTGTCACACAGATTGTAACTTTATGAAATACCTAAGAGAAGCTGAAGATAGCAAAGTAACATTCTATAAAGCAAATCTAGAAAGCATTGTTAGTTAAACCTTCTTCTTGACTTGTTTTATGCAGAACGTTTTGAACTATGCTACCCAAGATGTAGTGGTCTTTCAGTGCAGAGAAGCAGGGGAAGCACATCTTATGTAAGTGGCATTTGCTGGAGAACACTATGCAAAAAAAAATTAAAGACACTTGCTGGGAATACTTGTGCTGCTATGATTTGTCTCCGCTATCAGAATAACATCAATTAATTAGTAACTGTAGACTAAAGATTTATGGCACCTTGAACCAACAGGAGGAAGCCACTAGAAAAAAAATATTCAATGACATGATACATTTTGATGATTACAATTTCTCCAAGATGGTTTGAGTCCTATGCTTACTGAGTAAAATACTTAATTCTTCATCAAGCACTTTCCAGTGCAAATCACAATCTACAGAAAACAGTATCAGAGGTGCTTAAACATGTTCCATTATACAAGTTAGCTTATTTCTTCTATATTTCTAAATGACTATAACTGTCTCCTAGACTACTTCTGATAAGCTTATATTAATTTCATGATAACTTCAGTGCTAGTGAACTCATGAGGAAACTAGCATATGTAAACACACAATCATTAAAATAACCCACATATTATGTAGTCAATGAACTTGTAGCCATTACTTAATTGTAATTTAATTTCTTCTGCAAGTGTAATACAAAATTATCCCACATCATATCAAACAGTTGTATCAAATAATTCCAAATAGTATCAGTAACTTTTTTAATTAAAAAAAAAACAAAGACAAACAAATCCCAAACCCATTATTTTAAAAAATGAGCCATTAAAATAATTCATCTGACTTCTATTGCAGGTGGGAGAAAAATGAAAGATAGTTTTAATGCTTTAGGACAGAGGAAAAAGAAAAGAAAGCTTTTTCTCATTAATAAGTTTAAATATTTCTTTTGTTCTAAAATAAAAAAATTGTGGAAAAGAAATAGATTAAAATTTTAAGAGTGCTATTTATATGAATCTATTAGGATAAAAGAATCTACTAAAGAAAAATCAGAATTTCAGAGTATATTAAGGAATCAGCCTCTGATGTATTATTCCTATTGTACTTGTCAAATAAGTTCCATTGTTGTTAAAGACAGTATAAATCATCTTTAATAAAGTCCTGGATTCTGCAGATAGAACAGAATTGTTATGCTGCTCTGAATATAACATAACATACCACAACAGAGAGCCTATCACTATGCCTACTGAATAGTAAGCACATAGTAAGTTTAAGTAAAGGAAATAATTCTAATTAGTAGTATTCTACTTCCCTAAAAACAACTAGGGATTTCAGTGGTATAAGCATCCTGCAATTAATCAGAAATTAATAAAATTTATTTAGTTTTTAACTCAGCCCTACCTCATGTTTCAAAAGCTGAAGGCATTTATATACCTCATAAGAGTGACTTCATGTATTGAGACAATGATGAACCCTTGCACAGGAAAAGCAGGCATGAAAGGATGATTCTTCTAATATCACACTAAAAATATACAAGAGGTATAACAGAGAATACAACCAGATTACTCAGTATTACTTCTTAAATATTCCAATATCAGTTCCATTAATTAAACATTCAACAGGACTGATCAAACAGTAAACCACTGTACCTTTTCCACCTTCCAGTCTTGAGGTGTTTTTTCTGTTTGAATATACATTTTTATCACCCAAACTTGATGTTAATAACATGAAGTATAGTAATCACCATTTATCAGTATCATTATCCCAAGATTACTGTGCATTCTTTAGGAAAAATGCAGTTTTTAAAAACCTCTGTGCTTTGAAAATCATGGGAAAAGTATTTTTCTTGCATATATCTGTTGTGATTGTTAACAATCAGTTATGAAATATTAATAGTTTTAATGAATATTAATTTTTAATAGTTAATTTAAAAAAAAATTCCCTGAGGTTCTTTGGATGTTCAGTTGACAAGAGGCAATTACACAAAGGTTGTTAATAAACACGGAATCAAATTGCTTAAACAGTTTAAACAGTCAGAACTTGGTAAATAGGGAACTTGGTAACAGGGGAAATTCTAACCTCACCTTTCTCACAGACATGATAGGTACAGGGTGTCCTGGGGGAGAAGGAAAAAGCTTTGCCTTGCCACTGCTGGTGCAAATCTGCAATGCACACTGCAAACACGTGGCCACTGTGAAAGAGGTGCAAATAAACACCTGGTCCCGGTGAAAGCAGCAGGAAAAGGAGATACAAGGGCTCTGAATCACCCCCTTAAATACACTATTTTGAAGGGTGAAACTGGCCAATGGGCATTAGCATCCATTGTTTCAGCCAATGAATTCAAAGTTCTGTGCCTAGGTGTCCACCCTAACACTTGAGGGACAGCACAAGACACCTGACTTGGTCATGTGCCATGGGGCTTTCTTGGGCCAAACCTTCATTGTTTGCTCAGATCCTTCGATCCCTGGACCTTGCTACAGGAGGAGGGGAAAGCAGGAGTTTGAACTAATGTGGCAGGATTTATGCCCTACCAGGACAATATCCTTCACTTCTGATAATGGGCAACAGTGGGAGAGCATTATCTAGACATGACAGGTGAGAGAAGAGTGGTCAAAGAAAGAATTTTTGTACTCTAGGTCACTGACAGCAAGAACAAGTGCAACCACACTGAGTCTGTTAGACATTCAAATGGAACCTGATTATGCAACCTTTATACCCTCTAATTCAGAAATGTCTCAAAAGCACATAAATACATTTCTAAATACCAGTTGAAAAATGAGTAAGTTTCCCCTAAAAAGACTTTCTCCTCATACTTACAATTCAAAATAGCCTAGTACAATGACTGTGTAACATAGCAGCTTGTGAAAGCAAGCCAGTTCCATTTGTTTTATAATAACAGCTTACATCCACATAGTCAGGTAACCCTTTCCAGATTTTTTTCCATATTATATTCAGTTGATAACACACTCAGCTTTAAAGATGAAGGAGAACAATGGAACAAGTGAAGTGCTCATACAGTACACAAAAGTGGAACAGCATCATTCAAAGCAAATCACAAATTTCTGTTCAGTACTATGTGGCACAACCTGTGTGATGCACAATCTTTCTTAATTTAGAATATATAGCATCTTTAAATCTAAATAATAAGGGACTTCACACAGAATTTTTTTTTGCAACTATACACCTGTAGTGTTACAGTGCAATACTGAAGATGAGGACTTTATGCAAACCAAAGATGTAACAAGCTGTTGAAAATGTTATCAAAATTTTAAGTGCTTTAATCTATGTCATTAATAATGTCCTCTACAGAAACATGAAGTATTTTTCTATGTATTGATTCTACCCTTCTCCGTTTACTTCCACTGCCTCCAAATACTAAGAGAAATTATTTCTCTCGCTCACAAAATGGAGCTGCTAAGGAGCAGGACTGATTCCTTTAACAACTATGCCTTTTCAGTCATCATCTTGGCCTGGAACACTTTCAAAACACAGTTTACAGACTGAGCTACACCAAGCAATGTGAGCCCCAATTCTGAAATGAGAACAAGTCTGACAAACAGATGAACAATGAGCAATGTTACTCCTTCTGCCTCAGGTATTCTCTGCCATGTTAGAACAAAAAGGAAAAGAGGAAAACAGATATCCTTTAAATGAGGCTTATTTCTTCCTTTAGCCACTATCTCCCAAGGAGTGCACAGATTCACTTTATTTAGTTAAAAACCAAAGACAATAATGGAAAAATGCCGCTCCTCCTCCCTTTCTGCCAGCCAGAGCTCAGCAGGAGTTAGCAGGAGGTGCAGGCACTTCAGGCTGCTCAAAACCTTTCCACTCACTGTGGTCAGGTGCCCTGAAAAAGCAGGTGCCATAACCGTTAAGGGTCGCTCTCTACACAGCTGCTGCTGGTCGAATGCCAGGCCGTGGTGCAGAAGAGGAGCAGTAGGTGGCACCCTGATGGGTGGCGCCCGCCTATTGCCCTTTGCCGCCCTCCACTGCCACAGCAGCGCCGGGACGGCTGGCACCTCACACCCTCTGCTGGCACCGTGAGTACGTTGTGGGCAGGGGGAATCAGTTTATTAAAACAGGAAAAGGTTTGTGTTCAAGGGTGCTCACGGTGCCAGCGCTGTAGGAACCCTGCCTGGATGATGCGGAAAAACCACATGCTGAAAATGAGGGTCACATCTGTGTCTGTGTAGCTGTCACAGACCCACAGTGGAACACAGCTATGAGCAGTGCTTCTCATCTTCTTTGTAGCTTCAGAGGCTGAGCTGGTAACAAACCAGTGGAGAAATAGCAACAGTCTCTGCTCAGCATTTTTAATCCACAGTGAGAATGATACAACTGCTTTCCACTGTTGGCTTGTGTATTTCATTGCATCTTACACCACACTTCCTGCATATAAAACAAGACTAAAATTAGTATGCAGTCAAACCATTATTTGAAGGCCATCATATGGGTTATATACATTTAGTGAGCTTTCATACTCAAAATATGTCCGGTTTTCATGTCCTAGGCTATGGTTTAAAAAGAATTCATATGTACTTCTCGTTATTTATATTCTTTAAGCATTGGTATGAAACTGACAAGCTCTTCAGGGCACGGGTTCCCCCATGAAGTGCTAGCAACTCTCTCATCCTGTTTGCACTTAGGAATACTAATATACAGTGAGGAATACCACTCAGGCATTTTTACATGATGGAACTTTTTTTTGGTTTTTCTGGAAATGCACCTGTATATGTGGTGATGATGTATAGGTGCCTCATACACTTGTTTCACATTGCGTGGTAGCTAGGTAGTCACTGATTGCATTGTCCCTGTGCCTGTGTGCTCTCCCAGCAGCTCATTCATCTCACTCAAGCTCTGCTCAACGTGGAGCACAGGTAATTATAACACAAGTAGAATCATAATGAAGGCTGTAATGCTATTTATAGACTCTATATGACATTATCTCATCCAATCTCCTTCCAATATTTCATGGCTATCAAGCACATAATAAAACTAAAAGAGAATAGTCCAGACCCCTGTGATGATTTAGAAAGGATTTAAGGGCTACAAAGGTTCTTCTGATCAGAAAGTTGAATCATTATCTGCCTCTTCCCCATCCCCTCAAATCCAAATGAGTAGCCTCATGACTTCGGGATGCCTAAATTCAAACATTTCTGTCTTCCTTTAAAGACTTTGCATATGCATTAAAGGCTCTCTGGACAATTCAGCTTCCACTCATGCTCAAAAGTTTTGACACCTTGGGAGCTGAGGAGTTCACTATTGATTTTATGGATGACTAATAACAGTCAGAGGGTTTATGCATTAGTAGTCCCCAGAATAAGGGGACTTTTTTTTTTCTTTCTAACAAACAGAGGAATTCTGCACAGTCACAGGCTTTTACCCTGACCAAATACAACATAAATATGGCTCCAGCAATATATGTAGAGGCTTTTGGTTATTGCAGAACAGTTTCTTTGTGTGCTGTTTCTGAGTTATTCCAGCTTGTACAGGAAATTCAAATGTGTGGTATAGATTTTGCAATTAATATTCAAAGAACCAAAAGCTTACAATTAGCACACTGCCTTACTCCAATTGGATTTTAGGATGCAGTTGCATTTTCCATTTCCTTTCATTTCTGTCTGGGGGAAAATACTGTCTAAAGGTGAGAATGTTTCATGTCTTTTTTTCTTGTCAATTTAGACCAGTACTTAAAAGTAATTTTATTATTCTCTGTATTGGCTAATTAAGCCTAATCTCTTATCCACCTTATCTTCCTATGCAATGCTAAAGCAGCAAAGGTCTGTGAGACTTTGTTTCTATACTCCCCATATCACAGAAAGTCATTATTAACTACAGGTACAAAACCATGGGAAATTATTCAAAAGCAGAAAGTAATGCAAGCACAAGTGAAGGTAATTTTTGAAGACTCAGACTAAACTATGTATATTCAACTCTTGGCCTCTGAACAGTCATTAAAACAAACTCAAGTACATAAACAGAGTAATATAATTTTATACTTGTAAGAAAAGTCAATGCAAAAAATAAGCAAACCTTATCCAATTGCAGGGGTTTTTTTTTTGGTTTTTTTTTTTTTTTTTTTTTTTTTTTTTTTGTTTTTTTTGTTTTTCTTGCTGTTTCTAATACAGAACCATTGTGTGGTAACAAAAAATACCCACTTGTCTCAAAATTTTTTATCAAGATAAGCTGTTAGATATGATTAAAAATGCATAAAATAACCATATTTGTTAGAACACCAACCTCTGCTATTCACAAAGTTTAGATATTTGGGTGGTATATACGGAGACAAAAGAGGATACCATTTCCAGGTATTCTCTAAAGGATGAAAAATATTTTTGTAATACTAAGTAAACAACTAATCATACATTAATAATGTGCTTAAGTGCCAAGACCTGTTTGCTAATGTGCTATCTCCTCAGTAGAACTGAGCAATGACAGCTTCCTGAATTCTTGGGATACTTTCTAAAATATATGACAATGAATATTTTAAATATGTTCAGTGAATCATCACCTCTGATTACATAAAATGAATCACAAGATACATCTAAACAATTGCATTACAACTTGTAACCTACGCAAACTTTTTGTGATTTAAATTTTCAACACACTTAAAAGAAAATTCTGAAAACAAGCAATTATGCTAAATCCCCAGTACCAGGAACATCTCTCCAGTGCAGAAAACAAGAAAGTAAGAAGGCAGTCTCTTTAGCCTTGTTCTGTCTGGGGTGTTCTTCATGCACTGTTCTCCTGGATGGAGTGTGAGGAGGGAGACCCAGAACCAGCAACACAGTGAAGCATTTACATGAATATAACATGCACAGATATAATTTAGAAAACCTTTCATATCCTTGGATTATCCTATTAGACATTTCTTATTCATCCTCTACTACAGCTTTATAGTTCTGAATCTTTCCAAGGGATCTAAAACAGATTTTTATGTCCTTTAAATTAAACAGATGCAAATGGTGTCAGGAAACAGCTCCAGAGACAGGGTTAGATCCTTAGCTGGAATAATCTAATATGCCTTTTACCTTTAACAGAAATTTATATATATTTACATTTGTTGAGATACTTTTGTATTAGTCCTTTCTTATCTTTCCCCAGTGTTTTCCTTTGTAATGTATTAAATGTTTCTTTTAAAAAATATCTATATGAACTAATTCTGAATGGTGCCTACATTGACACCAAGCTGGTAGCTCATGCCTTTTGCCTTGCAGACAGAAACCATACCTTATTAATATTCTCACAACCAACTCTTGCTGTTTTATCTAGGCTAACTGACAGCAGAAATAGCAGCTTGATTGAGCAATTGGGCAGCTGGAAGCAGAGGGTGAAAGATTTGAGTATTTCAAGAAACAGTGATGCGACAGGGCTCTGGAATACAGGCAGAAGATGGGGTGTAAAGAAGTTCTGGCATGAACTCCACAGAAAACTACACTATGGTGGCCTGTTTTTTGTTTGCTTGTTTGTTTTGTGTTTGGTAGTTTGTTTTGTTTTGGGGTTTTGATTTTATTTTTGTTTTTGTTTTTCCTGCTTTGGACTATGCTTAAAGGAATTTAAATGGTTGGTTTGACCATAAAGTAAGTCTGCTATCCACCTGACTGAAAAACTATTGCTATGTCCCAGTCTTAATGCAATCTCTTCAGGGTTCTACTATATTTCAATTAACTTCTTCCCATTACTATGACTTAAATCTCCTCAAATTACTCTCTGTAATTTAAAAAATATCTGTAAGACCTCCAAAACATCTCAATTTAGATTGTCATTTCTCCAAAATACAGGAGAAATGTGTTTTAGCCAAGCTTCATTATACCTGGCTATGTGCTGAAGTGCCGTTGCTCAGAAACAGTTTCCTCTGAAGCCTCGCCTGAGCTGTTTCACTGTAAGGAATTCTTAACCAGGCCATTTGTGAATTAAAATGGCCAGTAATACAGCTTTTAAATTCCTACTTAATATAATTGCTTGTTGCTACTAGCCCAGTTGAAATCGATATAATAGCAACTAATTTAATTTATATTGAAGTCAAAACTACCTTTAATTTATGTGTAATAAAAATATAGGTGGTAGAAAAAAACGACTCATTGATACACATAATTTCTTTCCATCAAAATATTCCTATCTGAGTTCTGACTACATGCTATGTGGACATGTAATGAAAGCCTCTACATATTGCAGGTTCCTACAGGCTTGCTTAATAGTCACGGCATTACTGCTGCTTTGCAATAGGCACAAATCTTGTCTTATACACAATAGTGTCCTAAAGTTAATGTGAATCTATGGGCCAAAACTGCCACACTCTTAAATAGGTGGCATTGCCTCCAGGTGTTCTTCAGGGACATTACACAAAAGGAAGGTATGGAGCAGGAAAATTTATTTCCTTTCCAGATAAAGAAAGTCCTTGAAGTTCTCAGGAGCATAATGGTCCTGGCAAAACTCCTGACAAAACTTTTGAATGGACAGACATTTTCGCTAATGTTATAAAGGCTTTTGCCAAACTTAAGAATAAAAAGCTGTGGATATGGCTGCATTGTTTAAGGATTTATCTTTAAAGAGCTGAAATGCTGAGGATAATATCAGCATAGAACACCAAACGCATAAACCCTGAGGTTGCTGCAGCCAGTATAATTAGCTGACTCTAAATGCCATGTATTTCAGTCAGGTAGTACCTCCTTTACCACATTATTTGGTTTGGAAAATGCTGCAGTTCTGCAAGGGAAAAAATTAATTACCAGATCATGCCCAGTTGGTAGCAGGTTCTTTTCAACAAACCCATACCAGAAGCCCCATATGAATTTCTCTGAGGCATGAGCTTCAGAAATAATATGCATTAGACATTCTATTTTTCTTAGGTTGAGACAAGCAGACCTTGTCTTTTAAAGACCTTGTCTTTAAAACCGAAATAATATTTGTAGAGGAATTTAAAACATGCTTTGTGGGGACAAAATCACAAACAGTTCCTAGGGAATCAGTAAAGCAAGAAAATAGATTGCTATCATGAGGCTAAAAAGTCACATTCACCTTTGTTTCGTAGTTCTTTCATTTCTGTTCCTAAGGGAACAAAGTATTCCAATATAGAGTTATGAGCATGTGCTTTTAATAAACGTTAATCTCTCAGAACTGTTGGGACGGAGCTTTGTGTTTTAAGGCATTATGAGACATTGTCAGAGAGAAGGTGATGAGGAGAAGGTTTTGACTGGGGCAGGCTGTGGATCTGAACTGTGTTGTGACCAGCAAAGAAAGCTACAGTTTGTCTTGCTTTTAGAATATTTAAAATTACACCAACTATATCCAAATAGGACACTATTCTTTTTCTACTCCACTACTAGGCAGTCCTAAATGTTGGAGATGTATGTGCTAAAAGATATTAGGCACTTGCATCTATAGGCAGCATTTTGAAAAGGAAACATGCCTATATCCCTTAAGGCACTTTCACAACTCTCAATTTTAGAGTTATATCTTTAATCATTCTTTCCCCAGTTTTAAATGTCAGTGATCAAGGACTGTTATTTCAGCAGATGACAGATACTTAGAGAATAGGTACCACAAAGATGGTGCCTAACTAGAGTGGGAGTCCAGCAGACACTCTAACTGCTTCTTACCAAATGAACAACCTTTTTAAAATGGAGAACAGTAGAAAAGAAAACCCATTCTGTAATACCATTTTTTCCTTTTCCCATCTTCAGACAGTTTACCTGAGCCCATTATGAAACAGTGCCAGGATCAGAGATTAAGTTTAGCAGAGTTAAGGGGGTAAAATGTAGACTTTTATTTTGAAAATTAAAGGTTCATATTTTATTAACATTTTTCCATTTATCTTGAGTCTTCTTCATTACTGAGCCCCTTGAATTAATCTGTAAACTTATACTATTCTTGAGGAATCAGCTCACTAGAAGTCTCCCTGGGACTGCACAGAAATTTCCTGTCATTTGTTGTGTAAATCTTTGCCTGTACTTCTGTACATGAAATTAAAAATATTAAACATAATTTCATTTTACTTCATAGTTTCCAGTCCCAAAAAACAGGGGTTATTTATTCTATCCCCTTGTCAGCTGCTTAAATGTAATTCATTCTGTGTCTAATGTGTTCCTAAACATTTCAAATACGAGAGATTGTACAGCTTTTCCAGGCAACTAATATTCATGCTTTCTTCTACAAATAGCTTCTAATAAATAATGTGATTTCTCACCCACTCAGAAATATGAGCACATTGCTTCTTAGGCCGTTAATCATGGACAAAGGAAATAGATTAAATTATATGAAATTATGTCACAGGTTATTTATCCTAGACCTTCTCCTGTGCATTTCTCTCTGTCATGACTTTAGTCCCGTAATTGTCAGTGTTAAACATACTTATTTGTTTATCACATTGCAGATTTTAACATGCTAATGTACAGCTTCAGATTTGCCTAGACATAGAGGAAAAAAAAAATTTTGCACTTCATTGGGATATATGCCTTTATGCAAAATGACACTAGACTAGAGCCAAAAATATTATTAGTAAATTAAACTCTGTATGGAAGAACTGAAAGTGTACTAAAGAAACTTGTAATACATTCTTTTAAAATAATTGTGATATAATGCAATGATGGTACTTTAAGTAAATGAAATACCAGCAATTATAAAGCTTCATTTTCTGTAAAAGCTTATAGCTGAGGGTTTGGGGGTTCTTTTGCTAGAAAGACTTCTTTTGTTATTATTTTAATTATAAATCATCTGATTAAAAAAAAAAATCTAGATTCAGGACATAATCAACGGTGATCATAGAATCATAGAATGGTTTAGGTTGGAAGGGACCTCAAAGATCACCCATTTCCAATCCCCTGTCATAGGCAGGGACACCTCCCACTAGAACAGGTCATTTGAGGCCTTATCCAACCTGGCCTCAAACACCTCCAGGGAGGGAGCATCCACAACCTCCCTGGGCAACCTGTTCCAGTATCTCACCACCCTCACTGTAAAGAACTTACTCCTAACATCCAGTTTAAATTTCCCCTCTTCCAGTTTAAACCCATTACCCCTCATCTTGTCATAACAAGACCTTGTGAATAGTCCCTCCCCAGCCTTCCTGTAAGCCACTTTCAGATATTGGAAGGTTACTACAAGGTCTCCTTGAAGATCAACAAGGTTGATTTGTTGAGATGGGAGCTAGGATAAGGTATCAACACAAGCTTCCTAACAAACTGTGCATGGCAGCACATGTCCCAGCTTTGGCACAGTGCTGAGTCACACCCTGGAGGTGAAGGTATACCTGGGGACTGTGGTTGTAGACTGCAAGACCACATTTAGCAGACTAAATGTGAGGTACCACATTTAGCACAGTGTGAGGTACAACATTTAGCAGACTAAGTGTGAGGTATCAACAGTACCTCACGAAAAACTCCACAACATCACAAACCCAAGTTTTACATTAACACTATTGGATAATTAGTGCCAGTTTCAGCATGACAAATATTAAACACCTTGTGCTGGTTTGAAGTAATTGGAGGACTTGAGTGAGAAATTTAGACTATAGGCTGAAAGAGGAAAACAGATGATGCTACTTCCCTCAGAGATCTACTGAGAAAGAAAATAAAATTGTTTTAAGAGTTGTAACCAAATATAGATAAGTCAGAGTATTCCAGACCACTCTGGGCTGTGACTGCTCTCTTGCATGGCTCCCTTGTCCCTGCCTTTAGTAGATGATTTTCAATAATTCCACTAACTTCTTTCCTATTACTAATCTTCCTGGCTGATTTACCTTCACCTATCTACTGCATCAACAGATGGTGAGATAAGATTGGGGAAGGGGCGAAAGTTGGTAGGGGTGGTTAGAAAACCCCTCTTAGGGATTTTGATCTCTGAGAGGGGTGTGATGTTTCTGTATTACCTTTTCACTGTATACACGTGTAAAAATCTCTTATACATTGTAAATATCTGCTTGTATGTTGAACATTACTGTAAATATAAAGCTTCATTTATCAACTTCCAGCTGTCTGAGTCCTAGCCTGGGTTATATCAAAGCGGGGGGGGGGCAGGTAACTGCTAAACCACCACAGACATTAAATGACATACATTGTAAAAGGTGATGAGTATGCAAATAAGCACATTGCAAAACTAATTCCAGCTCTTACAAAAGCACAGTAAGCAAGAATAGGTAACAGCATCCACTAATGCTATTTCTCCCTCCCCTCTTACTCCCCCCCTCTTCCCATTTCTGTCTTATCTAGAGTCAATTTATAGCTATTCAACATTTCTCAAAAATGTAAGGTTTTTGCATAAAACCTTCCTAACTTACATTTGTCCTAGACTGACTTTTCAAAACTTCAGACAAGATTACTCAGACATATATAACAGAACTAAGGAAAATAATGGTTATCTCCCTCTCAAAGAGTTTTTAAAATGCTAACTTTATAAGAAATGCCTTCCTATTCTTACCTTGTTGAACAGAGATGTGAAAGGCAGTTTCCCTTTCTGTCACAGCCATCTTTTTTCCCCATCTCCTTGAATAGGAGAGTGTCAATATATCTCTGTTAGGACAGAACAAAACCCAAACACATAGTCCAGGCAAAAAGCTCAGAAGATTATCTGAAGGCTACAGTTAAAATGGCCGGAAGATTAGAAGTGTCATTATAAAATGTTAGGGGGGCTGGCTTGCACATTTGTCACAAAGTAAAAGGTACTAGTATGAGGAGTCTGCTAAAAAGGATTCATTGTGAAACAAGATGGAAAGATGGTGCAGATGGTTGCTAAAGCTTGAAGGACACAGGCAGAATCATTTCTCAGCTTGTAGTTTAACTGAACTTCCACTCTCTGTGCCAGGAATTATCTGTGAAGCCTAAGAGTAAAGTGTCCTCAGTCCTTTTGGAATCGCTGCAGGTGCAGCATAATCCACAACACCAACATTTCAGCAATGCAAAGAACATGGACCTCTAAGGGAGAGTCAAAGGTTCTCACTGTGTGCAGTGCTGGGACCCTGAAAGTCTAACAGTTTGACATGTGTGGTGTCATTTTTAATAAATCCATCAAATAAGTTTTAAAAAAATATTAGTTACAACATAAAGCATAAACCAAGTAGAAACAGAGCAAGCCTGACTTTAAAATACACTATTGTAATATCATAATCAATATAAGATTACACGCTTATTGAGGATTACATAGCATTACATCTTTACACTGTGTTCTGTCCCAAAACATGGCTAATGTGGCTAATGATCATCTTGTTTAAATAATGAGGCATATACCTTGTGCAAAACCAGTATGATTGAGATGAAGTGCAGTATCAGACTGCGTTAGCATAATTATGGAAGTTTCTTGACTTTGAGTATTTGATTTGCAGTCTAAATAACATTGTTTTGCTCTATTTGTGTATAAAATAGTAAGCAAACACTAAGAAAGCGTTTTGTTCAGCTGTGTCTTATTCATCAGTTATGAATAACTGCAGAAAAGACCGTATCATTTAAAAAGGTTGGGTATGCCATAACAAAGCTTTTTCAACATCTTATGTGACTTAAACGAGTTCTCACAAACAAGGTCTGAGATGCACATTATGCCCTGTACTTGAAGCTCAGATTTGGTTATGCAAACTACCTGCCAAATATGTTTTAGTAGCTGATGCTTTGCAATGTTCTGAGTCTGTTCCGAAATGACTGAGAAGGAGTACTTTTGGAGATTCACTTGCAAAATGTGTTTTGGGAAGACCTAGCCAATGCAGATATAGCAGTAAGAGTCATTTAAGAAGTCCCAAAAATGGGCCCACTTGACAGAAGGAGTTTCTGAAACAGAGAAGGATAACTGTAAGGAAAGAGAAAAATAAAGTGCAAGTCATCTAAACCTGATGTGCGTCAAGAGCCTTTTTTATTTCTTTCAGTTCTCATATCAGTGTTCAAACAGGTACAACAGAAGGCTGATTTGACCAATACCCTACTTCAATAGGGCATTATTTTAATATATTTCACACCAAAATGTTTTGTGTTCACTTCTGTGTGGATTCCAATAAAATTATTTAAATGATTCTGTGGTGTCATCATGCTGCAAGCTTATCTCTTTTGATTCTCAGAGTATTAATTAGCAGCTGCATATATCAGTATTACTGAAATCAAGTTTGGGACTGCACGAATAACTGTTTTGAATTATTTGCTTGGGCTTTGCAGATCAGCTTTTCTTCACTAAATTTTCCAATCATTGTGACCCACGTCCACAGTACATAAAGTGGACAGCCTTAAGTGTTTTTATTGCAATACACTTTATTGCTCCTATATTTGAATTTTATGGGCAGCTCAACAGGAAGAGTTGGAAGCAAAGTACTCTGCAGTCAAAACACATTCCTTTAAATATTAGTGATCCTCTAAACCATACGTGTCAAATTTTCCAAAACCAAGTAATCACTTAATCCCCTCCCCTGTGCCTGTTTAGCACATGCTGTCTGATAACCCCTTGTTGTTTGCAAAAATAAGTATGAATGACTATGGGCACTGGCTGTATCTGTTATAGATTTATACACAGACATCAACAGTGAAACAGTTGAAACCAAAATAAATCATAAACTTCAACACATGGAGGCAAACTGAATTCAGCCTACTAATCATGCTATAAGGACAAAGTCTTGAAATTAGGTTATAATACACAACAGAGTTGTTCTACACTGACTCAAATGATAATGCCTTATTCTAAGAGATTTAGATCAAGCCAGTAAATCTCTGTTTTGTTTTGATTTTAGCATCACCAAAAACAAAGGTTTTGAAATCAGCTCTTAGAAGGTATTAGTTTATCCAAACTAGTAAGATTTTTAAGATGAGGCCCTGTTTGTGTTGTCAGTAGCTTTTTCTTCCTGGTTGTTTTCAGCTGCTTTTATTTAAAGATATAAAAGCCTAAATCTCAACCATTCTGATAAATACCTGTCCAACAGCTGAACCTACATAGATGGCCATTAATTTGGAGAATAGATGACATCTATGCTTATGGAACTGAAATATTCCAATGGTCTGCCAAAATGTCATTAGTTATCTGATGAGAATAAACCACAGTTTACTGAGAAACTTTACAGCACATAGCAGTATTTGAAACATGAAAGAAAAAAAAAAAAACAAAAAACAAAAACCCAAACAACTAAATACAACTCAAGACTTGCAAATCTGAGGAAAATGTCAAATACTATGGAAGTTACCTCTAAGAAAATCAGAAAGTACATCATCAGGAAAACACTGAAAATCAGCTCTGTGAAAAAAGAAAATAATGGAAATACTATGGGGAAGAAGAGGAGTAGTAAGAAAAAAAAAAAAGATGAGGACTTGTGGCAAGTACCTGAGGCTGAAAATAGATCCTTTGTCGTTGTGAGACTTTCAATACTACATTACATGAGATGCTTACTATATTTCTGACTGTGTGCTTCTTCCCACCTGCAGAAGCAGAATAATTTGTTCTGGGGCTAGTGTAGCCTAGTCTTTGCCATTTGCCTTTGTCAACTCCATCCCTGGTTTTCAGTGGATTAATGGGTTTCTGGTCTAGCGGTGTAGAGCACAGGTCTTATATGAAATGGCTGAGGGAAGCAGGGTTATTTAGCTTGGAGAAAAGCAAGTTCAGGGGAGATCTTCTCACTCTCTACAATTACATATAATAGAGCTGTAGTGAGACACAGAACAAGAGGAAATAGCCTCAAGATGTGCCAGGAAAGGTTCAGGTTAGACACGAGGAAAATTTTGTTCACTGAAGGGGTTTTCAAGCCCAGGAACATCCTGTCCAGGGAAGTGGTGGAGTCACTCCACCTTAAAAGGCATTTAGATGTGACGCTGAGGGACATGGTTTAGTGGGGGATTTGGAAGTGTTCGGTTAATGGTTGGACTCAATGATCTTAATGGTCTTTGTCAACCTAAATAATTCTATGATATTATATGCTCAGTAAATGCAGTGTAAATAGGTGTTAGAAAACTCTGGGAAGCTTTTTAGAGCTACAGGCATTGTTATTTGAGACTAGTGATTTTACATTGGATCCATCGACACTTCTTTTATAAGTTATTATGAATATTACTATGGTTTATTGCCATTATATCTGTGAGCTCTAGATGTCTTAAGGTCTTGTTGCCTTAGGCAGAAGTTTATAGCAGAAAGATACTTTTTATTACACATACTGTAGCAAAGCAGATGCTATGGAGTGTCACATGTAACACTGGATATTGAGTTCAGCTGTTTTAAAAAAACAACCAAACAGAAAAATCACACACACAAATCTCACAGAAATCTCTCCCAACACAACAAACTCAAAAAGAATTTGAGCTAAAAAATCAGAAAAAATAAGATATTAGGGTGGAAGCCAACATTTCAAAGAAAATAAAATTCCAATGTAGAGACTTCAGTTAGCTATTATAAAAACGGAAAAGACACAAGTTTCTCTATGTAGGCTCAGATGAAACGGAAAGCAATGAATAAATTATATCTGGCAGGAAAGGTGTTTCTAATCTTCTTAGCTATAGAAATACTCCTTTGTTGATCATAACTTATTTACAATTACAGCACTGTAGCAATAGCAAAGATGTATACATATATATATATATTTTTTACAAAACAGGTGTAAGAAATGTCATTAGACAATGTTTTGCTTTTTCTTCTGACAGCTAGAAAGGTAAAAATTTAACTGCAGTGTACATACAAGAAAATCTAAGCGAAAGTAAATTCACAATTCTGTGGTATGGATGTCAAAGAGGAAAAAAAAGAAAAGAGAATGTAATCTATTTGTCTTTCCTTTCAAACATCAAAAGGGAAAAAAGTCTTACTAATTTTCCTCAGTTTTAAATTTTGGTTTTTTTTTTTATTATATGCTGTCACTTATGTTAAAAAATTGCTAATCCTGCAATATCCCACATTGACTTCAATCAAGCAAATGTGCTTGAGAAGCCATACAGAATAAGATTCTACCTGGCGTTCATGAAGAAGACTTTATTCACACGCAGCCAGTTTAACATCATGGATCCACATTTCTTGTCCTTTGATCAGCCATTAATGATTACTTCGAAAACCAAAACCTACTTCTAAATAACAAGCAATCAAGTGAAAATGAAAACTTCCTAATGTCACTGCAGTGCAGCCAACCCTATACAGCAGCAAAGTTAGGACAGACTGTTAAGTGCTCCAGTGCTCTCTTGAAATAGTTATTGCCAGTCACTTGTCTTATTAAAATACCAGCATCAAACTTCAAACATTTTAAATACATTTTAAATATATTTCACACTCAGTTAATAGCCTGGAGATTTAGTTAATGTTTTAAAGACCATTAAAGGTTCCTAGTTTTTCTCTTCAGTGCCTCAGTTTTACAGATATCAAGTGGTTAGAATATTTAAGCACTTAGCAGTATCTCAGGGCTTTCAAGAAAGACATACTAATTAAAATACATCCAACAAAACTATCATAGATTTGGCTTATAAGCAAGTCCTTCTCTTATAGTGTCATAAATCTAGCCTAAAAGCATGCTGAACGCACAAAAGCTTTGACTGCTCAGAATTTAATCAGAGAATGGACTTCTCACTGAGAGATTGCTAAATGCATCTGACATTTTAATTTCAAATTTTTCTCCCTGCATTATCTTTAGACTGGTTTTGAAGAAGAAGGACAAATATCCTGCAAAATTTCCAAACAACTGGTCAGGTGTCTAATTTTCATTCTATAACAGAGTTACCATTTTTATAGTGGAAAAACTTTGACTCAGAATTGTGCTATAACTGGTGGAAATGGGAACAATCATCAGTATAATGTGTAAATACAAAGGTATCCAAACCAAGTATGTATACAAATCTCCATCAAACCCTAGCTTTAGTTCATTACATGCCGTGAAATGTTGCTGCATGGGAAGAAATGTCAGAAGGGATTTTTTTATCAGATATGAAGCATCACTTCTCATGAATACCAGGATGTCCACAAAAGGTGGATGGACTGTTGAAAATATTCCTAGTGCTTACTTTATTTTCTTTCCTAACTGTCATTAAAAAAACAAATGTACTTTCCTCTCTATTTGTATGTATAATTATAGTGTATCATTTGAACAGGCCATTAGCATGTAAAGCTGAAGACTGCTGTACCTTTACTGCATGAAAGTGACACACAAGGGTCGAATCAGTGTAATTCAGAACAGAATGAGGCATCCCGCATTCACCATTTGACTGAAACCTCAGTAGAGAATACCACATTACATCCAGTTTGTAACAAAGTACCTCTGCCTTTGAAAAAGCAGTGTAACCCCATCCACTCTGAGGACTGCTTTGATATCATGGAACACACATAGTGAGGGTATAGCAACAAAGCTTTATATCCATACTATGTACAGAGACCTTGGAGCCATGGAAATAAACCAAGGATTTATAACCAAATTACAATTTGCCTGGGATTTCTTTTATGGAATAGCACTGACTAAAAACAACAAAGAAGTAGAGCCTTAAAGTGGATGCATGTGTACTGGAGAAAAGTACTCCAATACATGCCTTTACAAAAAATATACATATTTTCAACTGGATTTAGTATCTAGACATGAGAAATAACAGCATTCTTTGTGTTTAAAAGCATCTTGCTGCTCAATTACTGACAGGCAACAGAACAATAGCCTTCCTGCCTGTCTCCCATGGAAAAATTATTCTTAGATGCAAAGACTTTTCCAGAAAACCAAAGTACTACAGAATACAGCATTTTGTAAAGTAACACATTATCTATTTCATTTTACTTATTTTTATGCACTACTAATGCTAATTTAAAAAAAAACAAACTTTTGCATCTCAGCTTAAATTAATACCTTCCTTTGAAGCAGTTTCATTTGAGTATAAAAATTAGAAAACCGAAACTTTAAAACACTATCTAGCTAATGTTGCAAGAAAAGATTAGTTGTTGTACCTGTCTCTATACAACCGTTTGAAAGATATACCCCTCTACCAAAAGCAGCTATCTAAAAGGCAGGACAGAAACACATTTTGCTATTTCAAAATGAAAACACATTGCTCTTTCTACTTATCATGTTAAGCTTGTAATTTCAGGTAATGCACCTCCTCATTACTATGTCTTTCACTTGTGTAATAATTTCTCCTAATAATTCTTAACTATAATTATATTTTTTTCACAAGATAATGTTAACACAAGGAAAGTAACCTTCTGTAATAACCATTTCTAATAATGACAACTGTAAGCTCTAAGAATACTCAACTGCATACTATGTTTTCAATGAAATGAATGAGATTTAAACCTAAACAGGGACTAATTTAAAATATTTAAAAATCACCCCTAAACGGGAGCACAATACAATTCAAAGTGTGTGCTGAGTCTAACCAGTGAGCAGGTTAAACAGCGCAGCAACATAGCTTAATGTCAGCCTGGCAACTCAGGGACAGTGTTCAAACATTCCCACAGATCTGATGTTCAGGAACATCCCTGTGCCCACTGCATCCTGCAACTCAAGGGGATCCCCTGACCCTTCTGCCTCTCTGTAGCTGAGTCTTGCAGGGAAGCATATACCCAGTACTGCACACAGAGATTCATCTATGATGCTTTCTATGTATTTCTTAAAAGCACAATTCATTTTGTCAGAAGACGGTGCTATTTCTCCTGATGAGATGTAGTAATTCTTGTGATCCCTATAAACAGCACCAATTTAATCCTCATTCTGAAATCATACCTTCCAGAAACATAAGTAGCAAACAAGAATTCAACCAATACTAAAAACAGGATAGGACACTATCATCCAAATAAAACCATACTATGTATACGTAAGAGAAACATGAAATGCTTAGCAAAAATGCGATAAAAAGGCTCCTGAAGGGTTAAATCTTTTCAGTACCATGTCTTGTAATAAAGACCAAACACTCCCACCAAAAAATACAGCTCTTTAAAAAATAGTTTCTGAATTCTCCACTCAAGCAAAAAGAGAAAAAATGAGGTGTGGGGGGGAAGAAATTAAAAAGAAAAGCTACACCATCTGTTCCTTCGATGTAATTTTTTTTTTCTCTTTTAACAGACTAGAGTCAAGACTGAACCTTTTTACAGGAGATCTGCACTTAGTAGAATTTGCCGTCACCCCAAATATGCTCACTGTGAAGTGTGAACTCTTATGGTCACAAATACTTTGTTCTCACCATTACAGAAGAACATTTGCACTCAAAGAAATGGGTATTATCTCATATCATGGGGGAATCATAATTTGGACATTCCTGAGTCCTGTGATAAGAACAGGGTGAAAGCACACTGAGGACCCAGTCTCAAATGTAGCACAGCAATTTTCAGTATGGCCTCAGGTATTCTGTAGGGCATGTACATGGCTGCACATTAAATGTCAAGAAGGTTGATAGTTTTTTGTGAATTGCCAAAATTCAGGAATTCTTGCAAGACACAGAACATGTGAAGAATCTCAATTCCTTTGCTTCTAAACTTCTAAACACATAAATCTATTTGGGTTTAGGGGTCATTACCTACATGAAAACACCCAAATCCATATATATATTACATTTCATTAGAAGTATATAGGTGTTAAATGAAGGGAAAACAATCCCTATATGAAAATAAATATTCTTACTGGCATATGACTGCTGCTTTCTAGGGACCACCTGCTAATTTGCTTAGGGATTGTACCTCAGAAAACAGGTTTTTAGCAGCATCTTCCCTTTCAGGGTAGCACAAAACAGCCTCTTTCTTAGGACATCCTTCTTGGAGGCTAATAAAGGCATGAGAGATAATAATTATGCCTATGATTTGAACTCTGGTTCATGAGGTAATTTCTTTTTTTCAGCTTCTTGTCTAGCCACTCTTCTAAAGCTTCCCATATTTCTCTGCCAGCAAGGCCTCTCAGCAGTATTCCCTTTAGTAGCTGCAATGCTATGGCCCAAATTCTTGTCAGCTTGATCCCTTGCATTTGGCTCCTCTGGTAGGTGGTCCCATTTGTAGGCAGGTCTTACACTACCTGTTCTGGAAAAATATCACATCTCCACGTATCTGACACCTACAAAGACCTTAGCTACAGAGTTCAGGATCATAGAACAGCTGATATTGGAAGAGACCTAGAAAGATTACTTGGTCCAATCCATGTTGTATTGGAAAGGTGGCCTAGATGAGATTGTCTTGCTAGATTACCTAGACAGCTTGTCTTCAGCAATCAATACATGCAGTGGACACAGACTAGCCCTCAACAAGCCACCCTGCTACACATGGGTACTTCACCTGCAAGTTTAAGCTTGAAGTCTATGCAGGCTGCCTCTTTCCAGAATTCAAGACCCCTGTTCCTGTAATACACCTTAATGTCCTTCAGAACTGCAGGATCTGTTGTGATTGAATCATGATTTTTGAAGTTTTTAAGTCAAATTAACATATTCACTGAACTTTTCATTAGCCCACAAATCAAGCTCTCCATGCTGCCTAATGATAGCTGCTGTTGTTTCTGTTTCCACAGAATTCCTTTGGTACAGTGCTTTGGCTCTACTTCAAGCCCATAATCCCTGGTCTCATTACTTTTTGGGCTGGGAACATCTCAGGCTCACAAGTATCATCACCACCATGCCTTACACCTCATTTTTCTCTTGCCTGAGACAGCTGCTGTTCTGCTCTCCTTGTTACTGGTACAATTTTCTACCTTGGGGGTTTTATTCATTCACCTCTTGTTCATTTTCTTGTAGTAGGGGAGTAATAAAGCATCCTACATGTCCTTTCCAGCAGGCTTACCATATGTTTCCTGAATCCTTCAGACATCTTCCAGTTTGTGCATGTTGGATAAGAAGTTCTGAAATGGTGGTGTATGTCTTCCCTCATCCCTGTCTTTATTTTGTCATCTTTTATTTTTTACCTTTTTTTTTTTTTTCACTTACTGTGCTGGTTCGGCAGTTCCCTGCCCCCCACACTTTGAAATAACCTAGGCTACACTCAGATGGCTGGAAGTTAATAAATGAAGCTTTATATTTACAGCTTTGCATAATATACAAGGAGATATTTACAATAGATAACAAATATTTACAGATATATACAGTGAAAAAGAAAAATACAGAAACACCACACCCCTCCCAGAGATCAAAAATCCCTAAGAAGGATTTCTAACCACCCTACCACCTTCCCCCCTTCCAAATCTTTTCTCACCATCTGTCTTATGCAGCAGATAAGCGAAGGTAGATCAGCCAGGAGGATTAGCAGCAGGAAAGAAGTTAGTGAAATTATTCAGATCCAGTTAGGAAGGCAGCATCCAGAATAGCTCAAGCAGTTCAAGCAGCTCCTGTCTTATATATGTTTGAGTTACAACTCTTAAATGTTTTGTTTTTGTTTTCGTTTTTTTTTCTTTTTCAGTAAACCTATGCGTGAAGCATCATCATCAGTGTTTTCCTTTCTCAGCCTATATTCTAATTTCTCATTCAAATGTCTCCAACTGGTTCAAACTACCACACTTACTTATAATTCCAGTTAGAGTTGGGTGCTGGTTAAGTTAATTTAGCCATGGATACAACTGAAATAGTTTGGGAGCTGTCTGAGTATTACCGGAATAGGTATGTAGCTGTAAAAGGGATGAGGCTTCGGCAAGAGGTCAAAGTGAAGAGGCCTCACAAAACACAGTTTGACTCTTTCTGTAGAATGTTCAAAGACTTCTGTTTATGACATTGCATTCCATCACTGGTGGCATTCCTTCTTTGAATACTCTTATTGGTTCATAATGGGAGAATTAAGTTTCTCCCTTTGTCACTTCAGCAGTTTCAGTTTTAAGATGAAAACAGATTCTCATATTCAAGGTCCCTGAAAACTAACAATCCCTACTACTGTTCTTCAACCTCACCCTGATGTAGCCACATATAAGACGATTGCTTCATTTTTGACAGTGTGTATGCATACAAGCTGCTATCAATGAAAGTATATTATTATCTGGATATTGAGATTTCTGGGCAAATTAGCAAATAGATAGGACATACTAACTCATAGTTGTGAATCCCCTGCAAATAATAGTTTTTATACCAGTTGAGAAGATAGCCCTGTATATTTGCCATTTGTCCAATACACAGATTATAAAATGCATACTCACCAATATAAAATTAATGTACTTAAATTAAATTAATTTACTTAAATTAAAATAATTAATTAAACCATATCCTAGGTGGCATCAAGAAGAGTGTGGCCAGCAGGTCAAGAGAGGTGATTCTGCCCCTATACTCTGCTCTGGTGAGATCCCATCTCAAATACTGCATCCAGTTCTGGGGTCACCATCATAAGAAGTACACAGAGCTGCTGGAGTGAGTCCAGAGGAGGGGTACAAATATGATCAAAGGGCTTGAATATCTCTGCTATGGGGAAGGGCTGAGGGAGATGGGGTTTTTCAACTTGAAGAAGAGAAGATGCTAGGGGGACCTTAGAGCTGCCTTCCAATACCTGAAGGGATTCTATAGGAAGGCTCAAGAAGGACTTCTCAGAAGGATGTTTAGCAATAGGACAAGGGGGAATAATTTTAGACTGAGGGAGAGTAGTTTAGACTGGATGTTAGGAAGAAGTTCTTCAGTATGAGGGTGGTGAGATTCTGGAATAGGTTGCTCGGAGAAGTTGTGGATGTTTCCTTGCTGGGGATGCTCAAAGCCATATTGGATAAGGCCTTGAGCAGCTGAGTCTGGTTGAGAAGTGTTCCTGCCCACAACAGGGAGGTTGGAGTAGATGATCCCTAAAGTCCCTTCTAAGCTGAGCCATTCTATGATTCTGTGATTCTATGACGCTTGTTGGGATATAAAGCTGACTTGCATGTGGGAAAATTGTACTTCCAATATTAAGTAAAAAGAATACATACTCTGTTGAATATATGTAGAGTTTTGTTTTAAAACCCTAGTAATGATTATCCAGTTAATGGACAATTCTCCTATAATATTTGAAAGCTACATGAAATAAACTACACAAAACCACTGAACCTCTTTGCTTTGATATCTTGTCACCTCATGGTTGCAAAATCTGTTTTAAAAAGGCTGATGATTACACTCAGAAACATTATCTCCTTCACATCAGGAAGCATCACTATATACCAATGACATCTTCCCTCACCAATCTGCTAATTACAAGAAAAACAGCAAGACTGAAATATTTCTTCAGTATCTGTAAAAATCCCCAATTGTAATCTACATGAGAATGAGACAGTTATAAGCCACCTGATAACCTTTCATACATCTCTTAGGCTACCAATAGGCTTTCACACTAATAACCACTTAAACATTTTAAAACTGCTTCTGAAATCTCCTACCACTTATGCAATCAATCAACTACCACTAAGCAGTGATTGCTGTAGCCTTACATAGGTAATTGTTTTCTATTTGAAGCTCTTTAATCTTCTTTTAAAAATTGTTAGACTGATTATATAAACTTATTAATACTTCTAAAATGAACATTTGTCTACATTAATTCTATTGCAGAAAACAAATAAGAAAACAAAACCCAAAAGTCTCCCAAGCAGATAGATATACTCATTAACTCTAATCCAGTCATTTTATTGCAATAATTGCCTTCAGTAATTAGCCATACAACCACTTCAGTCTTATTATTGGTCAGTAAGGCAGGATGCCAGGGCTAGAGACTGTTAGCCTTATCAAGTAGTTACCACTAGAATGTAAAATAACACAAAAAGGAAGTAACAGCTTGCACTGAGATATCACAACTCTCCCTTATGGGCAAAAGGCAGATTTTCCTGACTTTGTTAAAATTAAATGCAGTCCTGAGTAGTGGATTCATTAACTTTACCCTCATTGTGCCTAGCCAAGAAGCTTGGCTCTAGCAAAAGATTGTGAAAGCAGCAGGCTTCATCTGTGACTTACTCCTGATTATTTTCTTTTTCTTCCAGGTCATGAACTGTGAATCACACAGGCTACAGTGACAACACATGGACTCTGGATTTAAACTGAATTTGAGTTCTGAATTCATCACCCTTGGGTGCAGACCAGGAAGGAGTACACATTCTGTGCAGAATGTGCATGTGCACATAAGGGCAAGACAAAAAGAGACGAACTAATACAAAATACATGACTGAGGTTGTGGTGGTTTAGCAGTTACCTGCTCCCACACACTTTGATATAACCCAGGCTAGGACTCAGACAGCTGGAAGTTGATAAATGAAGCTTTATATTTACAGCAATGCACAATATACAAGCAAATATTTACAATGTATAACAGATATTTACAGATATATAGAGTGAAAAGGTAATACAGAAACACCACACCCCTTCCAGAGATCAAAATCCCTAATAGGGGTGTTCTAACCACCCCTACCACCTTCCCCCCCTTCCCCAATCTTATCTCACCATCTGTTGATGCAGCAGATAGACAAAGGTAGATTGGCCAGGGGAATTAGCAATAGGAAGGAAGATAGCGGAATTATTGAGAATCAGCTACAGAAGGCAAGGAAAAGCAGCCATGCAAGGAGCAGCCACAGCCCAAAGAGGTCTGAAAATATCTCCCTTATCTATATTTGGGTTATAACTCTTAAAACATGTTTTTCTTTCTCAATAGATCTCTGAGTGGGGTAGCATCATCTGTTTTCCTCTCTCAGCCTATAGCCTAATTTCTAATTGAAATCCTCCAATTAGTTCAAACCAGCACAGAGGTGTAAGCTCATTACAATGGAGTAGAGGAGGTGAGAGGAACAAGGAGAGAGTATGAGGCAGCAAGAAGGGATAAAAGCAATTACCTCTGTACTCATCCAGTGACAGCCAGAAGAGTAGTTATGGCAAGATACAGGTAGGTAAAGAAGGAAGCTAAAGAAGGTAAAGAAAATGGGAATGAAGAAGTTGCAAAACAGAAGTACCAAGAAGGAATCATTAACAGCAGAACCATGGGGCAAGTTTTCTTGACAAAGTTAGTATCTGTCACCAGAAGCTTTTGAAGAGACAGAACATAGGATGTGGACACTTGGATGAAGTTAAACCAAATCAACACGAATCCCTAAGACATCAGAGATCAATGTGACTGATATTTAGAGGGGAAAAGTGAACTGATTTCCAGGAGAATAGATCCAGGACAGTTTCACCAAGACAAAGTCCAAAATTTTTTCTATGTATGGATATACTGGAAACAGATTTGAATAAAATGTTCTGAGAAAACCAAAGGCACCTGGTAACTAGGGAAAGCGAGCACAAAACTGAGGTAGCTGTGTAAAGGTCCTACCTATCAAGGATCTGTATCCTTGCAGTGCTATGGTTGATAATAATACCAATGATTTACATGAATGTTAACATCCTTCAGTTGCAAAGGAAAGAAAACTTTGACTGCTAGAAATGTGAGACAAAGTCTGCACAACATGAATAAAGGTATTTCTAACAGCAGTTTTCTATAATTTTTTCCCCCACCAGTTTGGGAGTAAGCATTCAGTTCCAGTCTGTTTTTTACTTATAAGTACTTAAAAAACATGTCTTAGGATGTTACAGGGGTGTGGGAGCTGTGTGTGTTGCAACAGAGTCAGAAAAAATTAATACCGTTTTTGGACTGAAGAATCTCAAATAGACAATGCTAAATATTTATTTGGGTTTGTGATATGAAAGTGCCATAAAAGGGATGTTGAGTGAAACAAATGATCATGTGCTGCTGACAAAAGAAACTGACCACCTAGAACATTACATACCTAGAATAGACTCCAATTCTTAGGTCACTAATACTGACAGGATACCCCTGCTGAACAAAAGACTCTGGAAATCAAATTGATTTTTGTTAGATGTGATACAACTGACACTGTATCTCTGAAGCCTGGAGAGTGGAGCACAGGCTGCCTGCAGTGAAGTCTGAGTTTAGATGCAGTAGTGCACAGTTCTCATTATCTCTACCGCTTGTAGTTTAAAAAAGGATTGAAATACTAAAGTCCTTAATGATGAAAGAACAGTGATTCTGGTCCTTGATATTTTACCCTCAAATTGCAGAATCATAAAAGGAAAGTGGAAATGCTGTGTAAGTTTCAGATATGTGTAAATAAACCACAGAGCTACAAAGTCTATATTGATGTAATCTGTGGCTGAAGCAACAAAGTATTAGCAGAAACATGCATGGATAGAGAATGGTAAAGGAGAAAGCAAGAATTAGAGTTACAAAACATGCTGTAAGTCTGTAAGCACCATTCATGGTTTCAAAGAGTAACTTCATCCAGAGTTCTCCTTATAGGCTGGGCATTGTCCCCCAGAAGAAAGTACGCTTATGAATACTTAAATAATATTTTTCTGCATCCAGAGGGAGGGAGATAAGGGAAGAATGTCACCTTGCCTTAAGTGGAAAAAGATTGAGTAAGTGGACTTCACTGTACAACTGCAGTTGGGTGAATTACTAGACTATCTCTACAATGCACATCCGAAACTGACTTAACATTGCTGGAAAGCTACTCAATAGATCAGCTCTCTGTGTTGGGAACTGCACTTCATAACAACTTGTACAGAATTTTTATTATTAAGAATTGACTTGAATGAAACTGTGATAAATATTTTAGGTTTCTGCTGTTACCTAAATATTACAACTTGACAGAGTAAGACTTTGTCATGGTGAACAAGTGCCACTTTGATACTGTCCTTACTATATTTTTTTTAGCTTTACTGTTTTATTTTTAAAAAAATACTTAAGAGTATGATGAAAGTGCCTATATATTTCCTTAAAGCTTTGGCTTGAAACATTTTGTGTTTAATCTCTATTGAAATGATTTACTGTCAGGATAAAAAAAAAAAACAAATCACAACCCCAGTCTGAAGCTGCAGCCTAATAATTCTTCCACAGAGAAAATCTAATGTCTCTTTGATTATATCCAATGTGGTACTCAGAATACTTTCAAGATTATTTACATACGCAATATACATCAATATGTGGAATATATCTCTTTCAATTAATTTTTTGTGAAACAATACTACTTTTAAAATATTTTAATTTGTGGAACATTTTAGTTGATTCACAGGAATTCAAGACATGATTAACATTGGCCTCTATGTTTATCATGTAGGTACTACTGCAGAGATTTATCTTTAAATTCTGAATGCCTGTTAGAACTGGAATTATTACAATATTTTTTTCCCCCAGAGTTCTTGGTATCAAACAGTTGTTGATGGACTATATTTGGACAGCTCTTACTGTATTATTTTAAGAAGATTCAACTGTCAATTTTTATACTGTCAAAGTGTTAACCTTTATTGCGTGTTTTTAAAGAGTCTCTTCCAGTAGCAATTTTTTTTTAACTGTCTCTCACTTTTATACATTTTCATATTAATTTGCTAGTGGAGTAATAATCAACGCTATTTTTCATGCTGCTATGATTAAAACTATTTTAAAATAACATTGACTTAAAGAGCTGTCAAATTACTGGGTCCATAGCTGATAAGAATATCGATTTGCTTTTCTAATGTGCTGTAACTCATATGCTATTACTTGATGAAATGCAAATAAAACCAGAATAGGCAGTCAAGCCATATTATTTCATGTTAGAATTTTTCTTGACTCTGCAAAAATCAACAGGGGCACTGCTGCTGATACCAGTTTCAGCAGGACAAAACATTTTTCTCCCAGGAAGCAACTGTAATGAATACTGGGTCATCTTGTATTCATCCTTTTCACACTTTATATTTCACACTGCATAAATGTTCATGAAAGAAATATCCATCTTTCCATCAGCAAAGAACCGGGGAAGATATTCTTTGAATACTCCAGAAGGAGTTTCCGGAAGTACACAAATGGTATTATTTTAAAATAAATAATTATACTTGAGATCAGCCTCAGAGTCTGTCAGACAATGGCGCTGGCCAAAATGTTAGAATGCAGATTCATTTTTTCTCTAAATAAATAATTTTTTTTTCTCTCTCATGTCATCTGTTCCTCCTCCGGAAATATCTTCCTGTTTCTAATTGGAATATTTGTAATTAACATATGATTCTTCAGGTCAAAACATTTTCAAAATTGATGCATATAGTTAGGCACTAAAATCTGTATTTGTAAATCTAAACAAAACTACTTTGACTTCTAAAGGATCTGAAAATGCATATTTGCAGTACCCCTTATTTCTAGAAATGGGTATGTTTTTCAGTCAAACACATGCAAGTTCACATTTAGGTACTGATAAAGCATAACTTTACACACAACAGCTTTCTTCAGTGAATATGAAACCTGAAGTCTCAAAATCCCTGCTGTCTTGAGATTCACAATAGAATAGGTTAATTTGCAAAGAGAGTCACTGCAGCTATTCTTCTGATAAAATCAGAAGTATGTAACTTTTAGCAAAGTTGAAAAATAAACTGGCACAAAACCAGTTCTTGCTACAGGCAAAATAATTTTACTTTTGGCAGGTTTACAGAAAAGCAAATCAGTTACATTTTCACCTCAGGTGGTTTGTGGTATCAAAAAGGCAGTTCTTGCAGATGGAAAACTGTCATTACATGAGGACAAGCTGTTTGTTGGGGGAAATGGAGATATTTTGCTCTCTGTCAAACTTGTGAATATTGAAGAGAAAACCTGTTTTTGTATAGGAATATTCAAAACAGAAGCTCATAGTTTACTGGAGTTCTACTTCACTGACAGCTTGGCTCACCAGACCGGTGACTAGCCAGCTCGTGCTTCAGTTGTTACACAAAGTTACCATAAAATTCCAGTGAGGAGTCGCACATGCAAAATATTAGTTCTGTGGACCTTAAGAGACTCAGATAGACACAGATAGACATAGTGAGCTGAGCATTGTGGCATGCTTCTGGAAATTATGAGTCACCAAGTCACAGATACCACACCACATCTCCTGCAGGAAAGGTACCACTAAGTATCCTCAGGAGTACTTTATTCCTGCTGTAAACTGTCCATCATTAAGGACCACTGATGTGAAAAGAACTATAAAGAGGGCCCACAAACAGGTGGAGAGCTGCTGGAGAAAAATGTGCAGCTCATTATCTTTCCCCAGGCTTCTCATGTAGATGCAAAGCAAGGGTGTGGAAGTCCTGCTTGTTGCCACTGCATGTTATCTGTGTGTGTAATCAGTTGGAATCTTTCCATTGGTGGCAAGAAGTCACCAGTGGTGCATCTGAGGACAGACCCGTAAGATCCAATATTTACAGAGATGGAGGTTGAAAAGCTCAGAATTTTAGCACAGTTGTATGTAAATCAGACTATTTATTATGGGAAATTGATCCAACCAGAGAATCATAAACTTCCAAGAAAAAAATCAGACTTAAAGCTAAATAAAATGCAAGGTACATAGCCCAGCAGAATATGAAATTTAAAGGGGTTTATTTGTATTAGACTGAACAAGTACTGCTGAAATATTTCAAAATTTGGTACTGCCTACCATATTAGCTTAATTCAGTTTTACTCTTTCATACCAAGCTCTGGTGTTGTCATCACACACACTCACAATATCCCAAACATGCAACATGCATCTGCAACAGAGACACTAGAAAGAACACATCTCACAGTAGACACTGCCCATGGAGGTACCATTTATTCCGCCTCATGCAGGCACAAGACTTCCAGCATGAAAAACCACTCCAAACAGATGAAAAATCAGTAAAGTGAGAAACTGGAGGGTCTAGCTCTAGCTGGTACAGTATCATTGCAGTTCACATTAAGAAATTTGATGATATGAAGATAATCAGGAAGACAAGATGGTGCAAAGGGAAAAATAAAAGGGAAAGAGTGAGCAAATTGTGATGGTTAACAGATCTTAAAATTTAATTGGATTAGCAAACGTCCTATTGAGTAAGTAATATAAACTGCATAGGCCTCTATCAGAAACTAATAGTTTTGGGTTTATATTATCCATGTGTCACCCAGGATAGGGTGGCTTATTGTAACACTGCTTCAAGAAGCAGCTGCTAAAGGAGCTACAAAGAGAAGATGTGACCTCAAGGAACATCCAGGATCTGACTGAGAATCACATATCTCAAGAGTATGCACAGTGGTGTGGGTAGTCTAAGGCCAAGACATAGATACCATGTTGGTAGCACAAGGCAAAGCGCATCATCTATTAAGAAAGAACTTACAAAATAGTGTACATTCCTTTTATTCTCTGCAAAAGTGACAGAGCTTACTGAAGTCAGTCAACAAGCAGTGCACCTGCTTTATCTCTCTTCTGTGTCTATAAGCAGAGGTTAGCACCATTCTAGGTTTCTTTTTGCCTCTCAATGACTAGGGTCTCAGTGGCTGGTACATATCACAATGAAACTGCTGGCCTCACTTTTCAGCTGTATGTTATGGCAAACACAGAGTTTCAAATAACAGAATTACAGATTTGGAGTAAATCACAAAGGGATAATAAAGATATGCAGTTTAAGCACAGTGAACAGGTGAGAAATCGTCCATGATCCAGCGTTTGCCCTTAATAACGAGTGTTGAGACCAATGCCCATTTTTGCGTGCTCCTCAATTTAATAAGCTGACAGAGTTCAGCATAACACTAACCCTACAGAACTATTTTGGAATGCAATGTGAGACTAACACAAGCATATTTAGAAATCACCTGCTGAAACAGGCTCAAATATATTTTTTAAATCTTCATCAACAACTGCCCAGTAAAGTTGCAGCACATTGTTCTCCCGCTCTTATAGGACTCAGTAGCCTTTCTTTAATGACAATTGCTATCCATTCACAGAGTCCCTTGCACAAGTATTCTCCCTCCAGAAAATTTAAATCATATTACATTTTATTCATTGGTTTATATATGAAGGTTCAGATTTTTAAAGCTTGAGAAGAGCTGCTCTAAAGTTTCAAATTTTGCTTTAGGTTCATCTCTCTCTGAATATTTGAGGAATGAAATCCATGCCTGATGTTCTGTTTACCTGCAGTGCTTCCTTTCTTCAAAATCTCAGAAAAATCTTTTTACTCACACTTTTATACTTTATGAACTATGAATTTTTCACATTCTGAATTTTCTTTGATAGCTATATTGCATCTCTAGAACAAGCTTTCCACCACAACAAACACCTGTGTCTTAATAAAAGACATCTTACTTTCCCTAATTGCTCTACTGCAATTTTCATTCTGTCATGAGGGATTCCCAGTAGACTCTCAGAGGCACTTTTTGTGATCTGCTGGCAGTGCTCTAATGCTCTTTATCACAAAATCACGGCAGTTTTTATCATCTTTTAGGCAATTTATAAAATTCTACAAGCCTACCATGTGACAATTTAAAATAATGTTTTAAAAGATTAATCTATAGAAGGATAAAAAGTACAGTATGGTCTTTGAAAAGGTCACAGGAGCTTTCCATTAAAGAAATCAATATGATCACAAACATATCCTGAAGTCATATTACCATTTTAATTGGCTGGCACAGCCTTCTTACAATTCCACCTCAATTGTGACATTAATTACAGCTGTGAGAGTACAAGGCCATGCTAACACAAACAAGAAAATAATTACTACACACTGACTGGGTATCTTTTCCTACTATCCAAATATGTCAAAGTTATTACCTTAAGTATCTAACATTGTTTTCTACTTGTTTTTTTTGGACTGTTTTTCAATTTCTTTTCTTATGAATGGGATATTAAAAACCTAAGTACTCCAAGTTGGAGTTAGTAAAATAAAAGGAAAAATCCTTGAACATTTCAATGTCACAATATTGAGTAGCATTAAGACTGATTGGCTAAAGACTGAGGAACTTTTTTTTTGGTCTTCCCAGAGTGATGTCAGGGCAGCTATCATAATGATGAGTTGAATCAGTTGTTAAGAGCAGAGGAAGAGGAAGGCTGCCTGTCCCAGCTCCCCATTCTTGGCTCCTGTAAAATGCTAGCCTCATTCCTTCCACTGTGCTTTGTTCTCCTGATTTGTTTTGTTCTGCTTCAAATCCTTATCAGTGTCTTTCTCAAGATCATATCTGCATTAATCTATTTGCTTTCATCTCTAACCTTTATACATTACTTGCAAGTTAAAGCTGCCTCTCACTGTCATATTCAAGATATGTGTTCCCACTGCTTGTGACTGGCTCTGTTTTTGACATTAGCCATGGTCTCCCCACTTACCATATCCCAACCTACTCTAACTCACGAAAACCTCTGCTTCCTTGCCTGACACTCCTACAACCCCAACTAAAAGTTGACCAGCTTGCTTGCTAAAGTAGTCTTCACCTCTTCTACCTCCTGGCTTCCCCTCAATTCTAGCACTGTCATTCCAAAATATTCCTTCTTTGTCCTTGGTCCAAACAGCTTAGCTCTAGGCCACTATACATTCAAATTAGATATTCCATCTTAGAATCCACTCAGCTTGATTACTAGTATGGGTGTTGCTGAAAGCATGTAATACATACTCAAGAGCATCTGGGGACAACAATTACAAGAAAAGTTTGATTTACTCCATGGGGTTGGCATATGTGTCCTCTACTCATACCCGGAAGTTATGAGAAGACAGCATTGGCTGTGCTGCTTGGAGAGTTAAGCAGCATCAAAGGCACTGAAGGAATGGACCATTGTCAGAGAAGGCAGAGTCCTTCGAGCTTCCCATCTGCCCTGACCTTCATGCAAAGCTCTGGTTTGGAGAAACAGAATTAGACCATAATCAAACAGGTATTTTCAAGAATATGGCAAGCCACCACCTTTTTAACTTTAATATGTCTGCTTGACAATATGAACATGTTAAAGCTTAGTAAATTATCTTGAACCTATTTTTAGCTGTAATTTCTCTTTTGAAAAGTTATTTTTCCTTCTTCTAACTTACGAAAAAGGTATGAAATTGGCTGAGATATTTTTAAAAAGGAAGTATCTAGCAACCAACAAAAGAAATTTCCAACCCACCAAGAAAATTTTCACAAAGTCGGAAGAAGCAAAAAGGGTTCTGAATATACTTCAACAAGAGGAAGTACATGTGTGTGTATATATATATATATATATTTATACATACTCCTACACAGTCTTGTCTAGATCTTATTTTGAAGTAATCAACCTCTCTATATTCTTGGGAGAGAAGGGTGGAAGGGTGGTGGATGGTATTTGCTTCTAAAATGTAAAGGTTTAACAGTTTCCCAGAAACAACTGAATAGATTTAGTGATTATGTAAAGTGTATTTTTAAATTCATGTAGGTTTTGATTTTATCAGACACTATGAACACAAACACAAACAGATTAAAAAGTAGGATTTGTCTAATACTTTTTATCTGTAGGTTACATGTTGGAGATAGTACACTATAAATAGAAGGAGGAAGAACAGTTCAACATCAGAATTCAATTTAGAAATGTATCTGATGATCTGTTGCTGACATTTGACGTTGTTGAAAAGTATCATACAGGAGAAAGTTATTGAAGAATAACATTGGCACATGAAAAAATGCCCGGGTGTTCTACGAATAGCCAAGAATAAGATGACAGAATGCATCCCTGGACTTAAAACACTATCTAACTTTCCTCCTTCTTCAGACCTTTGAACCTCATGAATACATATCAAAAATCTGCTGTAGCAGAGTCTCTCTGACACATATATACATATATAAATGCAGCTTTGCTGATTAACAGGAAATATTTGGTATGCAGTGGGAATTCAGCAAATGGTTAGAAAAATAACTTCCCTTTCTGATAGAAAATCTTATTTTCTCACCATCAAGAAGACATTTAAATATTCAAACGTTTTACCTCAAGGATAGTAGTAACATTTCTAGAAGGAATCCATGCCTGCCCAAGGCTCGATGCCAACCTGCTACAATCAGCCACAATACATATTTGTGTGTGCAGGCCAAGTAAATGTCTGTCTGTTGGCACTTGGGAATTACTCTGCATTTCCTCCGTTGTCAGAGAAGCACTGACAAATCAGAGAGCTTACCTGCTGTGCAAACAAGGCCAAGTATGGGCAGAATCAGGATATTCTAGGAAAAAAAAAAAATAAAAAAAGAGCAGGTGTTTCTTTAGTTGAGTAAAATGTTGAAGATGTGTCTCCTTTTCCTAAGACACAGAACGTTATCCGTTCAAAACAGAAATCCTGATGAACAGCAATAAAAATAGTCACAGTTTTGTTTTGTGAAATTCTTTTCCCATAACTTCTTTCTTATTTGGACAGTTTCTGAGAATATCCTCTCATTTACCTGACTAGTGCCTTGTCAGTGGTCTGCACTGAAGAAAGATTTTTTTTGTTTAAACATTACTCTCTTTTTGAAGTAAAACCCAATGAAGCAGATAGGTTAATTAATACAGCTGATATTTTAAATATAGAGTTGCTAAAATTAATTCAACTTTGCCATCATCTATTTCTATTCACAATGCTATCTTCTAATAACTGCATTTTAAAGCCTAAATAAAAAAAAATCTTCTTAGTCAATTAGTCGCCAAAGGTGGCTACCTAGATCCAAGAACACAGAAACACCCTGACATTATCAGAAAAGCTAGCTAGTAAATTAAAATCTAAAGTATGTTCAGAAACCTTTGTGCATTGCTGAATGTACCTAATATTTCAGCACTTTAAACTAAAAGAAGACATTACTCAAAAGAAATAGTAAGAGTAGCAATATCCAGAATGGTAAAATAAAAATGTATTTGCAAATCTTAAAAATACTCTATTTTTTCTCTTCAAAAGAACCCTTGCAATATTTTTATTTTATCAGATACAAATTCAGAAAGTTTAAGGCTGACAAAGATACAGTCACCAATATTATATGGAAGAGAAAAAGTGCAAGGGAAATTTCTGAATAAAAATATCTCAACTTTTGTAGAAGAGGAACTTTTATCCACTAACCTACATTCTTTCATAGGCAGCCAAGTATTATGGTAGTGTTTAATTAACTACTGGCAGAGGAAGGCATAACTGAAACCCCAGTAAATATTGAAAGGACCAAACTGAAGTTGCATCCTAGCACATATACAGGACTGACAAAAGACTTTGTCACCAGAATTCAAAGAGCATTATATAATAGACTATAAATAAATTATTGTATAATGATTAACACCATCTCTTTTTATGCATTATGGAAACCCATAGTCTGCCTTTATATAATGTGTGTATCATCTTCAAGGTGCCTTTACCAATTTGGAAATATCTTCAAAGGCTCTTCAGAAGTGTCATTTTTCCTGGACTATGTTTATGTATCTATTTCAGCATGAATAGGTTGCATAAGAGTAGTTAAAATCAGTTTCGTGTAGAAAAATCTAAGTTAATCTTAGAAGACTTCCATCTGGTACTCCAAGCAGTATCCAGGGCTGGGTTGATAATTCACCTGCCTGAGTTTCAAGAATTTTGCTGTGTAGAAACTCTAAATCTCTCTTGCTGAGACTTTTGTTTGTAACATTAGGTCGTTGTCCACAACCTGGAGGAAAAGCCACTTAAAAAGAGGAACATCCATTCAGATTTCCTTTACTCAGCATAGAAGAATTAAGGTTTTAACAGATTAAGTGAATGACCATGAGATGACGCGGGGAAGTGAGGGTCTATCTTATGGGACAATACAGTTTGCAGTAGACTGCTAAGCCTTGATATGAATAAGCATCCTGGGGCTTAGTCCAAGGAGAGAGAACAGCCAGTTACATTAAAGGATAATCAATTACTTCTTCCAGAGAACAGTTTTTATCTTGTTCCTTCAACTCATGAGTAGATGAAAGGTTGAACTTTGTCTGATCCTACTGATTAGGGTCAGAAAAGAACTGGAGCTAGAATAAGAAATCCCGAAGAAGAATTAGGTGTGTTTCTGGATACACGAACTCATTAACTCCTTCAAGATGTTTTTACATCCAACTTGCCAAAAAAGCATTCAGAGGTGCAAGATCCAAGAACAATCTATGCAGTGATGTTTCATAGCTTTTCTGAGATAGCTGTGATCACAGACTCCTAGCTTCTCTTCTAAGTTCAGAAAATCTTTAATTACATCTATTCAGGTGGTGTTTTAATTTCTAAATAAGTTTTTACCTTTGAAGAACCTTATCAGAACTGATAGACTTTACAGAGCTCCACAGGCCTGTTAAGATCAAGTAAGCTGGATTGCTCATATAAACTTTTCTAGATGCGGCAATTATTTTTGTACCATCACAGAATAAATGCTGGAAACTACTTCAAAGAAATAAGCAAAAGACAGAGAAAAGAGTGAGCAAGATGAACAGTGAAAGGAATTGATGTGATAAAAGCCCTGTCATAACTAAGTGCAGACTAAACTGTACAAAGTGTTACCTGTTCTCTTTATGGTTGAAGATGTGCTGGCAGGGTACCACAGCAATATCTTCAGTATCTGTAACTGAGGCCAGTCAGGTATTAACTGTCCAGACACTTACCAGTATGTCTCCTGTATACTTTCAGTGGCAAAACAGGGACTCCTGCTTTGTTTGTAGGGTTGCCATCACAAGATTACTTCATTTCCTATAATAATTGTCGAGCCCCATACCAGTATACTTCTATTACTGAAATGTGGTTTCCTCATATATTACAGCACTGAAGCATTTCTCTGCAGAAGAGCCAAGCACAACAAAAATTATCAAATTCTTCCCTCACTTAGAAAAGCAAGCTCAGCATCCATATGCTCCTCCATAAAGAGTCATGCTTGCTCTGTGCTGCTGATGACAAGGTAAATATGGTCTCAAGGTTTCCTTAAAAGGTGTATTAGATCTTCAGTAATAGTGGAGCCAATAATAATAATAGCCAAATGTCTTTAAAACAATGACTGGATGCTTAGACTGAGGCCTTTTCTGCCTTCTGTTCTCTAGAGGGATTTATAGGTGTGTTTTGTTTCCAATCTTTTAATTTTCTTTAATTGGTCTTTAGAAAAGGCATAGACTAGGCATTTTATCACAATTGCTTTTTCATCAAGCAGGATTTGTTCTTATCTGTGAATACTTACAGCCATCGTCTAGGGTGTTTAGTAAGGTCTAATTAACAACTCTAGACATACAGAGATGTTTAGATTTTATAAATGTGTCACAATGATGGTAATTAATACATATTATAGATATGATAACTTAATAACATAGAAATATAAAATTAGATTGTTTAGATCTGATAAACATGACTAAATATCCAGAGAGATAATTGGAAGTTAGAATTTATGTGCAGGGAAAACAAAGTCAATTTGCATTGACCCTATTAATAGTGCTTTTAAATCTGTACATTCTCCTCTTTCGTGTAGCGATTCCTACTAACAACTCATCATATTCCTTCACCAGAAAACAAATTTGAAGCTATTTTTAATTTCCTATTATGCAATGATGCGTTTCCCAAGTTGTCTGCTATAGTAAGTTTGTTCCTTTACTAAATAATCTTTGGATTTCCCTATTAAAAATAAGCTGGTTTAGAGTTCCTCCTAAAAACCTTGTATTTTTTAAGTAATTTATTTAGTGGATATTAATTAGCTTGTTAGAATTGTCTGATATATCACTGAAAAGTAGTCTGTAAACTCTAAATCATAGTCATATATATAGTTTCTGCCTTACTTACTTGGGGGTCCTAGTTGATGGGAGATTGACCTTGAAACAGCAATGTGCTCTTGTGGTCAGGAGGACTAATGCCATTCTGGGGTGTGGCTAGTAGGTTGAGAGAAGTTCTCCTGCCCCTCTACTCTGCCCTGGTAAGGCCAATCTGGAGTACTGTGTCCAGTTCTGGGCCCCTCAGTTCAAGAGGGACATAGAGCTGCTTGAGACGGTCCAGCACAGAACCACGAAGATGATTAAGAGAATGGTACATCTCTCTTACAAGGAGAGACTGAGGGAGATGGGGCTTTTTAGCTTGGAGAAGAGGAGGCTGAGAAGTGATTTCATGAATGTTTACAAATACGTAAAGACTGAGTGCCAGGAGGATGTAGCCAGGCTCTTCTCAGTGATACCCAATGACAGGACAAGGGGCAATGGGTGGAAGCTGAGGCATAGCAAAGTTTCATTTAAACATGAGGAGGAATTTTATTCACTGTGAGTGTGGTAGAACACTGAATTGGGCTGCTAAGGGGAGTTGTGGAACCTCTCTATCTGAAGATATTCAAAACCCACCTGGATGTATTCCAGTGTGATCTGGTATTGGTGATCCTGCTCTGGCAGGGGGGTTGGACTGGATGATCTTTGGAGGTTCCTTCCAGCCCCTGACATTCTGTGATTCTGTGATAATCACACTCTGAAATTTCATTAGGCATATTTTTTTTTTAAAAAAAGTTGTTACTGGATATTTCAGGTCCCTAGGTTGTGTATGAGGTCTGCTCAGGTATTCTGGTTTAAGTGGCTCTGTCAAAAATTCTGGTACACTAAACCTTTAGCATTCTGTAAGATTACAGCTGTTATCGGTGAAATGTTCCTCAGACGTTAAGGGAAGAGATGTACTCAGAAGACATGGATTTGGTGTCCCCCCCACCTGCAAATTGTTCATATTCTTGCTCTAATTAATATCCAGCCTATACAGCAGAGTAGCTCCAATGGAAGAAAATGGGGATAAGCCTGTCTCAGACTATTTCATAAGCTGGTTGTGTAGTGGCATTTATTAACATTGTAGAAGAGACAAATTCAAATCTCTGTTCACTTGATGGGGCTCTGGGCAACCTGGCCTAAATGAGGATGTCTCTGCTGACTGCAGTGGAGGTTGGACTAAATGACCTTTGGAGGTCCCTTGCAGCCCAGACCATTCTATGACTCTATGAATCTACAATTCTGCCAATAAGTTATGCAGCTATGAAATTATGTGTTACTTCTTAGCAGTTAGCATTTTCCCCCAACTCTCAATAGCAAACTTTAAGAATTGCATTAAAATGTAATTCAAATTGAATGATGCAATTTACACGGTCAATAACTAGAAGAGAAAGAAAGAGCTCATGAAGAAAAAACACCAGAAGAGACTTGGTTGAAAGTCAAAGGATGGCCTCTTCCTTAGCACTGAGGTTCTGTCTCTGTCGTACTTTGTAGCTGCACCAGGACAGGTGTTCTGCTTGCTCTAAGAAAGCCTTGCTTTGCAGTGCCATTTCTGATTTTGCTGAAAAAATTGTCTGCGGGTTCTGCCCAGGCCATGTGTCAGAGAGGTTAAAGATATATAAGTAATTATAGCTTATTTAATATATATTTGGTTTAGCTTGATCAGTCCTTTATTAGCACTTAGGGATTGGTGGGAAAGAGGATAAGAAGCTGAAAATAGCTTTATGCCATCAGTGAATGGCCCTTGATATACAGACAATATTCTAATGCAAATAGATGCTTCTACTTAGGCACAGTAACTCCGTGGCCTCACCAAATTTTGCTCTGCATGGTCAGGGACCACTTTGTCATTGTCTTCTTAATTATGCAGTGCATTATGACTGTAACTCTTGCTCTCAGCCAGATGGCAGTCCTCATCAATATTCAAAACTGATAAAACTCTTTTAAGGAGTTGCAAACATCTGAATGCTGAGGTAACATGTGCATCTTAACTTTCTCATTTAATGTAAGCATAACTTTATTCAGCATATGGGGAAAAATAGTTGTGCTGCGTCTTTTTGTCATTGAATTATACAGGAACAGAGAGAGAAGGAGAAGATTATCAAGCAAGGGAAGAAATGAGTACTATGTGGAGTATAGTTTATAACATTTTAAGTTTGGATCATAGTCTGGGTTTGAGTTATAAATTATCCGTTATTAACACTGTTAAATCCTTACCCTTGACTATATCAATCCCCAGCCTACATTTTGAGAAGTTTTCAGGTCCTCATATTAGAGATGTGTCCCTCCTGTGTTTTGAATGTAAAATGAATTGTTGCTGAGCAGTGGTGTCCCTAACCAACTATTTGTTGCTGTCCAAGGCAGGCACACTGGTCTAGTTAAGGGAGGTTGTATTGGGTTTAAGCCAGCTACCCCTGAGCCCAAAAGCCCAATAAAAAAACTCAATCTGATTTGGAAGTAAAAAAGGTATAAAACTTTAACAGCAAATAGGAGGGAAAAGGGTTTCTTACAGAAGGTAGGAGAAAAGGGGAAACAAAATGCAGGGTAGGGGGAATGAGGGAATACAGAAGCTGAGAAGGGGAAAATAGGGGAAACAAAATACAAATACAATCCATGGAAGGTAATTGAGTCCAAAGGCTGAGGTCAATGGTTTTGGTGCTGGATGAAGGCAGGATGTAGGAATTTTTATGGTGAAAAGAAGTCCAAGTTCCAGATAAAAATGGTGGTGCTCTCTACGAGGTGGCAGGGAGCACATGGTCTGGCAGCAGCAAGCAGCAGAGCAGTCACTCCAGGCAAAGCAGGGGCCAAAGAGAGAGAAGACAAGCTGGACTCTCCTTGTTTATAGCAAAGTCCTAGCAGGAAGTGGGACTGGCTAGCCATGACCCCTGGGAAGAAGTCAGACCACCCCTTGGGAGGAGTCAGGGGGTTCCCAGGTGGGCTTAACCCTTTACAGAGGTGTTGGCAGCAGCCAGCTACAGTTTACTTCTCAAAGAGAGAGGATCTACTCAGCTCAGCTACAGTCCCATCTGAGAGCAGTGGATGTAATGACAATATGTCAAAGAGCTCAGCAAGATGAAGGTGCCAGTCTCTTTTCAGTGGTGCTCTGTGATAGGACAAGTAAAAATGGGTACAAGCTAGAACACAGGAGGTTCCACCTCAACACGAGGAGACACTTCATTATGTTGAGGATGACAGAGCCCTGGAACAGGATGCACAGAGAGGTTATGGAGTCGTCTTCTCTGGAGACTTTCAAATCCCACCTGAATGCATTCCTGTGTGACCTGCCTTAGGACATCCTGCTTTGGCAGAAGAGTTGGATTCAATCATCTCTGGAGGTCCCTTGCACAGCATCACAGAATTAACCAGGTTGGAAAAGGCCTCTAGGATCATTGAGTCCAACCTATCACCTAACCCTTCTAATTAACTAAACCATGATACTAAGTGCCTCAACCAGCCTCCTCTTAAATACCTCCAGGGATGGTGACTCCACCACATCCCCAGACAGCCTGTTCCAAGGGGCAATCACTCTTTCTGTGAAGAACTTCTTCCTAACATCCAGCCTAAACCTGCCCTGGCACAGTTTGAGACTCTATCCTCTTGTTCTGTCCCTGGGTACCTGGGTGAAGAGACCTACCCCTGCCTGGCTACAACCTCCTTTCAGGTAGTTGTAGAGAACAATAAGATCTCTTCTGAGCCTCCTCTTCTTCAGGCTGAACAACTCCAGCCCCCTCAGCCACTCCTCGTAGGGCTGTGCTCCACCCCCTCACTAGCCTCATTGCCCTTCTCTGGACATGTTCAAGCATCTCAATGTCTTTCTTAAATTGAGGGGCCCAGAACTGGACATAGTACTCAAGATGTGGCCTAACAAGCACTGAGTACAGGGGCAGAATGACCTCCCTTGTCCTGCTGGTCACACTATTCCTGATACAGGCCAGGATGCCACTGGCCTTCTTGGCCACCTGGGCACACTGCTGGCTCATGTTCAGTCGGCTTTTGATCAACACGTCCAGGTCCCTCTCTCTAACCACTCTAGTGCTGCATGGGGTTGTTGTGGCCAAAGTGCAGAACTGGGCATTTGATCTTGTTAAAATTCATGGCATTGGACTGCATCCATCTGTCCAGGTCCCTTTCAACCCCTACCATTCTGTGATTCTGTGATTCCATGATTTGCATTCCGTATTTAATGCAGTGTCAGCCATGTAGGTACTGCCATTGGAGGTACTCCAGTTCCCTTTGACAGGTTCATAGAATCAGCGAGGCTGGAAGACACCTCCAAGATCATCCAGTCCAACTGATCGTCCAGCCCTATCCAATGGCACTAAGTGCCCCATCCAGTCTTTTCTTGAACACCTCCAAGGACAATGATGCCACCACTTCCCTGGGCAGCCCATTCTAACGGCAAATCACTCTGTGAAGAACTTCCTCCTACTATCCAGCCTATACCTTCCCTGGAACAGCTTGAGACTGTGTCCCCTCCTTCTGTTGCTGGTTGCCTGGGAGGAGAGACCAACCCCCACCTGGCTACAACCTCCTTTCAAGTAGTTGTAGACAGCAATGTGGTTACCGCTGAGCCTCGTCTTCTCCAGGCTGAACAACCCCAGCTCCCTCAGCCTCTCCTCATAGGGCTGTGCTCCAGGGCCCTCACCAGTCTTGGTGCCCTTCTCTGAACAAGTTAAAGCACCTCAACATCTTTCTTAAATTGAGGGGCCCAGAACTGGACACAGCACTCAAAGTGTGGCCTGACCAGTGCTGAGTACAGGGGCAGAATAACCTCCCTTGTCCTGCTGGCCACACTGTTCCTGATACAGGCCAGGATGCCACTGGCTCTGCTGGCCACCTGGGCATACTGCTGGCTCTTGTTCAGTTTACTATCTACCAGCACCCTCGGGTCCCTTTCTGCCTTCAGCTACTCTGTCCCCAGCCTGTAGTGCTGCCTGGGGTTGTTGTGGCCAAGGTGTAGAACCCTGCACTTAGCCATGTTAAATTTCATCCCATTGGCTTCTGCCCACCCATCCAGCCTGTCAAGGTCCTTCTGCAGGGCCCTCCTATCCTCCAACAGATGGACACCTGCTCCTAACTTGGTGTCATCTGCAAACTTACTGATGATGGGCTCAATCCCCTTGTCCAGATCATCAGTAAAGATATTGAACAAGATTGGGCCCAGCACTGATCTCTGGGGCACACCACTAGTGACTGGTCGCCAACTGGACGTGGCACCATTCACTACCACTTTCTGGGCCCTGCCACCACCTAGTTCTTGACCCATTTCAGAGTGAATCTGTCCAAGCCACGACCTGCCAGCTTTGTCAGGATCTTGTGGCAGAGGGTGTTACAGGCTTTGCTGAAGTCCAGGTAGACTTTCCCACATTCACCAGGTAGGTAACCTGATCGTAAAAGGCAATCAAGTTGGTCAGGCAGGACCTGCCCTTCCTAAACACATGCTGGCTGGGCCTGATCCCTTGGCCATCCTGTAGGTGCTTTGTGATTGCACTCAAGATAACCTGTTCCATAACCTTGCCTGGCACTGAGGTCAGGCTGACAGGTCTGTAATTTCCCAGTTCCTCCTTCCTATGTTGTTCAGTAATGATGGTCTCTGTCATGTGCTAATTATGACTTTTGGTCTGATTACATGGGACTTTTAGAAACTGTGTTGTCAGACCTCCATGTCTCATAGTTATAAATATTTTCTTGACACATATGATCTTCCAGTCAAGATCTCAGAAAATCTCATGAAAGTCATGTTGATATTCTAAACCAACCACATAAAATGAAAATGATGGTCTTGCTTCGCAATGCTCTCTAAAGTAAGTTTTCCTTAATCCAATTTTACCTCTATGACCAAAATAACTTTATAATTTTCTTTCCTACATTTCTTCACATAATTGAAGACAATTATTCAAACAACTCTATCTGTGATTAGTGTAAACCAACAGCAACTGTGTACACATCATGTCTACATAGCTTTATTTTATTTTTAACACCATTGTAACTTACTCTCTTAAGTGCCATAAGCTTTGGCACTGTTGTATGTGTTCAATCTGAGGAGAGGTAAGTATCGTAGAATGGCCTATGTTGGAAAGGACCTTAGAGATCATCTACTCCAACCTCCCTGTTGTGGGCAGGAACACTTCTCAACCAGACTCAGCTGCTCAAGGCCTTATCCAATATGGCTTTGAGCATCCCCAGCAAGGAAACATCCACAACTTTTCTGAGCAATCTATTCCAGAATCTCACCACCCTCATACTGAAGAACTTTTTCCTAAGATCCAGTCTGAACTTACTCTCCCTCATCTTCAAATCATTCTCCCTTGTCCTACTGCTAGACACCCTTCTGAAAAGTCCCTCTTGAGCCTTCCTGTGGCTTCCCTTCAGGTATTTGAAGGCAGCTCTAAGGTCCCCCTAGAGTCTTCTCTGCTCTAGGATGAACAACCCCAGTTCCCTCAGCCTATCCTCATAACAGAGGTGTTATAGCCCTTGAATCATCATTATGACTTTCCTCCAGACTCAATCAAACATCTCTGTATACTTCTTATGATAGGGACACCAGAGCATGGTTACCACCTGTAAGATGTGTCTCATCTCCATTAAGATTCTTCAGTAGATGGTGAATGTGACTCAATGTGTTCTCCTCAGTTTCCTTCCTGTGTTCCTACTTCAGTCTTTCTGAAACTTTCGTCAGATACAAGGAAGTCCCAGTACAAATGTTCTCATAGTAACATCACTGAGGAACTGTGAACAAACTGGATGCCATCTGGGCTCCCTATTTTAAGAGGGACAAGGATGTGCTGGAGAAGGTCCAGTGGAGGGATATGAGGATGATTAGGGGACTGGAACACATCTTATGAGGGGAGGCTGAGGGACCTGGAGCATTTTAGTCTGTAGAAGAGAAGACTGAGAGGGGATTTAATAAATGTTTATAAGTATCTGAGGGTTGGATGTGGAGAGGACATGCTCTTCTTACTTGCTGTGTGTGACAGGACAAGGAGCAATAGATGTAAGCTGCAGTACAGAAGGATCCATCTCAACACAAGGGGGAACTTCTTTACTGTAAGGGTCACAGAAAACCAGAACAGGCTCCCCAGAGAGGTTGTGGAGTCTCCTTCTCTAGAGACTTTCAAGGCCTGTCTGGATGCACTCCTCTGTGACCAGAGCTAGACTGGATGGTCCTGCTCTGGCATGGGAGTTAGACTTGATGATCTCTTTGGGTCCTTTCTAACCCCTGATATCCTGTGATTCTGTCATCTGCAGCCTCATAGTTTAGATACAGCTTGACTGGCTAATGGCTTTGGCTTAGCTTATGCTATCTCTTTCACAGAAAAGCTGTTCTGTATGTGGTGTGTCCAGCAGAAGGGTCTGTTGCTTTGGCTATGCTACAGTCACTGTTAGGGATTAAAACTTGATCAGTGCATTAAGTCTTCAGGATTTTATTTATCTTGAAATGAGGAAGATTATTTTTTCTTTGTGTTTATATAGCTCGTCTTAGTACTGTAGGGAACCTAGCTTCTGAGATTTGTAGTACTATTCCTAAAACGTGCTGGTTTCATGCAAAAAGCACTGGTTTAGTAGTCATTAGGATGATAATCTTCTGATCTGTCTCCCATGTTAGATGATGGCTTGTGACCCAAAATTTTAGGGGTGTTGATCTAAGCTGCTACCATTGAAGCACCAGTGGATATTAGGATCAAAATAAAACCTTGCAAGTATCTTTACTCTCTCAGTGTGGCTTGTCTTGATTTTTGTGTTTTTTTTCTTGTTATGTTCTTTGTCAGTCACCAGCAAGCAGAGAACCTTATTTATGTTAAGCATAGATAAGGCTATTTGAATGTTGAAACTAAATCAAATTTATGTTAATCTGCTGCTTGAGCTTCTAAATGTTATGATCAGGATTGTGGTTTTTTCTTCTGTTGAAGACAAGAAAGTATAAATTAAGTGATCAGCTGAAAATTTCTACAATGCGTGTGAGATGTTTCAGCAACACAACTAACGTTGTTACCTACATCCTCTTTCAGGCAGATTTGAAGGGACATACACATTCTTAATAGCAGAACTGTGTCATGGCCACAGTGCAATTCAGCAAGTTCCTAATTTGACATAACATGCTGCTGGAATAATAATGGAATGCATCCTTTGTGATCAAAGGGGTAGGGATCACTGTGCTGGCTCAAAATTAGTTTCACAGAAGTAGCAAAAGTGCTAGATGTGTGAAAAATATCTGTCCTTCTAGTAGTGTGAAAGTGAAATACTGACTCATTGCAATAACTGGCTTACTAGCGGTAAATTTGGGACCCCTCTGACAATGCAACTGAATACTGAGGGTTTTTTTTTCTTTTTAAACAGAGACTTCTTTTGTGACCTATGGGTAGTTCCTGTGATACTACTCAGATTCATGAATCATACAAAATTGCCCTGTAAGTTCAGAAAGGTCAGCAGGATGATTGCTATTTGAGGAGATGCTGTGCAGAAAATTGTTCAATGTTTCCATTTGTTCCCGTACATATCTTTTTCCAACCAGCTTTAATAATCTATCTTACATATTTATTTATATCCTAATAAATTGGAAATGGTAAAGCTTTCCAAAACAGACTCTGGTATCTTTTTAAAAGAATTAAGGGAAATGGAGGTAGATTTTGTTGTCACTTGTATCAGAGTAGCTTTCTGTTTTGAGGATTGTCATTGTTGACTCATGTACTTAGTGTCTGCAGAATGCAAAATAGGTAGTTCTGTCATTGCCAAGAGAAGCCTGGAAACTCTAGGTCACTACAGTTGTTCCTCTGAAAACCAGAGAAGAAGCTATTGCTCAGCTAAAGAGATCTGGCTAAGATCTGAATAAAGGAAAATGTGTAGAATCTTTTGGATGTCATAAATTTTTGTGTTCTGCCATCCAGTGTCCTAGTGTATAATAGGAATTTCTCATGAGCTCTTACTGTAAAGTAGCTAAAGCCTGTGGAAGCAACTGGAATCAAGGATTGTCATGGCATACAGGGAGCTCTTGTAGGGAAGAAATTTGTGCACATCTTGGCATGGAAGTTTATGTAGTGAATGTGCAAACCTCAGTTACCTCAAAAATAAGCTATGTGTGTAGTGTCTGTCAGATTTGCTATAGCTGCAATGATTATTTAATTATCCTATTGATTAGCAGCGTAGAAAGGGATGTGTAGTGCTGCCAAAAGTTATTTCAAAATAAGTAGTACGCACTCCACTGGGATACTCATGACCATTTCTTTGTCGGTGTTTAATCTCTCCAGATAAGACTGGAATTAACATAATTGTAGAAAATAATTCTTTCAAGACAACTTGATTCCAAAATCAAATACTAAAATACTGATACTGAACTGGAGGTCAAGAGAAACACTACTTAGTGGTGAAAACTGGATGCAAATTCTATCTTTGCTAATGAACGAAATCATAAATAGCTTTCTCCTTCCAATCGGAGGTATAAATAATTTCGGATAGTGCTCTTAAAATTAACACAGTAGTCTGCAACGTTTTATGAAGGTAGTAAAAATGAAGGAGTTATTATATGTGATACATACCAATCCATCAGCATCTAACTGTAATATGATTGTGTGCATTTGACAACAGCCTTTCCTGGATAGCACTCATCAAGAAAAGACAATGATTTGGAGCCACACAGCAGAGGATACATTTGTGCTGTATGAATATTATACAGGCTATCCACTTTATGCTGGGAATTGTAAAAATGTGGGCTTTCAGAAAGTAATACATATACAAATCTTTCCAGCAAGGGAAAGAATTTGGTTTACTTGCTATAATGAATTTTTCAAATGTTAAAAGCTGGTAAATGTAAATTGAACTCTGTATTTTTAATTTTATTCCAGTGCATGCTTATTATTTAATCAAATTTTCTTTATAGGCATATATATTTTATTACTGGAGACTGGGAGCATATACTATATTTTGCAGAACAAGTATCATAGACACTTAATTTTAGATGAAGCAAACAAATCTAGAAGTAAATATGGTAATACTGAATTTGTTGCACAGTACCTTACCAAACCATTTTGATTTAACTCTAAAAAATGGTTTCTGGTTTGATATATTGGCCTCTGGTAACCCATACCAATTATGACAAAGTAAAGGACAGCAAATGGAGAGGAAAACAGATGTCAACATGCTACAGTGTAGTTGCTGCCTAATGTGTATACAGAGGTATATAGCACTAATGCAGCGAAATAAAAACAGTCCATGGACAACAGCCAAATTAAAATTGAGCAAGACAGAATCATCAATTTAGGAAAACAAAACATTCCTCAAGATAGTATAGCAGGCAGATCAAGGCTGGGGAGACAGAACACAATGGACAAAGTCTACTAAGAATCTTGATAGAAACTGTAATAATGGGGCTATGAATTTTCCTATTTCAGAAGAACTTCGGGTTAAGTCCTAAGTAACTCATCCAATCATTATGCACCAAAAAATCTCTTCTAGCCAAATATCAAAGTGTTTGAATAATTTTACTTCCACTTCTGAGAATTCAGGAGCTTACGCTTAGATACCTGCCTTTGCACCCTGAGGCTTTAGGTCTGTATCTGTGATGAGTGGACTTCAAAAGCATGGTTAAAACTCTCTGTCTGAGTTTTCTTATTTTTTATAATTTTATGGCTTTCAGTAAAATACAGAGGAAATTGTAATGAGAGAATAAATGTTTTAATTTCAAACATATTTTTAAAAGGAAGGTGAGGAGTGAGCTGCCTTGCTACAGGGTAAATCCTTCTGGGTGCAAGGAAGTAGTAGCATCAGGGTACAGGACTGCTTGTCAAGGGTAAGATTTCAAGTGGGAAGTATTTCTTGTGCAAGTAAGCAGTCTTGACTTTATTTTGTGAGTAGATGTGGAGAGTGTGAAAGCCTGCAGAGTAGTGGACTGCTGAAGGCATGACTACTTTAAGTATTCTGTATTTCTACCAACATTCTTGCTTTCCAATCACTGCCTGGAGCTGCTTGAACCGAAATGTAAGTCAAAGCAACCTAAGCTTGCTTTACGTTCCTATGTGACCCAGAGAGGCAATCAGACTGTACTGCAATAGATGAATCCATGACTACTTCCTACTTTATTTCAGTCAAGCACAGCTCTCAAGAAATAAAGCACCTACAACATAATAACTTGTAATGGCATTCTGCCTGGGGATTTACCTCAGCTGTCATGTAGCTTGAGGAAATGTGTACTGGCTGTATATGTTTATATAACATGCTTTGTAAAAGAAAATCTCTAAAGAGGAATTGTCAAAGTATAAGTAGACTGCTGCTGTGTTGAAACAGTTTCATAGATTCTGCTCTGTTCCAATAGAGGGCCATCATGAAAGATAAAGTAAGGTGTTTTGTCTCCAAGATGTATGGCAAAGCAGAAGTTGCCCTTTTGAAAATGTGCCAGAAGTACCCCTTAAACATGGATTCTTGAAAGCACTTAACCTCAGCTCCATGCTATTTAAATTGATGGGAACAAGACCAAGCCAACACTGAACTCTTCTTAAGGGTTATTCACCTCCACATTCCTAGATTTAGCTTATGCTAAAGAGAGGAGTCTTAAGAGGAGTATTAGTCAGCTCTTAGTTCTGATATATCCTGAGTTCTTTTTAGAGCTGTAATAATAGGTAACTACTATTCACTCTGAACTCTGCTGTTGTTCATAAACCATTTAAGCAGTGCTCTAGCCATTTCTGAACTCAGTGAATTATAACCTTTCTTCAGTTAGCAGCTAGCCTCTAAAACCTGTTTTGTGGGATTTTATTTCAGTAGGGTTTAAACAATTTTTTTTTTTCACTAACTCAGTGTAGAAAACTTACCCCAATTCAAACTTCTTATCCGAATCTCCTGCTATCAGTGTATCAATGTCTGCATTTTTTGGTTGTGTTATTTTTTTCCTTCTTACTCTCATGGAATTTGAAAGAGGGTACAAAATCCTGTGGCAGCAATACTTCATTTTTAAGATTAGAGAACAAGGAAAATTAAAAAAAACATAGTTTCTAGAACCTCATGACAATATTCAAGTCTTACAAATGAACAGCCAGGTACTTTCTGTTCCTGAAGGCCAACTGGCTCTTGTCTAATTCTTCATGATTCTGTAATGGGATTATTTGTGAATGATATAATGTCCAGCTTTCACTGGGTTATGACCAGGTTCCTATATTGTGGTTTCTTTTAATTCCAGTTGCTTTAACCGATCAACTAGCAGATTGTAAGGAGGTATTAAACAAGAAAATCCTTTTGTCCCTGTGATCACTCTAAGATAGGCTGAGTATTGGAGGGAGTGATCACTCAACCACCACTCACTTTAGTATCTCATCAGTAGGATGAAACTTGTTTTAATGTTCCACATATTTTTCCTACCCTAGTGCTCGCTGACTCACATTCCACCACACACATTCTGTCCATCTTTTTCTGATTTCTGTCTTCCACAGTGCTGTATAAAATCATAAATATACCAAAAGAGTTTAGCTGCCTAATTATGATTCTGTTCCTTTGGACATTTGTCTTCTAAGACTCACTGGGTTTCTTTCTCTTTTAGCCCAGGTACCCCTTTTAAAACCATGAAAGCTTCAAAATGAGTTCTATAGCAAATGTCTTGGATAAGAGAAGTTCGTATCACAGTTTAAATAAAATAGACTTTTAACTTTGCAGTATTGCCATTTGTTTTTCATGCATAAGTTGGTATGCTTTGTGAAAGAGAAAAATGAAGCTTTTGGTTACTTAGTATTTATTTAATATCCTAGTAATCAGCAAATTCTGATGGATCACATTGTATTTAGTTTCACTTTTTACCTTTTTTCCCGATGTTTGAGTTAGAAATGCATTGTTTTGCCTTTTACACTGTCATTCTCAACCATGTGGTGACCTTGGAAGGCTTTTTGAGTTACAAGCATTGTGTCTTATAGAATATATACTTGAATTTTGTTCTGAAAAGCTATTGTCTCTTATTAGGAAATATGAAAATAATGTCATCAAATAAAGTTCTTTGGCAGGGCTCTGTTGCAGAAATATGACCAGGTGAGCAAATGTTGAATAAGAATCTGCCATGGTCAGAGTCTATGCAAACTTAATGCAAAGATCAGAGTCTTGCAGCTAGTTTATAAAATTCAGTCAGTCACTGAGCATATTTTTCAAGATTCAAGGAAAAAGCATAAAACTACAATTAAAACAAACACAAACATTAACAACAAACACACCACTCAGAAACTGAGGGAGGATTTTGCACTATCTGCTGTTGGGTCTTTCTACAGGAAAGCTTCAGAAGCTTTCAAACAGATTGGATGTCATAATCTGATTAAAGGTACCATGAATGGTACATGTCAAGGAGAGCCTCAAATCAGTGTCATCTTAGAAACTGAGCTCCAGTTCCGGGAGGATGGATGATTCAAACTAAGTACTCAAAATGATACAGTACAGATCAGACGCTCAGCCTACACAGCAAAGCTTGCAGGTTAGGTTTCTATAATAAATTTAGGGAGAAACGTTTATAATTTTACATATCAGTAGAGAAGATAACATTGCATCTGGGAAAGAACAGCCCCATGTACCAGTATAGGTTGGGGATGACCTGTTGGAGAGCAGCACAGAGAGAGACCTGGGGTTCCTGGTGGATAGAAGGATGAGCATGAGCCAGAAATGTGCCCTTGTGGCCAAGAAGGCCAATGGGATCCTGGGGTGTATTAGAAGGGGAGTGGTTAGTATTTGGAGAGAGATTCTCCTCCTCCTCCTCCCTGCCCTGGTGAGGCCACACTGGAACATTGTGTCCAGTTCTGGGCCCCTCAGATCAAGAAAGGTCTCAGGGAACTGCTTGAAAGACTCCAGCACAGAGCCACAAAGAATCTGAAGGGAGTGGAACATTTCCTTCTGAGGAAAGGCTGAAGCACCTGGGTCTCTTTAGCTTGGAAAGGAGGAAATTGAGAGGTGACCTCATTCATATTCATAGTATGTGAAAGATGAGTGCCAGGAGGATGAAGCCAGGCTCTTCTCAGTGATGCATAATGATAGGACACGAGGCAGTGGGTGCAAGCTGGAGCATACAAGTCTCCACATGAAGATAAAGAAAAGCCTTTTCACTGTAAGGGTGACAAAATACTGGAACAGGCTGACCAGAGAGGTTGTGGAGTCTCCTTCTCTGGAGACACTTAAAATCCACCTGGCCACATTTCTGTGCGACCTACTCTAGGTGATCCTACTCTGGCAGGGGTGTCTGTCTAGATGATTTTTTTGAGGTCAGTACCAACCCCTGACATTCTGTGATTCTGCTTCTTGTGACACTCTAGCTGCACTACAGAAGAATCTGACAAGTAAAGGGAGCTCTATGTTAAAAAATACATTATCAGAGGCATCAGTAGGTCTCAGATGAACATACTCTAGGGGATATGCATTGAAGTTCATAGTACTGTGTGGTGAGTAGGGAACAGATCATTGCCAACAGGAAAAGGAGAAGGTTAGTTTAATGTTGCTCTCTAACTGAAGTACTGTGCAATGATGCAAAATAAGACAGAAAACATATTTTCAAAGAATGTATTGGTACTGTACCCATGCTACAGTATGATCAAGAGTGGAATGGAATGCAGGCGAGAAGCACATTGCTTTAAGGCATACATCCAAATTCAGTTGTTTAAATTACACCATCAAGCCAAGTCCAGGGATATACACTGAAACTGTTTTGAATACTTGCATCAAGAGGAATGTGGCCAGCAGGTTAAGGGAAGTGATTCTTCCCCTTTATTCTCCTCTTGTGAGACCCTACCTCAAATACTGAGTTCAGTAACCAGATCAAAAGTCATTGGCACAAGTCAGAGGACATCATTATTGAAAAACATGACAAAGGGAACTGGAGTACCTCCAATGGCAGTACCTACATGGCTGACATGATCAGAGGAACTAGCAAGTATTAGAAATAGAAATGTAAATATGTAAATAAGACAAGAAAACAAAACAATGTGATGCCTGGGGAATTTATGTGTCTTCCAGAAAACTATTTCCTGCTTTCCCAGTGGTAATTGATGACTGTAAACCACAGTGGTGTTCTGAGAGGCTACATTTCCTAAAATATACCCCAAAAAATGTTCCAAACATAACCTAGAGAAGAGTATGTAACATTTAGTTCAAACCATAAGAAGGAGGGAAAGTTGTTCTGAGGATAAGCTGCTGTCCACAAAGGTCTCATAGGGACAACGTACAATGATGTAGTATGTGAATCGTAGGGTATATCAGGATAAAGCAAAAGTCGTAGAACATTAAAAATTGAGTTGTGTGGTAATGACCTCTTGGAGAAAGTAAACTATATTTGAGAAGTAGGAAATACATTATTGTTCTTAATTTCAAGGATGAGGCCTTGAGCAGCTGAGTCTACCTTCACTTATCTGCTGCATAAGACAAATGGTGAGATAAGACTGGGGANCTATATCTGGAAATATGTTATGCATTGTAAATATCTCCTTGTATATTGTGCAAAGCTGTAAATATAAAGCTTCATTTATTAACTTCCAGCTGACTGAGTCCTACTCTGGGTTATTTCAAAGTGTGGAGGGGTGGGGAACTGCTGAACCACCACAAATTATGTAATATGTGAACCTTAGAGTATATCAGGATAAAGCAACAATTGTAGAACATTAAAACTGTAGAACATTAAAAATTAAGTTCTGTGGTAATGATCTCTTAGAGAAAGTAAACTATATTTTAGAAGTAGGAAATACATTATTGTTCTTAATTTCTATTACGTGGTATGAAACTATCCTGAAAATTCACAGCTATCACATCTCATTTGAGGATTTGGCAAGGCAAAATCTGTTTTAAGAAGTCGGCTTCTAAATGAGCATGGAACTGTTACCATTTTGATACAGTGGGTTTGTGATCTTGCAGCAATAGAGAAGAGAGATTTAAAAGACCCTTCTAATACTAAAGATATTAATTCAGACTTCTGGCTAAAAGAAGAATACTTCAGAAGCCATTACAGATTACTTAGAAGGAAATGGCTGTGTCTGATTATTTAGGATTGAAAAGGAATTATGTAAATTTGAAAACACTATTGATAATTAAATTTCATTCCAGTTTCTGAAATTAAAGACAATCTGCATTGAGGAAATTGAAGTAATTATAGTAGAAACTTTAGAAGGTCTAGTAAAGTATAATTTTCAAAAGCATGAAGTATGAAGGAGAAAGCTACTTTCTTTTATTTACTGGCAAAATGATACTTGCAAATTGATACTAAATAACAGTAAACAGGAACAGTTACCTTCTTTGTTACTATCCCTAATAATTCTTATTAGAATGAGATTATTTTAAAATAAATCTCATGTCCTCAGATCTTAGTAGCTACAGTAGTGTTTGTTCCTGATTTCTGTTCATTTACTGAGAACAATGTCTTTCAAATCTATGTTTCGCATGCCCTTTTAAAATTGTTTTTTGTTTCTGAGGGGCCATTGTAATTTCCAAAATTTGCTGTTTTGTGTAATGCTCTAATTTAGAAAACTTAATCAAGGTACTTTTACGTAATGAAAGATGATTGTGCTGGCAGGTATGATAAATGAAACTTTGGTAGCTGAAGTAACAACGCTAATAATTTTGAATCATTAATGCTGTATATGCCTTAGCCCCTCACGTGCAGCTATTGACCCGCAGAAAAGAACCCCAGAACCCATTGCATTACAAAGCAAGTATGTTTATCATGGCGCCAGGTGTCGGGGGGAATCTCTCCACCAAACCTGCACACCTTACTCTGACACAAACCATAATTTATGTTACAAAAGCACACATATTCATGATAAGAGGTAGCGTTCATAGAATCATAGAATGGTTTAGGTTGGAAGACACCTATACACCTAGTTTCAACGCCTTGCTCCTTTCTCACTAGAAAAGGTCACTCAAGGCCTCATCCAACCTGGCCTTGAACACCTCCAGGGAGGGAGCAGCCACAACCTCCCTGGGAACCCTGTTCCAGTGTTTCACCACCCTCACTATAAAGAACTTCTTCCTAACATCCCCTTTAAATTTCCCCTCTTCCAGTTTAAACACAGTTCCCCTCATTCTGTCGTTATAAGACCCTGTAAATAGTCCCCTTCCCAGCATTCCTATAGGCCCCCATCAGATACTGGAAGGCTACTACAAGGTCATCTTGAAGCCTTCTCTTCTCCAGGCTGAAAAGCCCCAACTCTTGTAGCCTGTCCTCATAGCAGAGGTGCTCCAGCCCTCTGATCATCTTTGTGCCCCTCCTCTGGACTTGCTCCAACAGTTTCATGTCCTTCTTGTATCGGGGCCTCCAGGATTACAACTATTACAACTACTTATTACGATTACAATTATTTATTACAATAATTTCTTAGAATAGGTATGGTTATTAAAATTATTTCTTGGAACTCATTAACATAGGTGTCCTCCCATCCTCCCAGTTCCACCCTCTCGGTGGTCTTCTAGTGGTTGTCTGGGATGTCTTCCTCACAGTGTACTTTACACCTTTGGTGCAGTTTTGCATCTGGCTTCCTGTGATTGCTCCATTAGTTTGTAGCTGGGATGTTTCAGCTCATCTTTATCTTTACCTTGCTTTCTTTAGTAGAAAAGAATGCAAACCTTGACTTTCATATAATATGTAACATATTATAACTGTTCAACTAATTGCTACAAATACCCTCTTGTACCTCAATCAAGAATGTGTATCTGGTCTGTGAGGCTCTATATTAGTGACAAGTGCTGATAAATATTTGAGGTATACAGGACAGTAGCCATTAGAGTGGTAATCTAAATTGTACAGTTTTGTACTTCTGCCACAGACACTGAAGCCGATCTCAAAATGTGTGGAACACCAGAATGGTAAATAATTTTTTTTCAGTCTCAGACAATTATTACAATGGTAATCATAACTACTTGGATTTAAAATATGTATTAGAAATAACTAGAATATTTGATTACTACCCCAGTGATAAAAGACACATTGCACTCCTTTTTGGCTGAATTTCAGGACATTAAGCTTTGCTGGAAGGAAAAACCTAAATGCTCAGTTGGAGATTTATCTGCTTTGAAGAATGAAATAGCTTTCTAGAAATAGTGCTTTGGAAATAAAACCTCTATTCTTGAAGGAAACAAAACTAAAGCTGATTTAAACTTTATTTTGCTCCTCTTTCATTGGGACCTAAAAAGTGTTCAGCATAGTTTATGGTGCCAGTTACACCAGCTGTGATACTGGAAGGACCTTTGCAGGCTTGCACTTTATACTCAGTATGAAACTCACAGTATGCAACTTGGAATGTAATCCAAGCTTGATGTGACTTAAGTGAATCAAAGTGCAGTTTCATATTGATATTGAGAAAAGGAAGAAAGTGCCTAAGTAGTAGATTTTTTCCTCCTGCTTTCCAAAGTTATCTGTTTCTTTTGTGATTCTAATCCAGTTGTGAAAGTTGGTGCAGATGTTTTATTTTCATATAAATTCCACATAAGCAACAAGGTCAAAGTGCAGAAATTATAAGCAGAATATTTACAGGAAACAGCAACCAGAATATATATGAAAATCTTGGAATAACCTACAAGATTAAATTGCTTATCTTTATTTAAGAGTTGCAGATTGATAATTGAGACCATCAAGACACGATTCTAAAATGTGTCAATTAAAGAGCACTGATTTCCCTTATTGTGAATAACTCAGTCTTGATGAACTGCTTGCAAGAAGAAACTTCTAAAACTTCTACGTGTACTATGTTGAGTGGCTGGATGAAAACGTAACATTTGGTCTATGAATCAGCATATTGTTTCCCAGTGAAAAAAAAAAGTTTTGCATAATTTACTTTCCTTTGCATTTTTCAGTATTTCTGCAGATTTCCTGTCTGCAATGGTGAAGACAGATCAGCTTATTATGTGTCCTGTGCCTTGAGCCCTGTCACCTTTTGGAGAAAACTTCATTTCTTCTTTGCATCTAATCTAAATCAACCATCTCTCAGTTTAAGTCCATTACCCCTTGCTCTATCACTACATGCCCTTGTAAAAAGTCCCGTCTCATCTTCACTGTACCCTTTAGTTACTGGAAGGCTGCAATCAGGTGTTCCCAGAGCCTTCTCTTTTACAGGCTTAACAATCCTAATTCTCCCAGCCTGTCCTCACAGGTTAGGTACCATCCTTTTGATCATCTTCATGGCCCTTCACTCAATTAACTCCAACAGATACTTATCTTTCTTACACTTCTCAGTATTCCAGACACCTTTTACACTTACTACCTCCTGAGTTTTGATTATTTCATTAAAAAGAAATAGGACAAAATATGAAATCTGGATCCCAGTCAAATTTTTGATATCATATTACATCTGCAGCTTTTTGTATTTAGTTTTTTTTACTCTGGCTGTGGGGATTATGCTCATTTCTGACTCAGATTTGGATCTGAACTCCTCCATGTTGTGGTAGGCCTGAATAAACCAAACTAGGCTTATACATGTCCTGGCTTGGTCACACATGTTTTTCTGCTCTCCCTTCTTCTGCTATGGGTAGAAGCAACTGCAGGAAAGAGGACAAAAAGCCTGGAGCCACTGAGTCTAAGGACCTTGGCTTGCCCAGACTTGTTTGGTTCCTATTTACATCCTGTGGTAAACGAGATACATACACTTGGCTTGTGCCTGCCTTGTGCAAGGCCTATGTTTTCCCAAATTTGAGTAAAGCAAACCTATGTCTTCACCTAATATGGTCAAGCTTGGCTAACTGCTATTCTGATTGGCTGTTCTGTGTACAGAGGCCCATTAGTCTTGGGCCATACTGATTAAAAAGAGATGAGCAGGTAATACAACCCTGCCATTGTATTTGTGCTTGCCTGCTGCTGCTTGCTGCCATTGCTCTCTGCTTCTGGCAGTGTTCTACCTTATTGCATTCTGCCATGCTCTACAGCTTTATGCCTTGATAAGCTGTAAACTAGCCCTGATACTTAAGGCCTGAACTGTCTGGAAACTGACTGCTTGAAGTTTACCAGGAATAGGCTCCAAGTACATCACACGATAAGCCTGCATAGCCAGTGTGACACCATGCTAAGACTGCACATCGCAAGACATCCTGCCTACATCTGCCAAGAAAAGGGATCCTGGAGGGAACACACAGATCGTCCAGAGATATCAGGATAGGGCCACAGATGAGAAGCATGTGAAGCCTGTGGAAGAATCAAAAGCCTCAGTGGCTGACAAGACACCAGCAGAACCCCATGCAAGTGTTTGGGTACTGTTTGAAGCTGTAGCTAGCCTCATGAAATAATAGTTTGTGAGTAAATACTTAAAAGTCTCACTAATTGCCTTCTGAAATAGGCAGAAAGGTTCTTCCTGTGGCCATCTAGTGGGCAAGTGGTATATTGACCCCAAGAACTTTCAGTTAAATTAATGTTTATATTTTCACTGGTTATTTCTTAAACATTCTGGATCCTATATTATTCCTCTGTCTAATGTTTCCATGACCGTTGATTATTATTAAAATTAGTGGAAGGGGTTGGTGAATACTAAAATTAATAAACAATATTATGTTATGAATCTCCCTTGTAACATTCAAAAGATTGCTTTCATTGTGATCTTTGCTTACAATGGTGGGGAAGCTGCTGGAGCATGGGGGAGAATTAAATCACTAGGTACTTGAAACATTTGTTTTCTTTGAAGTTTATGAAACCATTGCTAATTACAATAATAAAATCTTATAGTGTTTTTAGACTGTAGCTGCTCTTTATAATGCTTGCTCTGTAAATATCCAAAATATCACCACTGGCAAACTATTCTAATTACCAGTGAAATTCTTTAATAAGTACATGGGAAAAAACTCCATCTGGCTGTAGAAAATGAATATTTGGTAGTCTGAGAATTTGTGAGTACAGTGTAAGAGCTACATGATTAGAAAGCAGGTTTAGTAGCATTAGAATCTTGTTACCAAAGTGTAACATTTTTTTACCTATTAAGGTTATAAAAAATTATGTGGAGGAAAATTAATCTTAAAAGTACTTTAGTTTCCAAGGAAGATCATTGTAGAACTAAATTTTCTAATCAACACATACACTAGATGACATGTACAGGCCTAGAAGAGTGAAAGGAGAAGAAATAGATTAGGAATTAAAAATCTAGAAATACCCAGAATTGAAATTATCTCCTGTTTTCACTCATTTTGGCTTAATTTAAGAGTTCAGTCGTAAGCTATACTGTGGACTAAAAGAGGTCTTGTATTCTGTGGTTGTGCCATGAGTAATGAAAGGAGGATCTGTACATGGCTTGGTACCATTCCATATTTTAGTGCAGTTGTTGGCACTCCAAGGAACTGAGAAAGTTATATCTAGACAAAATAGAAATACCACAGCTACAAACAGACACACACAAAAAAAAGTTTAAATCCAGTGCAGTCAGGGATTGCCACAGGTTTCATAAGGTGCAAGTTTATGTAAATATTCTAATTTTTTTCTAAGTTGAATTGTTAGAAAGGAGCATGTCACAGTAAGTCAATAAAGTAGACTGCCAGAGGTTAGCTAACTTAAAGTTGCAGTTCTAACATACCTATTTCTTTGTTCAGTATAATCTAAATTTTGCAGTGTAAGATTTTGCAGAAGGGAGATAGTCCTTCGAACTAGATAAAACATTATGATCTAACAAGACTTAGTCAAATGCAACATGTTACAAAACTCCTACATAAAGAATGCTGACAAGATTAAAACAGACAATAGTAAAACATATGTAAGGTTTGTTTAGCAAGCTATTTTCTCTTTCTACTGTTCTCCAATGATTTTATTTAATGTAAGTGACCTCTGCTACTGGTAAGAGTCATAAAGAAATGTAGCTTTAAACGGAAAACGCTTGTCCTTAAGAAGAACAGCTAAGAGATAATTGAATGAAATTAAAGAGTTCTTGAAGAGTGAGCCATGTGTTATATTAGTCTGAGTACAACTTTTATTAAGATAGATAGATTTTATATTTCAAAGCTTCACTAACATTAGTGATCTAGTTAAAGCTTGATGCATAGTCTGGCTGAGGCTAATACAGGGCTTTTAATTTTGCCCTTTGATTAGTTCGATATCCAGATGGATTCCTCATTCTGAAGTAATGTTTCCAGAGAATCAGTGTTGTTTGGACAACTCTGTTAATTGATACTAGCATTAGTTTCTTCTGTCCGTGACATGCTTACAAGTTATGTCCTATTTAGTATTTCTTCTTTAAAGTTTTTGTTCCAATCCTAGTCTTTTTTTCCCCTCCAGAGTTGACTTATTCCTTTGTTTCAGTTTACTATGTTCTTCCAGTCTTTCTTCACTCCATTACTCATAATCATAACTCATTTTCTCTGAATCCATAAATGGCTCTAAGGGACAGGCATTTCTAATAGAAGATATTTCAGAAGTTCAGATTAATGATTCATGAGTGTGCAGGTGAATGCCAAATTGCCAGGTTTGCTGCTCCAGCATTTCACTGCTCTGGTAGAGTATAGATTTCAAACACATGGGCCCAATACTTCTATCAAGATGACTTCATAAGTATTATTTCTTTAATCATTCCTGTTTCCGTAAAGTGGCAATTTTTTTTCCAGATTGTTTCTGATTTTTTTTTTAAACTGAGTTACTTCATGATAATCAGTTAATCTAGACACCTAGACACAAGTGCAACAACCAAATCTGCTTTGTGCACCCAGGCTTTCTCACCTACTTTGGTCACTTGGCCTACTTAGCTGGCTTAGCAGCTCTTGGTGCTACCCCTGAGCTCCTACGCTGTCTTCAATGTACATGTTCACACACATGCCCTTGATACAGACATTCCCTTTGCATTAACTGTTCATGAGATGGAAATGTGTGGTTTTGGCTTGGTTGATAAAGCATTCATTGCTGTGCCTATTCTGTTGATAAAGCACTAATTTCTGTGCCTATTCTATTGGAAGCTGTTGAGACATTTGTCTAACCAAACTTCTAGAACTTGAATAACTTAAGTTTTTCCCTTCACGTGTGCAATACCATGGTGTATTTAATTTCACTTGAGGTCTTTTGTTAAAACACTATGAAATACATCTCCTTTCCATAAGTTTATTTTTTCAGGAATGTACATGAGCAGGTGTCATCATTTAAGCTTTCTGTCAGTTAAAACTTTACTGCCTGCCTTTATTTGCCACTGATATATGCATCTAACTATTCTTTCTTTGAGTAGCAGTCACCAGGTAATACTGACACAAAATAAGAAAATTCTTTAAAATCTTAGATGGTTTATACTTTTTGCCTTATTCCTACAACATGTCCATTAAGAGGTAATAGGCATTTACTGACTGAACAGTGTTTCAGAGTCTTGGAAAGTAGAAACAATTCTATGCAGCCATGACTCTCTGATCTTAAGTTAATTTCTTCAATCAAGGTAAGTTTACTTTCAGGCCACACTCATTAATCTGAGCACAAGACATTTTTTAAATTTTGAAATAAATCATAGAATGGCTTAAGTTGGAAGAGATGTTAGAGATTATCAATGCCAACAGGTAGGGGTACCTGTCAGTTAGACTCATCTGCTCATCCAACTTGACCTTGAACACCCCCAGGGAGGAGGAATTAATGATTGCTCCGGGCAACCTATTCCAGAATCTCACCTTCATACTGAAGAACTTTGCCCTAAAATCAGTCTTAACCTACACTTCCTCAGCTTGAATCCATTCCCTTTTATCCTATTGCTAGATACCCTTATGAAAAGTTCCTCTTCAGCCTTCTTGTAGGATCTTTTCAGGTACTGGAAGGAAGCTGTCAGGTCCCCCCACAGGACTGCTTAAGGACAGAAAATCAGTGCTGGTTCCACCAAGAAGCAGACATTTTCTCAGCAGTGTCGTTGTATTGGCCACTTCAAGATAATAGTTGTAGAAACTTTCCACTAACTATTCTAGGCTGCCTCTTTCCTGCTTAGTTATTTTTTCAGAATTAATATTTTAATTTATTTTGGTCTCTTTATTTTAATTATTCTAACACCTTTTTTTTTTTTTTTGGCCCCTGATGAGACAGAGCATGCTGGCACTGCAGCACATTTAAGAAGCCATCAAAGTCAGCATAGCGAGCTTCAAATATAGTTAAGGATGTTGATGGAGTAGCTTATGTTCACATGGTTGCCTTTTCAACTTGACTTGCCCCTGCACACAATTTGATTAAGGGATATTTTTGCTGCAAATTCCATCTGTGTTCTATTCTTCCACATCTCAGAACGAACCGTTCTGAAGAGGCAGGGGATAAAGTTCCAAATCTTAACTTTGAACTGAACTTGGTGTTTTGTAAAGTGTGATAAACTGTGGATTTAGAAAGCGTGTCAACTGTTCTGTATATGTATATACAGAAATCTTTCTTGACTGAAATAAGAATTTCTACTATAAAAATCTAATTTCCCTGTTTCAAACACCACTCTAAGGGACAATGTGCTATGCGTTCCTGAAAATGTTTCTTCTTTTTGAGATTCAGAATTGTCCTCATGTGGAAGTTGATGCTTCATGTAATGAAGTGCCTTGCTATGAAACATGCTTTCAACTTTTTTTCAGGTTACATTTTCATTCTTCTCTTCTGGTAGTCTGTATGTCTCTGAGGACTTGGAAGAAAAGAGAAGACAACACTGAATTATGCTTTGATAAGCTTGATTCAGTGTCTCATTCTGAAACAGCTCACTGTCATCCGTTTCAAAGTCATTTAATGGCTGTACAAGATCTAAATCAAAGATGACATTCATAATTTTACTTGGTAGTTGCACAAGTCTTGAGTCAGCATATGCTGTGGGTGAATGCACACACTATATATAGTGTCTTGAACCCATCTAGGAAATGGTTAACTGCTTTCACTTCCACAAAGCAGGTTGTTTTCCTTTGCCTGACTGAGGCCAGCAAAGTGTCAGCATCTAACTCTTACAGTCCTTATTTCAGAATTTAGTATAATGTTTAGTAATCAGTGAAAGCATTCAGGAAAGCTTTTAAGCACACAACCTTGTGAAAATGTACAATATTATGTGTGCTGCTTGTATTACTCAGTGAAAACAAACTATAGCAATAACTTGGAAAATATGGGCAAGATTCTTAAAGAAGAAGGCAGTGATATGAAAGATGAGGAAGTAAAAAAGAACAAAGAGCAGGGTAGCAGATACAGAACTTCAGGAAGTTACACTGAAGAGAGCAGGTGAAGACAGACAAAAAAAAAAAAAAAAAAAAAAAAAAAAAAAAAGTAAGAATCGGTGTTTCAGGGTTATGAAATAAGGAATGGGAAGGAAGTAGTAAAGGAAAAGCCTGATCATCAGCAAAGCCTGAAAGGAAGAAATCAGGTCCAAATGCCTCACTAAACTAAGTGAAAACAATTGTTTTCTTCTGTGCTATAAGAAGAGAGTGCCCAAGCTGAGTGCCCTTTATCTACTCTAATTTATATTAAGGTGCTTCTTGAGCTGAAATCAGTTCTAGAAACTGACAAATCAGAGAGAATGCTGGCCATTAGCAAGAAAAGCAGTGGCTTTCTGCTTCTGGAAAAAAGAGGAGTTCCTGCTCAGTGCCTTGGGAGGGGTCAGGAATTTCTTTTTCTCTTTCTCTTTTTCTCCTGTTTCCCTCTCTGCTCTATAGTTCTTGAGGTTTTTTTCACCTCACGTAGAGAAAAATGCTTTGTGAGTAGCTGGAGTTAATCTTGTTTAAGGGCAAGTTGCAGACTGAATTCCATTTATTAGCTGATCCTGGCCCACTTTTTCTTGCCCTATTTTTCTAGGTCCATGCATGAAATCTATGCTTAAACATCAGTTAGCTCTGTTTGTCATCTCTGTCTGTCACCCTCTTATAGAAGTGTTGAAGATTCACCCTTCAGCCTGATTTCTGTTACTATATGGAGTTCATGAAAGATCAGTGCATAGGTGATCTTGTGTTAAGAACAAAAAAAAGAATCAGAGAAGAACAAATTGTTTAGATTTGCACATAGTGAAAACAGGAGGCAAAATGGGATACAGTTACTGGGCAAGTAACTTTTATGGCTGTCGTGTCTGAAAGGGGAAGTAATGAGTCTGATAGAGCAAAATTATCCTTTGGTTTTGCTGCACTACTCTGCTCCAGGGATGCATTACGGTGGGTAATCAAAAATTAAAGCACACAGAATTAAGTTATACTAGAGCACACAAAGAGTTGCACAGATCAGGAGAGCAGTTAATAAGATGCTGAGAAGACTAACCCTAGATTTTTGTTTTGTTGCTTGTTGAGAAGTAAGGGAATGGTCTAGAAAGGAAGAATGGAGTTGATAAATCCTAAATTTATTTTAATAAAAACCCCAAAACCACAAAAACCCCCAAAACACAAAAACCACAAAGCCAATAAGTTATAGTTAAGAGCAAGGAAAAAAAATATATGTAATTCTATGAACATATTAATGTAGTTAATTTAAAATAGTCAGAACGGAGGCAGAATGGAGGAAAAGTTATATCAAACTTATACTTTAAGTTTGCTGATTATTGCGCTGCAAACCTTAGTGACACATGAGGTCCTCAAGATAATTATGAGATTAAATTATTGGTTTAATTACTGGCCTTGAGCAGCTGATAAAATTGTTTTATCTTCAATTCAGCTTAAAAGTACCATAACTAGACTGATCTTGCAGATCTCACTGGAACTCTCTGGGAGAGAAAGGTGGATTGAAGACATCTAGGATTTCAGTCTTTTATACATGTGCTACCTTCCTTAATAATGTGAAACCCCATCTTTATCTTAGATTGTTGTTGTGAGAAGTACTTATTAATACTGAGAGGATTGAGACCATTTCATAGACACTGTTAGCAGGCAGAAGTAAAATACTTGAGGAATTTTGTGACTATTTGAACAATATATCCCAACCTAGAATGTGTTTTAATTCAGTGAATTTTTATTGATTTGTGTTTATATTAGGGTTTTTTTTAAATATATTATAATTTTTATCTTCATACCTTATCAATCAGAAGTACTTCTACTCATCATTTCTATCATGATCCCTCCAATAACATTTTTCCATTTCATAATACAAAGAGATTAGACAATTTACTACTAACCTGGAAGGTAAAGAAAGAGGAAAAAGAATTTGTTTTGTTTTGTAACTGAAGCAGGACTGTGCCAGCATTGTGCTATCTGCACTGCTGACACTTTCATGACTGTGCAGTCAGACAGCCCAGGAAATTGGTTTGTCTCTAAATCATCACCAGGCAAACCTCTAGAGTACAATCAGAGTGGGAAACTGAGAACAGGACTGTCTTATTTGGCAATAGACCAAATTTATGTTGGCTTAACAATATCACAAATCATCTATCAGAGTTACTTATTTAACCCTTTAAATAATGTTTTATATGCTTTCCTATTAAGAGCTGAGCTTACATACATCTTGAGTTTATACACATGTAACTGTTTGCTGGAGGCTTTCTTTTGATACATTTGGAAATTTTAGTAAAGCTTCTTGTTTTTAAATTTCATTGAAAACTAAGAGGATATCAAGCTCTAAAATGTAACGTAGGTCACTCAGAACACAAGACTTTGCTTTGGTCTTGTTTGGTTGCTGATATAGAGGTGGTGTGTTGGTTTGAGCTAATTGGAGAATTTGTGTGAAAAAT
>VWZI01014462.1:0-22683 GCA_013396835.1 Psilopogon haemacephalus
ACAAATGGTTTTCTGTGTATTTGCTCCTCTCTGCTTTCTGCTCTCCCCAGTCCTACCCGGGAAAAGCCTGGTGGAGGTTGGATAAGGCTTCACTCACTTCTCATCTTCTTTCATTCAGTGATAGGAACTTCCAGCGTTTTGGGGTCAAGTAGGTGCAGCACGAGTTGCAAAAGGTCATGGATATTGAGTAGTTCCATCCAAGCAGTGCGATGAAGGATTGCTCTTTGCCCATCCGTAGACTTTTGAGGCTTGAATACATAGACCTGAGACATCTGAAATATGTGAGGAACCTATAAGGGGCTTCCTGATCTGATAAAAGACCTTTGGGAGTAACATCTAGGGGTAGGAAGACCACTGTGGAGATGCTAGGTAACACTGAACAGCTAGAAGTGACTTGGTAACTTCAGTCCTTTATTCACCCTCTGTTCAAAGACTGTCTCAAAGTGTGAGGACACAGAAAATCTCCAGGCAAAGAAAATAAACAGAAAAGAGATGTGTCTACTACTTGAAAGATGGAAATCTGAAGGACATGCCAAGGCAGGAGGCATTTTCTTTCATCAGCAAAGGTGAAGACTCCTCAGAGGCATGAGGATCCCAGCAGGAGACTGTTTTGCTCAGTCATCATTCAGCAGAAACCTGCAGCTCTTCTGCATTGCCTCAGAACAAGCCCTTAGCCTTGGAGAAGACATGATGCAAAGCCTGAATTACTACTACTGTGTTCTCATGTGTCTGAAAAAACATGAGCTACAGCTGCAAAAAGCTCTGAGGAAGTGGGCAAGCACCTCAGAAGCTCCTGAAGGTTCTCTTTTGGCTTCAGGACATATTGCCTTTGAGCTGTGACATTCATCAAAAAGGCTACTTCAGGATAACAGTTCCAGTCCCTTGCCCATTTGTTCCCATCATCCAAGCTCTCTCTTTGGCTGTGGGCAGGGATGGATGGACTCTGGGCAGCAGATGTCAGGGTGTGAGAAAGTCTCCCTTTATTCAGCAGGCCTTTGAGGCCAGCTTCTTTCTCACCCCACCCTTTCCAGAGCTTTGTTTGGACACAAACACAATTTTTGTGTAGGAATAATTGCTTCATAGCCAGGAAACACACTCAGTAAGACCTTCTTTCTTAAAAATAAAATAAAAAAAAATTTAAAAACACTTTTTTTTTTTTTTTAAATTTAATCCCTCTGGGCTGGGACTCATCTCTCATTTCCCACATGGAGATGTAAGGCTGGCATGTGCTCTGCATTTGCAAGAGGCGGAGCAGCTGCGTGGAGCTCGCAGAGTTGGGCTCTTTGTGTGTTAGGAGAACTAAGCCCTGCAGGTTCAATTAATAGACTCTGGAAACGAACCAAGGGCTGACGATCCCCAGGCTTGTTTTAAGTGAAGGAAGGTAGCCATTGGAGAAGTATTAGACCTGCCAGGGTCTAAATGCAGCTGGGACACACAGCAAGAGCCTGAAAAGCCAAGAGTCTGGAACCTGTGCTCCGGTGGCTGTCGAGCCAAGAAGTCCTATTGCTGGGACAATAAACAAACAGGGACACTCTGTGCAGATGAATGCCTCCTCTTTTGGTGTGCATGGGCTGTAAAATCCATATGCTTCCCAAGTCACAAGCCCCAGCATTTAGCTCTGAGGGCTTTAATGAGAAGGATGAACAGAAAGCAGTTTCACAAAGTGGGAAAAAAAGGTGAGATTTGCATTTGGTAAAATATATATATATATATAAAAGATGGTTTTCAAATGCTTCAGGGTCCATCAAGTTAAAAAAAAAAATCTTTCCATTACTAATTTCAGCTAATTACAGTTAAAAAAAAAAAAAAAAGAAAAGAAAAAAAATAAATACTTTGGTTACTAGGATCAAAGGCTGGTGCTTCAAACCAAGGCAAATTCTCTTGAAGTCACAGATTTGGAAAAGAGCCTGAAAACACAGTGCAGAGCTGGTGATGCAGAAGGCCAGGGAAGGTAAGCATCATGAGAGCTGATGGGGAAGACAGACCCATCCCCACACCTCCCCCCCCTTCACCATCACCTGGAATGTGGGCATGCTCCTCTGCTGTTTCCACCATCCAGATCCAGAAGAAATCGTGGAGCTCTTTGCCAGCTGCTGGGTGTTACTGTTCCCATCCTTCTCGTTAAGCCTCTGCATCTTGGCTCCAGCAAAGCCCAAGATCAGAGTAAAATGTACTCAGTTGCTGATGATTGATGACTAATTTGGGGTGAAAAGTCCTGCATAAGGAGTTTTCTGCCCAAGAACCTAAATTCTCTACTCTGGCACTACTTCTTTTAGAAGAAATCCATTCAAAAACCAGGTTTCAGGATGAATCAATCGAGCAAGAAGAAACTGGCACACTGGCTGAATATTTAACTGCTGTATCTGTGCGAGCAGTAAAAGACTAGGAGGTGGGAGGCAAGGCAGGAGGAAGAGAAATAGGCTGGGAGGACTGGGAAATGCAGAAGTTTTTATTTATCAGCTCTGTTTACTTTAAAACCCATCCAGCTGGAACACTAGGTCCAGACATAAAAAAGTGAAATAGAAAACATCCTGGGCCAGGCTCTTAGAGGATGCAAACTGCCATGGGACTTCCCATGGCTTCCAGCAAAGCCTGCTGCATTCACAGCAGCCGCACACCATTGCTCTCAGTTAAGTCAAATAAAGTGAGATCTGCCACTGCAGCTGATTTTGAAAGGAGAGAGAGGGAGGAAGGGAGAGATGAGGTCTCTGAGGTACCTGCGAGCTGAACCATTTGGGGCACGCTGGGTCTAAATGAGACCAGAAATGAAGGGAAAGCAAACAAGGGTCAAGGAGGGCAGGTGTGCTCCAGATACAAGCTGTGCTACGGCTCAATGCCCTTCCTGGGTGGTCCAAAGGTGTAGCTCCACTGAGGGCTTGTTGCAGTAAACCAAGCCCTTGCCTCCTGGACTTGCTGCGGGCTTGAGGGAAGCGAGTTCAAGTGAGGTCAGCAGAAAGAGAATATGAACATTGAGTGGTAACAATGCATACAAATTACCAACAGACCATGAAACTCAGCCTCAGTCTGTCAAAAATGCTGGAAATGCAGGGGAGGAGAAAAAAAAAAAAAAAAAAAAAAAGAAAAAGAAGGACACAGTTAAACTTCATTTGCCCAAAAGGTGATGCCGAGGCCTTTCCTGGAGTTTGTGTAATACTTATTGCACATTATTTTTTTATGGCATTAATAGGAATAATCCCTTCTTTCCTTACTGCATGGATTAACCTCTTGCTGAAGTTCCATAACAGCTGGATCAGGGCACCAAAAACGCTTACAAACCCATGGCAGACCTGGAAGGTTTGAGTGACTGCAAATGGCCAAATCTGCAACTGGAAATACATCTCCGCAAATGGACAGGAGCCTCTGGGGAGACTGGAGGTGCAGAAAGAACATTTTTTTGCAGTAGTCTGGTCTGTAAATCATGGGTTAGCCCCACCTGGGCATTCAGTTTATGAATGTTTTGTTTTTCTCCCAGCAAGGACTTCATGCTTGCTGTGGTGTGCTGGTTTCACAGGGAATGTAGGGACCTTTCTGTGTTATGCACTGCTGGTGGTTGTAAAGCTCCTCACAAATGGCTGTGAAGAACTAAGACAGAAAACCAAATTGTCCTTTTCAGGTACATATAAATATCTAAAGGGTGGAGGTCATGAGGATGGGTCTAGGATTTTTTCAGTGGTAGACTGTAATAGGACAAAGGGCAATGTGTATCAACAAGAACCAGGGGGGGTTTCATCTGAACTTGAGGAGAAACTTCTTCACTTTGAGGGTGCTGGAGCACTGCACCAGGCTGCACAGAGAGGTCTCTTCTCTGGAGACATTCAAAATCCACCCAGGCACATTCCTGTGCAGCCTACTATAGGCAGAACACGAGTGTGGTAGTTCAGCAACTATCCCCCCCACACTTCTGAAATAACCCAGGCTAGACTCAGCTGGCTGGAAGTTAATTAACGAAGCTTTATATTTACAGCTTTACACAATATACAAGCAGATATTTACAATATGTCACTGATATTTACAGATATATACAGTAAAAAAGGTAATACAGAAAGACCACAGCCCTCCCAGAGATCAGAGTCCCCAAGAGGGGTTCCCAAACACCCTACCACCTTCCCCCCACTACCCAATCTTATCCAAATATTTGTCTTATGTGCCAGGTAAGTGAGGAAGATCAGCCAAGGTGGGGGGGGTGGGGGGGGTTAAAAGCAAGAATTGATTAGCTGGGTTACACACATTCAGCTAGAAGCTAGGGAGAGAGAGATCAGCAGCCAGAGCAACCTGAGCAGCTCTCTGCCTTATCTATGTTTTGGTTCTTACTTTTATAGCGGTCAGCAAACCTGTGAGTGGAGTAGACACAATTTTGTTTTCCTTTCTCAGCCTAGAATCTTTATTATTATTATTATGATTAAAATCCTCCAACTAGCCTCAAACCAGCACACCATGTTAGCAGCAAGGTTGCACTAGATGATCTCCAGAAGTTCCTTTCCAACACCTACCATTCTCCGATTTGGTGATTCTAACTGAAGCCTCTCTAGTTCTCAGGTAAGGAGAGCAAAGCAGAACCATTTAAACCTGCAGGAAAGATGTACGAAACGGCATATTTACAGATGAAAAGCTGAAATGAAACCCTGGTCAGTGCACATTTGATCACTCTTCCCTGCCTAATGCACCTCTATGAGCTGAAGATAAGAGCCAGCTGACCACCCTTGCAATAACACCGTCACAGAAAAACACCCCAGTGAACTCTCTGTGACAACATCTTCAACAAGCTTTCCGGTGTTAAATAAGCAGCCAGAAAGGAAAACAAGAATGGATCCAAATCTCCATTTCTCCCTAGCAGTTGTGCTTTTGGGGAGTGGAATGGTTCTGGATGGAGGAATCTCCATATGGCTTAGTTAATGGATCGTGATGGGAGTGAAAAGCTTCCTAAAGAGGAATTTAAAAACGAGGGCTCGAAGAAGAGCCTTTCTTGTCGTAATTTATGGGCCGAGTGCTTGCTTAAAGAATGCAAATAATTCCTGGCAGACATCAATTCCACTGACATCTACAGGAGCAGGCATTGCAGTGAGGGGAGCTGGGTCTGGGCTGCTCAGGGAGATTAGAGAAACGTGGCAGCATGTGGTAGTGCCTTTAAGGAAACTATTAGCTGAGGTAGCAAGTCACATTTCTCTAATTTTATTAGTATTGGCCAAATCTGGGAGTTCTCACCTAGACTTTAATTGGCCCAAACTTCTCTTGAAGTCAGTTGGAATTTGCGTGAGTTAGGGGAGCTGGAACAGCTGAAAAAAAGGTCTTCAGAACGAAAACCAACTGCCCTTTCTTGTACCAGATGCTCTCATTAGGTGTCCATACAACACAGTTTATAGGTAGAGTGTACAGGCTTGAAGCTGCTCAACTGCTACAGCTGACAGTGAACAGTATTTTGCCTCACATCTGAGCACTATTAGAAAGAGAAGAGAGAAGCACACTTGAAAAAGTGAAGCACAAGCTAAAATTTAGATGGAGACATCTCTGGGGCTGCCAACACCATTAAGAGCACAGATTTTGCTGTTTCATCTCCGTTTCTACCATTTTCCATAAAACAACATGTGAATTTATTCTGCTTCTGCCTGTTGCAGTGCTCTGTGATCCTTAAAGAAGTTCCCCTTTGTGTTGAGGTGGAACCGTGCTGCAGCTTCCATCCATTGCCCCTTGTCCTATCACAAGGTGCAAATGAGCAGAGCCTGTCCCTCATCTCCTGACACCCAGCCCTCAAATATTTATAAATACTTATTAAATCCCCTCTCAGTCTTCTCTTCTGCAGACTAAAAAGCACCACATCTCTCAGCATCTCCTCATCAGGCAGTGCTCCATTCCTCTAATCATCCTTGTAGCCCTCGGTTGGACTTTGGAGCAGATCCCTGTCCCTCTTAAACTGGGGAGCCCAAAACTGAACACAGTACTCAAGATCCTTATGAAAAGTCCATACCCAGCCTTCCTGTATGATCCCTTCAGGAAATCATAATAAAGGAATTCATAATGAAGATTTGTGTGTGTGTGTGTGTGTTCTTATCTTGGACCCTCCACTTCTCTATATTAAGATTTGGGTGGCGATCATGTAGGAGGGTGTAGGCACATACATATATATGCATGTGTGCATGCACGTGTGTGTGTGAGTGGAGAGGATGAACCTTGACCACACTGGGAATTTCCAAGCAGTAGAAGTGGTAGGCTTGGTAGGCTTTTTTCTTTTTTTTTTCTTCTTAAGACTTTTATTGGTTATATTTTTTTTGTTGTTGTTGGTTTTTTTGGTTTGTTTTTTTTTTTTCTGGGGCTGAGGTGTGAAAATTGGCAGCTCGTTGCACTTTCTGACAGACTGCCGAAGATTGGCTAATTAGAAATCAAGTCCGGTTCCAAGCCAAACAAGCTGAGGCCACTAAGTCTTCGTAGGATGTTTGTCTGAAAGCTTTCAGTGAGCGTTAACGTTTTCAGCAAGAACAATATTGTTAACCTGTGCTCACAAGTGCAGCACAGCACTTGTCACAAAGCAAAAGTGGGATCAAGCCCTGCTTAATGCGAGTGATCAGTCTTCGCTCTCCTTCCAGCCAGGAAATAGAGCCCAAGCTGTATGATTTGTTTGTTATTTATGTAAGTGATAACACCGATTTAAGTGCAGAAACTGGCTTTTTAGCAAGGGCTTGATGGTTTATTCAATTTCCCAGTTGGGGTGATTAAAGCCAAAGGATTTCCCAAAGGTCACGAAATCCACTGATGCACCAGCCCCCGCAGAAGCTCTCCATCCTCCACCCCTTGTCACTCAGCTGGCTCCTCAGTGCTCTAACCAGCACCACACCAGTGAGGCTGAGGACAGAATTTTGGCCCCGTTTCCACAACCTTATTAATTTCAAAGTGCTCTTCTACTAAATACACACCGCGGGCTTCACAAATCCGCATTCTGACCCGAGAGACCTGGTAGACAGTGAAATAGTTCTCCCCAAAGATGTGATGGAAGCTTCATAACTCAAATCACGCAGAATTGGGTCTGACAAAGCATGGGCAAACATGCTGGTGTGAACAGAGTTGCTTTGGCAGAGGAAGTCAGAGCAGAGGGCTTAACATGCAATAGCCTCTTGCGCACCATTACTCACCCTGTGGTCTGCAAACCGCTGGTGGTCCACGAGGCATCAGAACATGGCCCAAGAGATGTTAGAAATTTCTTTGTTCTGTTTTCTTTTTTAATTAAAAAAAAAAAAAAAAAGGCACATTCTGAAACAAAAATAAATGAAAGGGGAGAAAAAGTAAGCCCAGAGCACTTAAAGCTCAGCCTCATTTTTATTTGGTTATAAAGAAAAACTCTCCCAGCAGCACCGCACAAGATGGCCCTTGGATCTGATAGCCTGAAAAAGTGAGGCTGTCCGTGGATTTAAGGATGATGATGAAGATGAAGACTGGAATGAGGGAAGACTTCTGCTCACATTCTGCACTGGGGCACTGGGAATGATTGCAGAATCAACATCATTTCCAGATAATTGGGTCATATAACTTAAGGAGAATTTTTTTGGGTTTTTTTTTTTTTACTTTGAGGGTGCTGGAGCACTGAAACAGGAAACAGGCTCCCCAGAGAGGCTGTGGAGTCTCCTTACCTGGAGACTTTCAAAACCTGTCTGCAACCTGACATCCTGCAATCCTGTGATCTAGGTGACCCTGCTTTGGCAGGAAGATAGGGACAGACAATTTCCAGAGGTAACTTCCAACCCCACCATTTTTGATTCTGTGATGTAATTGCTCATTTCTCTGTCATATAGAATCATACAATCATTTTAGCTGGGCAATACCTTTAAGATCATCAAGTCCAACCATTAACCAACAGTGTTAGGTCACCACTAAACCATAAGTCATCATAAAATCATATCAAGGTGTTGGTTACAATATTATGTCCACTTTGGAGTCAGGAGTTCTTTCTTCCTGTTTCATCTGCTTTTACTTTACTGGTCACTCTACATGATTTCTTGTGTCTCCATTTGCTTGTAGTAATATCAGGATCATTTCAGTGTGAGTCACATCCTTCTGCTGTTTGAAGGACTACCTAAGCCACTAAAAATCATCTACAAATGCCTGAGATGCTGTTGGAAGGTGTCTTCTAATGGAGCTGCCAAAATCTTTGGACCTATGAAAAGTGAGATTTATTGTGGCAAATGGCTTTGACAGTTTGGGTTATTCCACAAACAGACAAAATTTAATTGTGACACTGCCTGGATTCACCATCTCAACACAGAGGAGATTATCCTAAAGGATTTTAAGGATAAGACAAAGCTTTGGGAGAAAGCATAAAGGACAATTCAGCTGTTTTTTTTCTTCATTGCATATTGAGACTGAACTCACACTGAAAGAAACATCCATTTTTTCCCACTGGGAAGAGTTAGTTAGAATAATGCCAAAAAAGATCATGGAATCATAGAATTAGCCAGGTTGGAAGAGACCTCCAAGATCATCCAGTTCAACCTAGCACCCAGCCCTATCCAATCAACTAGAGCATGGCACTAAGTGCCCCATTCAGTCTTTTCTTGAATACCTCAATGGATGGTGACTCCACCACTTCCCTGGACAGCCCATTCCAATGCCAATCACTCTCTCTGTGAAGAACTTCCTCCTAACATCCAGCCTATACCTCCCCTGGCACAAGAGGAGACTGTGTCCCCTTGTTCTGTTGCTGGTTGCCTGGGAGAAGAGACCAACCCCCACCTGGCTACAACCTCCCTTTAGGTAGGCAGCAATGAAGTCACCCCTGAGCCTCCTCTTCTCCAGGCTAAACAACCCCAGCTCCCTAAGGCTCTCCTCAGAGGGCTGTGCTCCAGGCCCCTCACCAGCTTCATCACCCTTCTCTGGACATGTTCCAGTACCTCAACATCTCTCTTGAACTGAGGGGCCCATAACTGGACACAGTACTCAAGGTGTGGCCCGACCAGTGCTGAGTACAGGTGAAGAACAACCTCCCTTGCCCTGTTGGCCACACTATTCCTGATACAGGCCAGGAGCATCTCTCATCCTCTCACATCAGAACTGTTGGATTCCTTAGGCTTAGAGCATCAGCATGATGTTAAAACGATATTAAAGCATCTGCAATTTCATGGCCACCACAGAGCCATGCTGAGCTGGCCTTGGAGGCCCATCTACATCCCCAAGATGTGTGGTCTGTACCATGCAGGCTTAAAAATGCTCTTTGTGGCTCAAAAGTTAGCCTTAAGCCTGTTTTATTTATCTTGACCATTTCAAACAGTATCTCTTTTTGAACATGGCCATTTGTTATAGGCTGTGGAGATCATTATTTGCACAGTTAACTGCTCTCTCTTTCATTTTTAGCTATTTTTCTTATATACATATGAAGTGCTTTGGATCCAGCAGAGTTCATAGAGTACAAAGACTTATGCTGGAAAAAAATATTTGCATTTCGCTCGCATTCAAGAGAAAGGTCAACAAAATAAAGGGAGATGAGAAATCATGGGGTGAAACACTGGCCCCACCATAATCAATGGGAGTTTTGCCATTGGCTTTAACAGGGACCAGAGTTTCACCCATGTTGCTTCAGATACGGTGAATGACTCCTTTTTGCCCGCATCTCGCAAACCTTAGGAGGCAAAATGGAATAGAAATAAATCAATAACCCCACCAGAAATGCAGATTTCGCCTTGTCCTCTGTGTTTCTGAATCCATAAAACATAAATTCTGGGCAGACTTTGATCTCCGTGTTGGACTTAGCTTTTTTTTTTAATTCCTTCAGATTTCCAGAGCTGACTATTCCAGAGCTTGCCTGGATGGGCTCTATAGGTGCAACAACCTGAATGACCAAAAGGCAGAGCATTCTTACAAGATGAAAGCATCCCTCATATCAATCCAGGAGTGGACAGGCTGTCTGCTCCGCACAGTAACAAAGCCTGAAACCATACTGGCATGCTGCCTGACACAACACTAAATGCTTCCCTGTTGCTTTCTGCTCCCAGGGAGAAAGAGCAAAGAAATCAGCGGGGAGACCAGTGGAAGTCATGGTTTGACAACATCAAAGAGCAGCTTGGAACCCTGTCCTTATAGAGAGAAAAAAGGTTGCCAGGATCCCATGAGTTGGCTGACTAATAAGTGAAGTGCTGCCAATGCTCCAGTTCAGGAAAAGTTGGGATGACCCAGTCAGTGATGGTCATCACTGGTGGAAGAAGTTAATAGGAAAAAAAAAAAAGGCAGAGAGACATAAAGAAAAAATAACCAAGCAAAGAGACAGGAACTGGGAATGCAAAGGAGCACAAGGGGAGCCACCCCTTCAATCAGAAATGTCTGTGTCAGTAGTAAGGTCAACAGCAACTTCCAAGAAGGCATTTGCAGCCTTTGTCACCAATTCTGTCCCCTGGCAGAGACACATGACTGTGTGCTGCTATTTGTCTTGTCCACACTGACAGGGATAATGGACAGCATTCTGCTGTATGTCAGTAAGCTCTATCCCTGCAGCTCCTGTTATTTCAGCTCGTGCTGAACAACACTGCAAGACCTTCTTTTCTTCAAAGAAGATCCCAAGGCAATATTAAAGTCAATATCTAAGGAACAGGAATGATTCTGGCTACAGCTACACCTGTGTCAGCTGAGTCTTGTCTTTAGCTGGACCCCTGGGTGAGCAAGGGGGAAGGAGAGCTGCTCCCAAGCTCCTTAGATTTTTGGCAAATCACTGTGTTTCCATACCTCCAATTTTTGCCTTAGCTGTTTCAAGTGTCAGCTCTTCAGAGGGGGTTTTCACAGCACCTATTGCAACAGGACCCAGATCTCTTGTAAGGCCTTGGAACACCACAGTAATATAAATAATAAGAAAACATTTATCAAAGCTTACAAAGAAAACTCTCTGTACTTTGATTTAAAGCATGTAAAATGGGCCTCGGAAAACATTCCTCCAAAGGAGCAGAGGATTAATTAACACCTGCCCAGCCCTTTGAAACCACAGGTAGTGCTTGGAACCCTCAACACCCACTGACTTGCCCCCAGAATAAGCTTTCATCAAGATGGGGTACACACAGGCAGTGGATCTTCCAGGGCATTGCAGACTTAATGGCATCTCCTGGCTTGAGATAGGTTTGGTTTTCTTCACAAAGAACTCAAAAGAAAAAATTAAGGGGCACAAAGCTATGGAATCATAGAACACAGAATCACTTTGGTTGGAAGAGACTCTTCAGATCAACAAGTCCAACAGTTAACCCAGCACTGCCAGGTTAGCACTAAACCACATCCCACAGCACCATATCTACATGGGTTTTTACTCCCTCTAGGAATGAGTACTCCACCACTGCCCTGGGCAGCCTCTTCTAGGGCTTGAAAAACCTTTGGGTAAGAAATTGTTCCTAATGTCCAACCTAAACCTCCCCTGGTGCAAGCTAAGCCCATTTCTTCTTCTCCTATGTCTTGTTCCTTGGGAGAAGAGACCAATGCCCACTTCACCACAAACATCTTTCAGGGAGTTGCAGAACAAGAAAGTCTCCCCTCAGCCACCTTTTCTCCAGACTAAACCACACCACTTCCCTCAGCTGCTCCAGACCTCTCACCAGCTTTGTAGGCATTCTCTTAAGTCATACTTAAAGAGATGAGGAATAAATACTTTAGCATTCTTGAGGTTTAGAGTGCTTGCTGCTAAATGTCAGTGCCCTGTTGCATGTGTGATGATCCTTCAAAAATTGAGATTGAGGAAACTCTTTCTGGATTGTGGTGCTGCTCACAGCACGCAGTTCTGTCCCCAGTTTCTCCAGCACGGGTCCAGAGGGAGCTGTGACACGGAGCAGCATCTTCAGGGAAATCAGGAGCCTTTGCATCCATGAAGAACTGAGTTCATAAATCATAGAATCGTAAAATGGCTTGAGCTGGAAAGCATCTTAAAGATCATCTAGTTCTATCCCTCTGCCTGGTAATTCAATTGCCCAGAAAAAAAGTCATTAGACAGAAATGGAAATTTATGAGCCCACACAATTAATTGTAGATGAGTAAATGCACATCCATGTGTACTCAAAAAAATATTGATGTAGAGCATAATTATGGGATATGGACAGGAAAGGAGACTGTTCTGAGGTTTAATTGAGTTATCTCCTAGGTTTGCGGGATTCCAGCAGGCTTGAGGAGGCCTCAGACATTCCTTAAAACTGAAATTCCTGCTGTACCACCACCGAGCACATCCCTGGCCAAGGAGAGAGGTGGAGATGAAATAAAATGCCCTGTTCAAATGCAAGCAGCATCCCATCCTGGAAAACTTGTTGGATGGGAATGCCCACATCCACAGTGAATGGCCAGAGCTGGATAGACAGGCTAAAACAAGGAGGGACTGAGCCTTTTCTGCACCCAACCATAAAAGCAACCTGCCCTAATTTCTCAAGTCAACTGTGTGTAAAACTCTGAATTCCAGGGCTTGACATTTATTGTCCACAGCCCTGATCACTGTCTCAAATTGGAGACATCAAATAAACATTTGAAGGAATCAGTTGAGTGCAGAGCCCTCAGTATTTCTCCCTGAGAATATTTATGAAAGCCTGTGTGATAGCTGCTGCCCAGACAGACAAAAATCTTCCTTTGAATAATCTGGGAGCAGGCATAGCCTGCCTCAAGCTATTTGAGCCTTAGGGAAATTAATTGCCTCTGACCTCCACAATTTTACATGGGCGTGATATTGCAGTGGGATCTGGCTGAGGTTCCATTGCTACCATGACAGGGGGTCTTGCTGGTATCCTGCATGTAAAGATGACAAGAAATCTCATCACAGCATTTCAGTTGTGGTTATGGGGCAGTGGGGCTGGGGCAGCTGCCCCCTGCCATGGGAGAGGAAGGTGGGAGTTCAGGTACGGGTCTTGGGAAAGAAGAATCGGTGTCACCTCTGTTTAACTACTCAGCTTCCACCTCTCCATGGAAATGTGCACAGGAAAGGTAGGGATAAGTATTTCAGGGAGTGAAGCTGTGAAAAGAGATGGAGTCCTGTCACCTGGGAGCAAAGCAGGGAGACCTCCAGGTCACACCTCACTTAGGTGGTCTTGGCTGGTCTGAACAAATACATGGGAAATGAAAAGGCCAGGGGAGAAAATCGTTCCTCTTTCACTCAGCCATCACAGCACAAAAGGATTATTCTTCAACTTGGGCTTTAAAAGCATTGACAGTCCTTGAGGCCAATTATTGCATTTGAAAAGGAGCAGCAGAAGCTCAGCAGCTGTACAGGATGGCCCATGAGCATGCTCAGTTCAAAGAAAAACTGAAGAAAAAAAGCAAATCAAACTTCAAGAAAAATAATCTCAAACAAGTGAGATTCTCTTGCCAAATTCATTCAAAGGATTTTTTTTCCCCCCTCCTATCAGCTGCTCCCGTATCCAAGGATAATGTTTTTTTCCCCCCTTTTTGGAACAGCTTTGGACTGACATTTGTTTATCATATCTTCTTAGAATTTACTAAAATATGTCAGGATAAGGCCCATCTTTCAACTCATCTTTCCTCACTAAAGCAATAAGCACACATTAAGGCACAACGCTTTGGGCTTCCTGCTTACATCCCTGGATGGCAAATGAATGTGTGCTCATTCCTCCCATGGATTAATCTTGCCTTTTCCCACATAATCCATAAATGAGGGCCAGATGGAAAGAATTAGCTTGAAATCTCTCCCTCCTCCTTCTCTTCCAAAACCCCCCTCGGAAAAAAAAAAAAAAAAAAAAAAAAAAAAAAAAAAAATTGGAAAAGGAGTTTGGTAGCACTGATTACACTGCAAAATGGTTCTGTGATTCCTGAAGTTCTTGGGGATATTGCTATCTCCCAACAGCAATACAGGATTATGCTCCTGGCATAATATAGCACATGATCCATCACGGTCCCTGCACTCCTACTCTGCTTACAAGATCAGGAATATTAGAAAGAAATCATTGGAAATGTATAAAGCAAGCAGCAGCTGGAAACTAATAGACACTAATCCCAGATCAGGGAATTCGGTGAAGAGATAGATCATGGGATTACATTTTTCCAAGTTTTACAAAGTCAGACTTGATGCATGTTGTAAGCACCTGCCTTGTTTGTATGCTCTTGACAGTGGGTATAAGATTGTGTTCTAGAATCCTTGTTTTTTCAAGGGAAAAAACTGAGCAGTTTGTTCCAATGCCTAATAACCCTCTCAGCAAAGAAATTCCTCCTAACATCCAACCTAAACTTCCCTTGGCACAACATGAGGCTATTACCTCTCATCCTATCCCTTGTTACTTGGTTGAACAGACTGACCCCCACCTCTCTACAACCTGCTTTCAGAGAGTTATAGAGAGCCAGGTCTCCTATGAACCTCCTTTTCTCTAGGAGAAAGGTCAGCTGCTCTTCACAAGACATGTCCCTCATGTCCAACACTCTCACCTCTGTATCAAATCTCTTCTCCCTATCAGGACACATCTGCCTTATTAAAAATATTCACCACTTCCCAGGCTTCAAAGGCACACCTGGGTCTCTCGATACTCTTTCCCTACCTACTCTACTCCACCATTTCCAACTCGCAGAATCAGAATGGTAGTGGTTGGAAGGGACCTCTGGAGATCATCTAGTCTGACTGCTTTGCTAGAGCAGCTAGCCTAGAGCAGTTTGAACAGGATCACAGTGTCCAGACAGGCTTAGAAAGTCTCCAGAGAAAGAGACTCCACAACCTCACTGAGCAGCTTGTTCTAATGCTCCATCATCCCCAAAGTAAAGACATTTGTCCTTAAGATCAAGTGAAACCTCCTGTATTCTAGCTTGCACCCATTTCCTCTTCTCCCACCATTGGCCACCACTGAGAAGACCCAAGCTCAACACCAGAGATGTTTAGATCAATCCTTTAAGCATGGAGATATGCCATAGTATCCATTTTCTGCAACCATAACTCTGTCATGGCCAATTCATCGTCATCCTGCTGGGAAGGGCTGAACCTCAAGTGAGTCTGTGCTTACATAAAAGCTTTCCAAACAGGCAATGAATTTACCTGACTGGTGCATACCTTGGGAAAAGATCATCAAAGGGAATTAAGGAACTGGTCCAACTCCACCTTCGTCTCATCCTAGCGAAAGCAAAGCCACGGATACACTATTTTAATCCTCAATTATTAAATGGCTTAGAGGAGTTTACAGCACTGGGGAACTCTGAAGTGTTTCAGACATGATGCCAGCAAATTTGTTTGAAGCCTGCATGCTGTTGCATGCACTGAACTACTCATGAACTCAGGTGCTTCAATGTTCCCAATGCCTAGGTCATGCAGCAGCAGCAGCAGCAGGTTCACACCACGGAGGAATCAGAATTCCAAGTGAAAGGAATCGCTTTGTAGAGGATGCAGGAGCAGGCACGGCTCCAAAAATGTGTGAGCTGACAGAAATGTAAGCCAAGAAGCCACCGCTTTGGGGTGCTCATCAAACTCACTCCAAGGCAGGGCACTTTCCTGAAAACATTGGTGAAGTGCATGGAGAAAGAACCCTTCCTTCAGTGGCTCATGAATAAGAGAAGCCCAAAAGATCACAATTAATTGCTGTGAAAATTGCAATGACTTAAAAAGGTTGGGTTGGGTTAATTGTTGTTTTGGGGTAGGGTTTTTTGGTTGGTTGGTTGGGTTTGGGTGGGTTTTGGTTTTTTTTTCTTTAATGGGTGATTTTAGCATCCCTTGGCTTTTCTGTTTTATTTTATGAGCATTGTAATAATCAGAAATGTTATTGTTCTGTTCAAGTGCCTGTGTTTTGTTTCAAAACTATTCCTTTTTTTTTTTTTTTTAGGAACTCAAGAAACACCACCCCCCTCAGTGAGGAAACTGAGAAGTCCATGAGGGCACTGAGCAAAACAAATCCCAGCTGAAAACAAAACCCCAAAATGAGCGAGTGAAAAGTACCAGATATATAGAAGTAAACCTAATTTCACAACCTTCAGCAAAGTTCACTTTGGCCTTTAAAACTGAGGGGGGAAAAAAAAATCCTGATGATCAAAATATTTGCAAGAAAATGTGCAATAAAAATGCTCATCTCTACTCCACTAAACATCAAAGGAGGATCCACTGGAAGGTTTTTCTATTTCTCATTCACAAATGCTCCAGGGGAAAAAAAAGATATTGTTAATAACAATAATAATAACAGCAATGAATTACTAATTATTGTTTAAAATAGCAATACTATTATATTAATAAATTGTGGTTTTATTATAATATTAATTGACATAGAAATATATACAAGAAGGCTGGGGAGGGACTATTGACAAGGTCTTGTAATGACAGGATGAGGAGCAATGGGTTTAAACTGGCAGAGGGGAGATTTAAACTGGATGTTAGGAGGAAGTTCTTTCCAGTGAGGGTGATGAGACACTGGCACAGGTTGCCCAGGGAAGTTGTGGCTTCCTGGAGATGTTCAAGGCCAGGTTGGATGAGGCCTTGAGGGACCTGTTCTAATGGGAGGTGTCCCTGCCTATGGCACAGTGGCGATGGAACTGGATGAGCTTTGAAATCTCTTCCAACCTAAACCATTCTATGATTCTATGATAATACTATTAATACTTAATAATTATCATCATTATTAATATAATTACTAATAATTGTCGATTATAATTGTTGTTATTAATAATTATTCATCATTGTTATTATTATTGTTATTATTATTATTATTATAACTTCACTCTGAGTAGTTAACTGCTGAAGGAAGCAGAGTTTCCTCCAAGGTTACTAAATACCATAGGCTATTTGAAACAACCCAGGAGTAAATCAAAGAGGAGTGCTGCTACATTATACAATGAAATCAAAGTGATTTGCAGAACCCTAAATGTTTCTTCATTACCCTTAATCCTACACCATTAAAGTAATGAGGAACTCTGATAAGGTTTTCAGACAGTGACGTGGGAACCGGAAAATTATGGGTATTTTTATTTAAAGTGGGTTTTTTTCTCCCTGCTTTTGGTTTAGAACGTAATGAAATATTGCACATACTTTCACGAGGCTGTAATACAAACCCCTTGTAAATGAACCTAAAACTGTAAGCTTTGTCAAAAGTTGAGAAGGGGAATGGAGTCCTGCTGCTACCATGGATTTAAAAAAAAAAAAAGGTTTATATCCTAGTGTGTTTTTTTGCAGGACAAAAATTCAGAATATTAAAAAAAAAAACAAAACCAAAATCACAAACACAAACAAAAGTAAAACAAACAAAAAAATCCCAAAACCAAGTTTAGTGGCATAGAAAACATATTGAAAATGTAGGTAACTAAAAAGCAGGGGTTTGTAATGAGTATAAAGAAGAGAAGGGAATAGTAAGGTTGTTTTTTTTTTCCTTTAATCACAGATGTAATTTTTGTGCAGTATATAATATAGATCTCTGTACCATTAAGGCCTGTACAGAATGACATGCAAAGATATGATATAGTTAAAACGTGTAGTGGATGTGCTAGGATAGACACCCTACCTATTTCTATGTGATCTCATTGTTGGTACTCTCAGAGTAAGAACACATCCGTGTTGTGCTCACTTTGTGCTGCAGATGTAAAGACATCTGTACCAATGCTGGCATCTCTAGGGCTGTGCATAGAGGTACAGTCTTGGAAGGAAGCTCAGAGCATCAGGCGTGACTTGACTTTTCTCATGAAGCTGGGCTGGCTTCCTTGGCAGGAGAGGACATTGCTCATTTTCTGGTTCACTTTAGGTTTTCCAGCTCCTTGGAGATTTTCATGCTAGCAGACGATTTTCTCCATCATCTCAAAGTGGTGATTAGGGCTGAGCATCTCTGCAAGCAGACTTGGAGAAGCCCTTGTGAGTGACAAACCCTTGTGACTATTTACCAGCAGCAAAAGGCTGCCTGGGCAGAACTTAATCTGGAGAGTTTATAAACCACCACGCTTCCCAGTGTGGGGAACACTGCTTTAATTCTTCTGAACTGGGTTAAAAGAACCATATGCTAATAGAGGGGTTGCTGTTAGTGCAGCTGCTGTACATAACCCCGCGCAGCAGTGACAGCAAAGCCATAACTCACTGCTACTAGTGAGCGTTCTCCTATTTATTTATTGAGTTCAGCCAACAGACTTCTAAGTGATTTAGATGTTCCTCAAGATAAAACCAGTATAGTAGTCAGGGTTTTCTACAAATCTAGCATTGCATCAGCAACGGAAAGGCAGCAGGCGGGAGGGCAGAGGAGGAGGGGGAATGACTTGGGTGGAAACGGGCACAGTTTAGTCTTTCTGCTGACCAGCATTAGTGAAGACCAAGAGGTTCTGCTGCTCTTCAGGCACGTCTTCTACTTCTTTTTCCACAGAAACAGAGACAATAAGTGTATGAAGGGACAGAGCTGCACGCTAGTGGAATGGTCACAGTTCTCCGAGATGCCAAATAAAAAGAAAAGTAATAAATGGCAAGAATCAAAATGAGGAATGCTCTGGGGAAAGGAAAAAAAAAAAATCAGTTACTAAAGGGAATAAAAATATCACTGTCAGAAGATGACAGGAATTCCTACTATAAAGGGTTTAGCAGTGAAGGACAGATTCCTTTTCTCTTTGTAACTTAAAGGCAAAATATACGTTAACTCTGATGAGCATCTTTGAACTTTGAACTCCCTGACCTTTTAAACCTGCAAAATAAACCTTGGCCACCTCCAAAGAAAAGGCAACAAACAGCTGAGTTGGTCCTTAGGGTGGCTTTGACTGCACCCCCGTGGCAATGGGAGTTTACCGTCCCCAGGGGTGACAAATTGTCCTTGAAACTGAACCTTTGCAAAAGGCTCAGTACAAGCGAAAGGAACAGAGGAAATCTCAGAGAGAAAGCTCCTCACCTCTCCTGCATTGGTCTTGGTGGAGAGTCTTTGCATTGAGTGAGAAAGAGGAAATCTGCGTTCACATCTCCTGAGCTTTACTGCTCCCTCGCTACCTGTGCCCCGGCCTTATACAATATAGAATAGTGCCATCTACTGACACCGCCTTCCACCAGCTCCGAGCAACCTCTCCACTTGGGACATGTCCCTGCTGACTGCAGAGGGATTGGACTAGGAGACCCTTCATGGTCCCTTTACAACCAAAATATTCTGTGATTTCTCCACAGAGATCCTTAAACCCCGACATTTCCCACATCTCTCTGTGCTGGCTGAGGTGCCCACCCACCCCACCCCACCCCACGCCTGCCAGCACACAGACCTCCTACAAGCTGTCCACATTACTGCTCCTTCATCCTCCCACCCCATCTAAACTGCAGCAGGCTTTGGCTCCTTGTCCAGAGGTCCCTGAGTGACAAATGAATCTGTGTAACTTTCCACTTACCAGCCTCCTCGAAGAGGATGTGCAAGTGGCTGATTGGAACCCCTTATCGGATAGCAGCACTGGGATTTTTTTTTTTTTTATTTCTTTTTTTTTTTTTTTCTTCCCCTCTGCTGTTGTTTTTACGATGCTGATAACTTGTTACAATCTTTACTTTACAAGACAGCCCTCGCTGCCTGTGCTGGCTGAGTGGGGTGGCTGATTGCCCTGGCTTCCCTGCAGGTATAAAGCCCAGTGATTTATGGCAGGGGAAATTCATATTAACCATAAATATCTTAATAAGCAGCCATCTGGAAGAGAGAGAGAGAGAGGGCGAAGCATCCAGCGCAAGCTAATTGCACTTTAATGGGCAGCATCTGCAACCCCTGCACCAAACAATGCTTCTGGCAGAGGGTGCTGCTATAACAGAAAGAGCTTTTAATCTGCAAGAGCCAGCTAAGTGCCCTCATGGCCAAGAAGGCCAGTGGGATCCTGGGGTGTGTGAAGAATTGTGTGGCCAGCAGGTTAAGCAAGGTTCTTCTCACCTCTCTTCACTAGTGAGGCCACATCTGGAGGACTGCATCCAGTTCTAGGCTCACCACTTCACAAGGGACAAGGGAATTACTGGAGAGAGAGTCCAGAAGAGGGCCGTGATGATGCTCAGGGGACAGGAGCATCTCTGTGAGAAGGAAAGCCTGGGAGACCTGCGCCTATTTAGCCTGGAAAAGGGAAGACTGAGATGGCATTTTATCAATGCTAATCAATATTTAAAGGGTGGAGGTCATGAGGATGGGGCTGAGCTCTTGTCAGTGGTACCCAGTGACAGGACAAGGGGCAATAGGTACAAACAGGAACCCAGGAGATTTCACTTGAACTTAAGGGAAAAAATCTTTACTTTCAGGTTGATGGAGGCTGCCCAGAGGAGATGTGGAGTCTCCTTATCTTCAGACTTTTTAAACCCACCTGGACACGTTCCTGTGCAACCTGATCTAGGTGAACCTGGAGTAGACAGTCTCCAGAGGTCACTTCCAACTGCCATCATTCTTCATTCTGTGGAGATGTGCCACTGTGGTGCCAGCTGCTCCACTCAGGTCAGCCCTGCTAGCCTACATCCCTCAAAAGCTGATTATGTTGTATAAAAGAGAAAGGCCAACAACCAGACCCAAAACAGCCAGCCACTGCATTGGTCTGCCATCAGTGTGTCTGTGGTCAGCCATCAGCTTCCACAAGCCCCACAGGGAACTCACATTTCCAAACCTCAGGATGAGAGTCGCAAACTCAGCTAAAGGCTCAGCAATATTTTGGATCTCCTTCCAGGAAGGCTTACAGGCAGTTTGGTGCTAAGCTGACAGAGGAGGTGAAAGGTGGACACTAGGACACCATGATTTTCTACACGAGCTTCCTGCACAGTAAGATGAGAGGTTTGGAGACCTCTCAGCTCTACATGACCACCCTGTCCAAAATGAGCTGGTTCTTACCAGTTCACCCATTGCTATTTTCTTCTTAACTTAGAAGAGACAGCTATTTGGATCAATGCCTTCCCCCAGATACCGACCTCCCTGCTCCTTTCTTAACTCAAACTTCAAAGGAACTAAATCCCTGTGGCACTTCACTGCAGGGGGAGATAAATGAGTCTGAGGATAGTTCTGTCCTTTTTTTTTTTTTTCTTCTAACATAAATCCCATAGCTTTTGGTTCACAGGGTCTCTTTCAACCCATAGGGAGGTTTCCTCTGTATCGCATCCTCCACAGAGGTCTAAGCCAAAGGACCTCCTCTGGGTTTACATCCAACTAAGGTATTAATGAAAATAAAACCAGTGTGATGTAACCCGTGGCTCTGCCTGCTTGTAGGATCATTTACAGCTTCTTTGAGATCAGCTGAAGTCTGGCAGGAAATGCTGCTCATGTATTAAATGTCTCCTGACTTTCTATTCGGGATCACTGTTGAGAGAGAGTCCTGTGCAGGAGTGAGTGATGAGGAGCCACAAAAATCATTCAAAGGTCTGGCCGTGTCCCGGGTTAGCTGCACTGTTTGATGGAGTGTAGCTGCAACCAGTATTAAAAAGCTCTACTGTTTTAGCAAAACTCTTCAAAGTTACCCGGACCAAGAGGAAAACAACTTGCCACTGATCCTCCCTTTCCTCACTTCTGATGAATCTAAAGCTAAAGAGCATGATGAAATCCATGTTATCTTTTTTTTTTTTTTTTTTTTTTTTCCTTAAAATGAATCTAAAGTTATGAAAACAGTCTGCAAAAAAAAAAAAAGAGAAAAGATTGATTGGGTCACCTAGGCTGCATGAACAGTAGTCACTGAAATAATTAAATTGATGTTTGGACTCAATGACCTTAAAGGTCTTTTCCAACCGAAACAATTCTACGATTCTATGAAAGCCCAGAGTGACTACCAAAAGTCCCTACACTGCAAAAACAAGAGACAAAAGAACCAGCACGCTCCTGGAGAGCAGAAACTGTCCTCCAAGGCATTCACCAGGCATCAGGTTTATTGAAGCTAACAGTCAAAATGAGATGTCACCAAGAGTAAGGCAACTGGTGAAACACTTGTGGAAGGTGACAAATGCTCCATCACACAGTCTTCGTTTTCCAGCCCTGCAGCTGGCCTGTGTGTGCTGCACAGAACTGTCCTGGAGGCCAAGCAGGCTCCTGGAGAGCATGTCCTCAAGCATGCCAAAGCAATAAACTTAGGCTGCAGATGCTGATGCTTATGGGACAAATGCCAAATAAATCTCCTCTGATAAGTACAGGAGGTGTGGAGATGTAACTCCTCTTCCTCCGTGCCTCTTTTTATTGCTACTTGTCACTCAGTTCTCACTCAGCACTCTCAGTCTGAGCATCAGTACCGACAGGCCAGTGTGTTGCCTGCTGATAATTACAACTCTTTAGGTGTTCACATCCTCTCGTAGTCTCCTCAGCATCGCCCAGAAGAGTTTAACATATCAGAACATGATAGGAAAATGGCCACATTCATCACCACCATGTACAGAACCAGCCTCTTCCACAACCACCTGGAAAAACAAAGCCCAGATGGGATCTGCCCAACACAAATCAGCGTTTCCTGCAGAGACATTAGTGCCTCATGCTGCACCCTGCAATGCTGGCACGTTGGGTGGCAGATGTTGCCACACCTCAGGGGCAGTTTTAGTGGACTAAAAAGCAGCTTTTTCGACAATTCTGGAAGCGAGATGCAATGCAAAACTTCACCAAGCTCTGACTTCTCCAAGTGAGGTGATTTGGCTACACTGAGGGTCCGTTACCTGCATGTATAACCCACCCTTCCAAGTCGTTTGCTGCAAGTGGACATATCACTTCCTTGCCCCTATTTAGATGATCAGACTTCAAATGGCTGCAGTCCAGTTGCATGTTTGCCTTTGGGAATTGTGGTGGTTCTGGGATTCACCACACCCCCCCCCCCCCCCCCCCCCAACCTCCCCCCCTTTTCTTTTTTCCCCCCATT
>VWZI01014462.1:22714-35785 GCA_013396835.1 Psilopogon haemacephalus
TCCCCCAAGCTTCGCCAGCTTTACTTCTGTCCTGCAATTGATGCACGGCAAAACCATGAGGCAGTGCAGGGTGCCTGGTGCTGGATGTGAAACTTTCCCAAAACCCTCACCAAAATTTGAGCAATTTGTAGCCCACACCTTGTTTTCTTCTGCGAAATAAATCCAAGCTGAGGAACTGCTGTGAAAAATGAGCAAGCAGATTCATGGCATGAAGGGCAGTCCCTAAGAGGAAGGGAAGGAACACAGTTTGGCAGTAAAACACTGGGCAGTTGGTACATAAATTTCTCACAAGCATGAGGACAACTGGCAGGCAATGTCAAAGGCATTAACACCTACCATCGAGTGTAATTATTTCAGCCTGTTACCCATCCCGGGGTCAATATGCATTTCAAAAACTCTGTGAGAAATGGGAGCCTGGGAGGTCTGCACAAGCACATTTCAGGAGGCTGCAAATTTGATTTTAAAAGGCAGAATTTAATATTGCACAAGCAGTGGCCCTCCTTCAAGCAAAGAGTGCAGCATTTTACAGTGTCAGCTTTAGCCAGCAATGTCTTTTGTATTAAAAAATCATTTTTGACATTCCAAATGATAGAGAATGATACCTACAGTAAACCTCAAACCCTAACAGAGAAAGGCCCCTGTGAAAACCCCACTCCCCATATGATCTATTCTCCCCTTCCACTGTTTTCAGTGATTTTGAGATTTTTTTTAAGCCTGGTGGTATTTGCTGCCAGATTATGATCAATGCTAAAAGCCTAACAGAGAAAGGTCCTGTGAAAACTCCATTCCCAATAGTGGTTTTGAGACTTTTTAAGCCTGGTGGTATTTTCTTCCAGGTTATGATCAATGCATTCTGCTATTGCAGCAGGTATGCAGGGAAGAGGGAGTAGATCATAGAATCATAGAGTGTTTTGGGGGCTGCAAGAGACCTCAAAAGACCATCTGGTCCAGCCTCCCTGCCAGAGCAGAATCACCTAGAACAGATCACACTGGAACACATCCAGATGGTTCTTGAATGTCTCCAGAGAGGGAGACTCCACAACCTCCCTGGGCAGCCTGTTCCAGTGCTCTGTCACCCTCACGGTGAAAAAGTTCTTCCTCAGGTTCACATGGAACCTATGCCTCAACTTCCACACATTGCCCCTTGCCCTGTCACTGGGCATCACCAAATGCCTCAACTTCCACCCATTGCCCCTTGCCCTGTCACTGGGCATCACCAAATGCCTCAACTTCCACACATTGCCCCTTGCCCTGTCACTGGGCATCACCAAATGCCTCAACTTCCACACATTGCCCCTTGTCCTGTCACTGGGTTTCACCAAGAAGAGGCTGGCTCCATCCTCCTGGCACTCACCCCTTACATATTTATAAACACGGATGAGGTCACGCCTTAGTCATCTCCTCTCCAGGCTAAAAAGCCCCAGCTCTCTCAGGCTCTCCTCATAAGGAAGATCTCCATCAGGTCCAGATAGTAATGGAAAATACTGTTTTCTCCAGAAAAACAAAGTGGAAAATGGAGACTATCCTTTACTTTGAAGGGCTGCCCAGGATGTTGTAAGACACACTGCTCTTCTCCTCTGCTCTTACATCCACCTCCTTGTACACGTGAGTCAAAATCCACCAATTCTCTAGCAGCTTCCTGTGCTTGGTCCTCTTGCAGTGAGGACTCACAGAAAGGAACAAGAGAAACCTTTGCACTTCTTGAAAACTCCAATCTTGTTTTCCTTCTCTTCCCTTCTGACACATCTATGCCCTTCGGTATCCACAACCCCGGGGGATGCCGGATCAAGGCTGCAGCACTACCAGTTGCAAACCCCTGAAATTTATTAGTCTCCACAGAATTTAATTTCTCAATGCCAAACACAATTTTACAAAGTTCAGAGACGACTTCTGCAAATACCAGTTTCATTACTTTTTCTTTTTTCTCTTTCTTTCTTTTTTTATTATTTTTTTCTCTTCTCCCCAGCCTAGGACAGCAATCTGGCTGCACTTAAAACATTTTGCCTCCCATCTTTTATCCCTTGGAAGGGACTTGGGAGGTTTATTGCATACTGTGATCTTATCACCAGTTACTCCAGCACAGTCCTTGGCAGTAAATGGGGTAGCAGTCTGGGGTGTCCCATGGTGACTATGATTGTACCGTGGCATCCACACAAGAGTTCCCTTCCCACCATCAGCTATATAAAGGACTTCTGCACTTTATACATATAAATATATAAATATATATATCTCTCTCATCCTTCTCAAGCAATGTTGGCAGTTTATTTCAGCACCAAATGATCACTGGAATATTTTAATAGGATATTTGTGAAGGTTTTAAACTACTTTGTCATAGCAATGGTGATGTTACACCACATGCTGAAAAGGCCTTCCAGCTGTTGGATAATTGTAGTGCCCAGGGCAACTACAACAAAAAGAAATTCAGCTCCTCTTGAATGTTATCTGTGCCATTAATTGTTGGCATAGCCAGTGGGTTGGGCAGCCCTAACATATTGATCACCCATGAAACAGGTTTAGTGGCTGAGGAGTAAAGCTGAGAAAGGAAATAAACCAATCTGAAAAATACCTTCTTTCAGAATCAGAATTAATAAGGTTGGAAAAGACCTTCAAGATCATGGAGTCCCACCTCTCACCTAATACCTTCTAATTAACTAAGCCATGGCCCCAAGTGCCTCATCCAGCCTCCTTTTAAACACCTCCAGGGATGGGGACTCTACCATCTCCCCAGGCAGCCCATTCCAAAAGGCAATCACTCTTTCTGTGAAGAACTTCTTCCTAATATCCAACCTAAACCTGTCCTGGCACAGTTTGAGGCTGTACACATCTATCCAGCCTGTCCAGGTCCCTCTGCAGAGCCCTCCTACCCTCCAATAGGTCGACACATGCTCCCAACTTGGTGTCATCTGCAAACTTACTGATGGTAGACTCAATGCCCCTTCTATGTGTTCAGTACCTACTAGGATCAGTTTAGGCAGAGGAAATAATTTTACATTTTCCAGCATACAAATTCCCCTAGATTAAACACCACGAGGTAAAAAACCCTTGTCTGATGGATAGGACAGGATAGGACAGGATAGGATAGGACAGGACAGGATAGGATAGGATAGGATAGGACAGGACAGGACAGGACAGGACAGGACAGGATAGGATAGGATAGGATAGGACAGGACAGGACAGGACAGGACAGGACAGGACAGGACAGGATAGGATAGGATAGGACAGGACAGGACAGGACAGGACAGGACAGGATAGGATAGGATAGGATAGGATAGGATAGGATAGGATAGGATAGGATAGGATAGGATAGGATAGGATAGGATGGGCCAGGTTGGAAGAAGCCAGCTTCTGTGAGATGAGGTTGATTCACACCTGTCCAGGAGCTAATCTCAATCAAGACAGAAAGCCCTTTCAGATCTTTGAGACAAAAATGCAACCAACCACAGCAGTTGCTGCTGTTAAGTTTATTTTCATTTCTTTTAAAATAAGGCTAAATATATTAAATGCTGCAGAGGAGGAGAAAGAACTTCCTCATCCAAAATCAAAGCTCAGGGCAATAGCCAAAAAGAAATGGCATCGTTTAGGGGCGGATGAAAGAGCATGTAAGCTTAGCATGATGTCATGGCTGTTTATGCAGTTAAATTGCTCTTTATCATACACCAGACACATAATGACTTTCTAAGGCTCCCACTGGACGGATGGTCCGTCTCTGTAATAAATGTTGACAAGTTTTATATAAAACCATACATCATTCTCGACTCCCAGGGCAGCCATTTGAACCTGTGATTAATAACCTCACAAATCTTATCTGTTTGAAAATAAGAGGAGCTGGGTTTGTTTCCTTCAGATTAGGGTTCAGGGCTCAACAACAGGAAAATAGCCTGCTGAGCTCACCCTGGTTTTCATGGCACATGAAAGCCACAACCAAGAAAACAGAATTTCAAAATGCACTAAGCATTCGTATCACAAAGCAAATAAGATACTTCGTGAGTCGTGATAACATTGAGTCGTGGAGTCTGTGACCAAATGATTGTTTTATATCAGGCAGAATAACTGTGAACGGAGAGATAGGCACTTGTACATTTATATTAAACCACCAATTGGCTGATAAGATGTACCACCAAAAAAATAATAATAATAATAAAACAAAAAATCCAGACTCAAACTTCTTGGTGGCTTGTCAAACTGAAATGAGAAAGCTTTAGGCAAAGACAGAGAGCAAAATGGGGCAGGAACTTGAGATTCCAGATTTCTGTTTGGCCTGGATGAGGTCAATAGCCATGAATGCAATAAGAGGGGGGAAAAAAACACCACCACCACCACCAAATTAATTTAAGAAAAAACCCAAACCTGTACCACGCTGCTGCAGCCTTTCCACAGTGTCTGGAAACACACAGAATTTAATCATGAGAATATTTTGCTTCACAGGCAGCAGAAGGATGAGAGTAGGTTAAAAAGTGGTGCTAAAATTACGTGGGTGAGAGATGAGCAGAACAAGCAGCTGAAGACAGAATTTTCCTCTAAAATCCACTTTTAAATCCACTTGAAATCTGCTTGGAGCACATTTAAAGCATTCCTAGCATGGTCTGGGGAAAGGAGGGCCAGCTCTGAACCCCAATAGCTTTATCCTCTTCTTCCCAACTCCCCCATTAACACTTTACACTTACAAGCAAAGCCACAGAGGATGGTGACTAAGTGTTGCCAGCTACTTTATCATAGAGGAAAAAAAAAAAAAAATAGCAGAAGATAATTAAAAATGAAGCACCCAATCTGTGTTTCTCCCCTGGCAAAACTCAGAGTGTATTCAGCTGAAATATGCCTCATTAGTTCGGTTTTCAGCTTTCCAGTACATTGAAATTTCCCTGTGAAATCAGGAGCTTCCTGCCAAGATTTTAATTTATTTTTGAAACGGAGCTTTCTGTCCAAAATTGTCAGCAGATTTTCTCTCGAAATAGCTCGGAGTTATTGCAGTATTAAAAAGAAAAATTTACCTTGCCTTTGACTTCCACACGGTGGGCTGCTCGCAGAGGCTGGAGATAAGCACAGAGAGCGGAGCACCCTCCTTAATTACATCTCCTTCGTATAAAAACTTTTTTGTCTGCCTTTAATTTTCTGGCACTTTCATGCTAAGCCAGGGCAGCGAAGAGAACAGCCATTGCGCCTTCTGCTTTTCGTTAAGGGAGACCATCAAGGGTCACCAATAATTCACCAAAGTGAGGAAAGGATGGAACTGGAAAATGAGGCGGATCGTGGAAAAAATCGAATAATCTCTGGAGAAAAAGCAATTTATCCTGTGCTGGCAGATGGGTACGGACATGTGGGGCTTGGTGTAACACTCCACTCATAGGAGACACCTCCTGGGGCCTGGACCTCCCCAGGTGAACACATTTCTCAGGGAGAAGTGTCCAAGTATTTTTCATCAGTAAGTAAAAATTCAATCAGTGACTTATTTCTTGTTTGGGAGCTGTGGTTTTCAACCATGGAACATCTCCTGCCGGACTCAAAAACGCCCATAGATTTGTCTCTTGGTTGATGGAATTGTTTTGCTTTGTGAAGAGGAAAAAAAACAAAACAAGATCAATAATTAAAAAAAAAAAAAAAAAAAAAAGGGGGGGGGGGGGGGGGGGGGAAAAAAAAAAAGGGGGGGGAGGAGGGGGGAGAGAAAGAAAGGCAACGAAATCAATTAATCAATAATCAATTAATAAAAGGGTTTTAGCATAAGGGGAAAAAAAACCCCATATTGCAAATAATTTATGGGCAAAAATCATAGAATCATAGAATGGTTTAGGTTGGAAGGGACCTCAAAGCTCATCCAGTTCCAACCCCCCTGTGCCATAGGCAGGGACACCTCCCATTAGAACAGGTCACTCAAGGCCTCATCCAACCTGGTCTTGAACATCTCCAGGGAGGAAGCAGCCACAGCCTCCCTGGGCGACCTGTGCCAGTGTCTCACCACCCTCACTGGAAAAAACTTCTTCCTAAAATCTACTTCAAATCTCTCCTCTGTCCATGTAAACCCATTACCATTCACCCTGTCATAACGAGACCTTGTCAGTAGTCCCTCCCCAGCCCTCCTGTAGGCCCTTTTCAGATATTGGAAGGCTACTATAAGGTCTCCTGGAAGCCTTCTCTTATCCAGGCTGCAGAGCCCCAGTTCTCTCAGCCTGTCCCCATAGCAGAGCTGCTGCAGCCCTTTGAACACCTTGGTGGCCTCCTCTGGACTGGCTCCAACAGTTTCATGTCCTACTTGCTCTGGGGGCTCCAGAACTGCACACAGTACCCCAGGAGGGGGGTCTGGAGGAGAGCAAAGGGGGAGAATCCCAATAACTACATGGGAGTAAAATTTAGTATGACTGGTTTGATTCACTCTCTTGTAGCATTCATATTGTCTATAAGTAAGAAATATATGAAGAAATATGGGGCCCATTTTGGTCAAGAGCAATAAGGTAGTGACGTGAATTGAAATCATTTTCTCTGCCACAGCCCATTTCAGAATGCAAAGACCCAAGATAAATGGCAGAATAATAAGGCAAGGTGAGAAAATGGCTAAAAACTACTCAATATATTATTTGGTTGGTCCTCACCGTGGGGTCATAATCAGCCCTTGCATCACCACAGACCACTAACAACATCACACTGGGTTAAGGCTTGGGAAATAAACGCAACCCATGTCTGATGCAGACATGGAACGTGAAAGAAGCAAATGTGTTTGTCCACGAGAGGTCTCTAGAGCCCTGTATAATCACAGGATATTTCTATACTTCTCTCTTTCTTTGAAATGAGATGGACGTTTATGTCCTTTCACCGGCCCTTGAGGACCCGTCCTCCAGCACCTTCACCAGAAGGAGGAGGAGGATGGGCAGGGCATCTGCAAGACAGGTGGGAAAACGTCTTCAAACGGGAGAATGAAGTAAATTGCATGGGTGTTGCATCCATGCTGTCTTTAGGCAGGAAAAAAAAAAAAAAAGCATTATCCATTGTCTTATGATTGCAGCTAAGGTGCAGAGCTTGCTTGTCCTATGGATAAATGGGAAATTATGTTCTTCCTAGTGAAAGCATCTTATCTGCCACCAAACAACTGCTCAGTCAGCACTGGCACTGCTGGCACTGCAAGCTTGGGAGGACAAAGGGAAAAGTACCAAGTCACAGAATGATAGACTGCACTGGGTTGAAAGGGATCTTTAAAGGTCATCCAGTCCAACCCCCTACACTAAGCAGGGGCATCCCCAACCAGATCAGGTTGCTCAGAGCCCCATCAAGCCAGTGAGATGTTTTGAGGCTAATTGGAATATTCCAATGAGACAAATTAGATCACTGGTTGTGAAAATAAAATAATGGTAACGTCTATATCATTCATTGGTTTCCTAAAAGGGATAAAAAGCCAAAATGCAAACAATTTGCTCCCTTCTGGCTTTGAGTCCCTTCCAGGCAGTTTCTTTGTCCAGGAAGGAATTTAGATTTCTTTATCAGTTCTAATTTGTATATAATTGCAAATACTTGTAAATATATTGTGTATATATCCTTGTAAATTTAGCTTTGCTGTAAATATAGCTTTATCTTGCTTCCAAGCCATCTTGAGCTGTTCTGGCAAACTTCAATAGCAGGGAGAAATTTCCTCAACCCATCCCAGCCTGACACTGATTGTCAAGTAAGCAGTGGCAACTATTTTTTTAATAGTTTTAACTGGAGAGCTCTAATACGCTGGAGGATACTGGCAGAAGATGGTGGCTCAGTAAATGAGTGGTTCCTTCAGCAGTTTCCCTGCTGAAATAATGGGAATTCCCTACGAGCTGTTGACCTTTCTAGAATGTCAGCATTTTGAGGAGTTTGCACAACTTTGCTCCCGAAACATTAATATCGATTTTTTGACCTTACAAACATTTGTCCTATTCTTGCATAACAGTTGTAGAAAGTACATTTTGATTTGGAACGTTCAGGAATCAAATGAAGCTACATTTTGGTTGTATAATTACCAACTGTTTCTGCTCTAGCCAGTTACTGACCAGCAAGCTGAAGAATTATCAAATGTTTGAACTACAAACACTTCAGTAAGTAAATCCCAAATCCCATTCCAAGAGACCTTTGTAGAACAAGCACGTTCTGAAAGCATCTAGATGAGAGTGGATACATTTGGAGCATCCATTCTCACAATCTCACAAGAAATGATAATGCCTTTTTTATGTTCATCTACACAAGAAGTTGCAAATTGTTGGCCAGTCCCATCATTTACTTCGTGAGGGGGTATTGCTTCTTCAGTCTCTCCTGAGTACAGGTAAGATTAAATTCAGCCTTGACCAATCATTGCCACAAAATCTGCCTCCTTGCTGATGACCTGGAGCATTCCCAGCACCTGCTGATTCTCAGCGCTCTGACCACCCTGTGACCAAAGATGGAAGCAGAAGACACACATTAAAAGGCTCACTTAGAAGATGTTTACTTTTGGAGCTCTTCCTTCTTCTGCGTTGGTCACAGTGACTGGGATTGGCAGAGGGTACGAATGGAGAACGCGAAGGCAAGACAGAAGCTGCAACTCTTTGTATTGATGTTGGCTTTACCACACACTTTTGAAGATCCCAGCCTTGGTAACTGTTAAGTCTCATCAAATAAAGAGAGCAGAATTCTGCTCTGGGAGTTTTAAAGTGAAAGAATGTAAGTCTTTACTTCTTCAACACACATTTCACCAAATCCCTGCTGGCTATCATAAACAGGGCATAAATCTCCATAGCCAATACCTTTGCGTGTTCATCCTTGGATTTTTTTTTTCTCTTGCTTCCTTTACCAAAAATGGGAATATTTCCCTGAAAGATAAACACTATGTGCCTAGGAGTGCACACCCAGCACCTCCACCCAGTCCTCAGCACAGACTTCCTCAGATCACAGCCCTGTGGAACCTTCGTGAAGACAGCAGCCCCCAGAAGATCTGGGCTTTGAACAATGAATGCCTTAAGTGTGGGTTTCAACTTCTTTTTTTTTTTTTTTTTTTTCCCTTTCTGATTTGTGGACCATTAAAAATGTTCCAGGGGGGATACAGGATACCCTTTAAAATATGTAGATTTCTGTGTAGCATATGTGAACTCCTCTTCCTTAGTCCCCTTTCATGGAGCCCCAGGGAGCTGCTGGAAACGCCAGCCCTGGGAGATCAAACAAGCTCAGACCCTGTGAATCAGACAGGGGAAACAAATTCAAAAGGCAAGGTCCTCCCGGAAACACCCTCTGGAGTCACTGGAGAAGACAAATTGGAGGTGCAAGTCCCAGCTGACTGATGGGGGAGAGACAGCAAAACCATCCCACACCCATGAAAGCAGAAAGCAAGCAGAAGTGTCCAGGGTGATGCTTTCCTCTGGGGCAGCATTGCTGGTAGATGCAGAAGAGCTTTCTACCAGAAGTGATTGTGTTGTGTCAAAGCAGCTCCAGCTAACACAGAAAGCAATGAAGACATCTGTGTGTTTTCCTGCTCCTGGCACTAATTTGCCCATGGACTCACTCAAAATTGCTCAAGTCAGTATCAACTAATAAAGTGCCATAAGCCATACAGTTTTCTGTGAAATAGTGCTAAATAGTGGTTAAAAAATAGCATTTAAATCAGCTGTCTCATCTGAGTGAGGATGGATTTAAATACAATAACTGTGGAAGAGAACCTCCACATAATGGTTTGATATTTTTCAAGTTCACGTAAACAAGAGTGCAGAATCACAGCACATCAGTGAGGCTGAGAAAGCCTGAGAGAAAAAGAGGTGGTTAGAAATGAGTCTTCACGATCCAGCTTAGAGCAGTTCCAGAAGAGCCTCAAATATCAGCAGAGTCTCTCTGTGCTCTGGCACTTTCAGAACGTTCAATGAGCCTCTGAAGGTTTGAATGTTGGTCAAAGTCAGGATCCAAGAGGTGAAACCAAACCCCGTGATCACTTTCCACAGTAGAAAAATGTAGCATTCTGGTTATACCAGGAGTGGCTTCTCCATGGGAAACTCACATGTTTTGGAGATCCTGAGTGGGGCTGCAGATCCTGAGTCTTCTTGTAAGCACCACTCCATACCTTTTTATTTGCTTGCAGGGCTGTACTTCTTTTGCATGCTTGGCCACTATGTCCTTTTCTCTCTCTTACACGAATATAAAAACACAGAAATAATGTTTAGGGAACATTTTATTCAGAGTTCATTAAGATAAGGGATAACTGAGCTCACATCACTCCTTTCAGTGATTTTCCATGATTTCCAGAACACCAAATCATCCAAGAACAAGGTGCTCCAATAAATTCCCAGCTCATACTAACTGTGCTGCTCGAACCAGTCCCCTCGTCACTACAAAACCCAATGACTAAACAGTGATTTGAAGGAAATATTTTGGTATTACATGGTGCTCTCATGGCCAGGAGGGGCAATGCCATTCTGGGGTGTATTAGAAGGGCTGTGGTTAATAGGTTGAGAGAGGTTCTCCTGCCCCTCTACTCTGCTGTGCTGAGGCCACATCTGGCATACTGTGTCCAGTTCTCAGCCCCCCAGTTCAAGAGGGACATAGAACTGCTTGTGAGAGTCCAGTACAGAGCCACAAAGATGCTTAAGGGAATGGAACATCTCTGTTATGAGGAGAGACTGAGCGAGCTGGGGCTCTGCTGCTTAGAAAATAGAAGGTTGAGAGGTGACTTCATCAATGTTTATAAACATGTGCAGGGTGAGTGCCAGGAGGATGGAGCCAGGCTCTTCTTGGTGATGTTCAAAGACAGGACAAGGGGCACTGGGTGGAAGCTGAGGCACAGGAACTTTCATTTAAACATGAAAAGGAAATTTTTCACTGTGAGGGTGACCGAACACTGGAACAGACTGCCCAGGGAAGTTGTAAAGCCTCCCTCTCTGGAGGTATTCAAAACCCGCCTGGACATGTTCCTGTGTGATCTGGTATAGGGGACCTGGACTGGGTGAGCTGGTCCCTTCCAGCCCCGACATTCTGATTCTATGATCATTGTATATTCATAATGTACATTAAAACTGAGGATTCTTCACAACCATTTTTTTTTTTTTTTTTGCAGTCCAAATCAACAATTTCCAACTGATAACAGGTGATATAACCTCTGCACAAATATTTTGCCATTCTTTGCAGTGACAGTTTTAACTGCTTTACTGGGGGAGACTGGACAGCTTTTAGGTGATGCAACACACATCAGGTACCTACAGCTGGCTGCTACCTCACTTTGTTCATAGGTTTGGCTGTGGTTTGTTTCTTTTGCAGGCTTCCTCCCGAATTTTATCTTTCCTGCTCTGTGTCCCATCCCAAAATGCATGAAGGCTGCTGTAGGTCTGGGTAGAGCTCACAAAGCATATGGGAAGCTGCTATGAATGTAAAGTAAACTCTCGGGTCAGCGTTTAAAGAATGCTGCTATAGAACTGGCCAGACAATCTCTTCCCCAGAGTTTTCCCAGGGGTAAAAGAGAGACCATAGCTCTTCCTTCCCATGAAAGGCACTTTGATCTCCCTTGATGAAATGCTTTATGCATTTGGGGAGTTCAGGGGAATTGGCTTTGATGGCTCAAGGCTCTTCCCCATCCTCAAAACTTCTCTATGTCGGTTCTTGTTCTGAAATCCTCGCACAACACTCGGCTCTTCTAGGTGCACAGCAGACCAAGAGGAGGGTACTTAGGATATTGGAAAAATTTCATTAGAGATCCCTCAAAATACTCCTTCCTTATGAAAACTGTTTTCTGTGGCTGTTTTGTCTTAATGGGAGTCAGACCTCGTCTTGTCAGGAAGCTGCCTGACATGTACAATTATGAATTGCCCAATAGTGGCTGCAGAAGGACTCAGTCATGTCTGATGGGACTTATTCTTAGATAAGTGGACTAAACACTGTGGCACCACTCCTGTCCCAGCTGAAGGATGCCAGCACGGCAATGCAATACCGGAAGAGCATGTCAGGAGAGAATAGAGAGCCTGGAGATGCGCAGATGCATCTTACACTGGCATTTACACCAAACAACTCCTGTTTTCTCACCTCTCCATGAATTACGGCAGTCATTCACTATTGTTTTGGTGTGGAGATGATGGCAAACAGGGCTGTATCTGAAAAGTCACTTATTTTGTTAATCTAATAGAGGAAGGAAAACATTCCTGGCATTATGGTTTTATCAGCTTATAAACATGTGGTAGAAGCCTACATGCCTTAGAATAACAGCAGAAACAAGACTGGGAAAGGAAACATTGAGATCTGGATGCTTTAGTAAAGACAACCAGCAGCATGGCACACTGTGTAACCTCAGAGCTTTTCCCACTCTTCATCTCTGCAAACCGCTGTTAAATAGTCTGAAACTTTGGGGGCCTCTAATGAATTTTTCTAACTCCTTATCAACCAAAGAGCTCAGGACCAGTAGGGTAAAAATTTGGTTGGCTGCCCAGAAATATCAGTAAGCCAAGGTGCAATGCCAGGGCCAATCAGCTGAGACAGGAGCAATGTCATGATTGAAGGCATGGTGGCAAACACACCTCTGTGGTGCTGTGACCCAATATTGTCTATTATTAAACAGAGTAAAGGATGAGGACATCTGGGAACTGGCTCACACTTCTGTACAGGTCATAAATACTATTTATCATTTTTCTCTACTCTTAAGGCCAGGAAAGTAGCAACTGTTCAGGCAAGGAGCCGATGATGGTTTGTTTTTAGTTCTGTTGTCCCTTTTAAGTGAAAATTATGCACACTTGATTAAATTTGGCTTTTTGTTTGTTTGTTTGTTTGTTATGTTTGGTTTGGATTTTTTAACCTTCATTTTGGATGAAGAATGTAAAATCCCACTGATTGTTGCTTTTGCTGTCAATCTGAAAGGTTCTTCAAGTAAGGGCTGAAGTCTGTTTGGTTGCTCAATTGCATCTGATGGCCCTCCTGCAAATCACATCTTTAACACCTACATCAATCAGAATTTGTCTCAAGTTGTGCCAGGGGAGGTATAGGCTGGATATTAGGAGGAAGTTCTTCACAGAGAGAGTGATTGGCATTGGAATGGGCTGCCCAGGGAGGTGGTGGAGTCACCATTCCTGGAGGTGTTCAAGAAAAGACTGGATGGAGCACTTAGTGCTATTGGATAAGACTGGG
>VWZI01014462.1:35810-52663 GCA_013396835.1 Psilopogon haemacephalus
ATTCTATTCTATTCTATTCTATTCTATTCTATTCTATTCTATTCTATTCTATTCTATTCTATTCTATTCTATTCTATTCTATTCTATTCTATTCTGTTCAGAAGTCCCTCACCAGTCTCAGATGTCCCAGGGCATGTGACAAAGACTTCAACCATGAAGGTTTATTATGCACAGGGCCATTTCTAGGCTACTTTGTCCAAAGCCTTTTGGGTCAGCACTTACGACACACATGTCCAGTTCCCAAGCAATGCAGGACACTCCAGAAGAGCATGGCACTCCTAATTCCCCACCCCTATCTTTCCTGGAAAATATGACAAATATGTGAGTGAAGCTGCTGGGACATGTCAGATATGTATCTCCACCTCCTTGGTGTGGATTAAGCAAAAAAAAAATCCTTCCTCACTCAGCATATTTGGAAATTCTCTTGTGCACACAGCAGACACCTCCAGACATCTCCATCGGTGACATTATTTATAAGTGGACCAAACAGCTTGTTAGGCTAATTGCTCCTGGAGGGATTTAACTCTACCAAGAAGGCTTGAACAGGGCTCAACTGTTCCAGAGCATTAGCTGCCACTCCTCCCTCTGATTTATCCCCCTCGTAAAATTTTATGGCCAGATTAGAATGAACTTCACTTGCACTGTGGTTTTACCAAGGTTATTTTTGTGCTGAATAAAAGCAGAAATCAATGCTGCGACTAATTACAGCCTCAACCAGGAAAAGGACTTTAAAACTGGAGTTGGGGGGGGAGGGACGATCTAAGAGATCCTTTTGGAGATCTCAGACACCTGAGTCTATGCAATAGTAGGGAAGCAACAACCAAAGAGCCACGTTTTGGGGAAGAGCAGTTTTGGATGGATAAAGACTGATGGTGCCTTTTTTGTGGTAAACAAGAGGGGGAGCGTGAGGCAGTCGGGGTTCCAGTAAATGGGAGAAGGGAGTGGGTGGTTATCAGTCATTTTGTCTGGAATGCCTTTGAGTCATTTGGCTGCTGAGCTTGGTCTTGTGGAGGGAAAAGTCTCCTTTTGAAATAATTGGTTGTTTTGCAGAGATAATTTGGCCATATAGAGTTTTGGGGGGGGGGTTTTGTTTGGTTGTTGGGTTTTTTTTTTTAATAAATTACAAAACTCCCTGGGCTACACTTTGCTTCACCAACTGTAAAGGTAAAACATAAATCCAAACGGAGGAGAAAAAAAAAAGTTTCCCCCCCCCACCTCCTTTTCCTTCTGCCAGTGAAATATAATGTCACTGAAAATGGCCTTTATATCCATACTATGGATACATGAAAGATTGCAAAGAGGAAGGAGAATAAATAAGCCTAGTAAAAATTAGACATCAGTAGCCAAGGCCAGATTGATGGGAAATGCTTAGTTTGGGGCTGACAGCCTTTAAATGACCTCTTTAGCAGTGCCTGGATCTTAAAATTCAACATGCATGTTAAGTTCCAGTGGGACGTGGAAGTATTTTGTGCAAGTATTTAGCCGTGTCAGGCGCTGGCCCATTGACAGCAGCAGGAATTACAGGTGTTCAGTTCCTCCCAGACGTACAAAACGCAGGGGCTGGAAAGTAGCTCATCCCAACAAGGCTCCAGCTGCCTCTTTTCGTGCTGGACAAGAACAGATCATATGCTACATTTCACTTCTGGCCAGGACTTGCCTCCATTTGCTGTCTTTTTCTTTCTTTCTTCTCTCTTTTAAATTTTTTTTTTCCCCTCCTCAGAATTAATGTTTTTTGGCTGAGGGAGCATTTCCCAAGATGGATTTTTTCCATCAAGAAAGGAGCCACAAGAGAAGGACCACTTCATATGGTCAAAGCGTGGGGGCTTGGGAGATTTATTTTAAATTAAATAAGTTATTCCATGTGTCCTGGACACAAGCTCACTATAAACTAATTTGAAATCCAGGGAGAAAACCCCCAGCAGTCAATTTTTCAGTCCTTCAAGTTGCAATGCAGTACCAGTAGTTCATCACCTGGCAAATAAACCTGCCAGCTTGAAACTTTATTAATCATTTTTCTGTACCCTGCTTGAACTTTTCCAAAATGAACTCTGGGCCGCTTCAATTCTCCATCCCCTGGTACCAAAAGAAACAAGTAAAGAGGACAAAGGGAGAGCAATGAAGGCTACGTCAGCCTCCTCCACTGCAGAAACATGAACACCAGAGACTGTGAGGTGGGGGAGTACCTGCCATTTGCCCCACAGCATCCCCACTTGCAGCCCAGTTTCTGTGAGTCAGAAACAGTCAGACCAATACCTACCTCAACAGGATGGATTCTTAATTTTTTGACCTGGACAAGGAATTTTTTACAGCAATTTCTCAGGCTACCACTACAGAGTACTAATGAACATTTTTTTTCTCCTTGTCTACATCCTCTGACACTTCCAAATACCTTGCTAGATTATGAGTCTGTATTCCTTCTTCTACATATTAATGATTTAGTCTTCAAGGGAAAAAAAAAAAAAAAAAGAGAGATGACAAAAACTCCATAGAAAAAAGAAACATCTGTTCCTGAGATCATAGCAAAACAAGCCACAAAGTAGGAACAAACTATGAAGTGTAACATAGTTATTTTTTTCTAACCTTTCTAAAATTGCCTATTGGACTGATTTCTTATGTGTAAAAAGAGGCAGAAGGCTGATCCCTTCTGCCAAACTACCATTGTCATGGGTAATTGAGGAGCTCCCTGTTTTGGTGCACTGAGATGACCAGTGCCCAGAAGATTCACAGGAGCCTCTTTCTTTACACTACTGTAACTAGAGGAGTATTTCTAAGAGGGGTCCAGCTACAACCCAAAGCTCTGAACCCAAAACTATCCTAAAAGAAATGTGATCATGTGTCTGCTTTGCACAGTCAGCTGATGGTTTGAGTTGTCCTGGTTTGAGCTAGAACAGAACTAATTCTGGTCAGTGACTTGACTTCTCATCTCAGACTCTTTGGTCCTGATCCGTGTGCTACTGAATCCAGTTCCAGAATCCAGTTCTTGGAACCAGTTCCCATCTGCTGTTGAGTCCAGTCTGGAACTTCCCCAGTGCCCACTTGGAAGCATCAGTGGTGATATCATCAGCATCAGGAGCTGGGTTTGATACTGGTTTGTATCTATTTCATTCTTATTTCCATTCTGGCTGGATTACTTTCCCAGCCCATCAGTCTGTCTCCCTTATTCCCTTTTTCTTCCCATTAGGAAGGGAGAGTTGTTCATAGGGAGCATCTGTCACTCATTTAGCACCCATCCCAGCCCTGATCATTGACAGAGGTGCATGGAGGGGCACAGCACTTGCCCCACAGCCCTGTGCTGTTAGTGAGGTACAGCTCACCAGCACATTTTTTTGTCTCTACAATGTTAAAAATTAGGGAGAGGGAATCTCTCTATGCTACTGAAGAGCTGCAGAAGAGATTACTGATAAAATCAGCCTGCTACATCAGATCAAGATGTTGCTTGCATCATCCCATCCTTGTTCAGTAATGCATCCCACCTTGCTGCTGCAGAAGGCATAGGCTGAATAATTTTACACTCATGCATCTATTCTGCATATAACACTGATAGAGTAGTAAGTGTAAGACCTGTCTCAGAAAGGAGAAAGGCTTCTTTAACTTCTGTTCTGGTCTCCTGCAGTGTCAACCAGAGCAGCAATATCTGCACACAGAGATTTTACTAATTTCTTACATGGAGTGGAGGTACTGTTATAATATAACCTTATGATTCTCCCAGCATCATAGCATGCCTGCTATGGAGAAAGTAGCATCTTTCCTGAATTCTTTCTGCCCAGATATACCAAGTTTTTTCTCTGCATACTTCATGGCAAGATGCATCAATGCAGGGAATACACCGAAGGCAACCTTGGGCCAGCAGCTGCTGGTGACTAACAGGGATGCTGTGATTTTAATATGGCATCTAAGTTCAAGTGAATGATGAGAAATTCAGAGCGCCTTCTAAATCAGACTACCAGACCCTGGCTTTCCTTCAGACAGGGGGAAAACGTGTTTGCACCACTTATTTCATTGGCCATTAATGCTATTCCTAGAGGACACCTCATTTAGATGTGCTTTCTCCTACTTCTTCCATTTCAGCTCTCACACAGGCACAGACAAAACTATCTAACCTGCCTTGTTTCCTGTAATGGCTTTTCCCCATGTTTTAATGACAAAAAAACAACCACAGGGTCCAGAAAGATAGAGCTTTTATTTAAAAAACAAATCTGACAGAGCAGAGGAACTGCTAAATCAGGTCACAGTTCCACACAGCCCAGCATCCTGCTCTTCACTGTGGGGAGCAGCTGGCAGTTGGGGAAAAATACCAAAAGACAGAGCAGAGAGTGATCCCTCCCAGTGTGTTCTCCCTGCAATCAGCAGTCCAGAGAGTTCCTTTAAATTCCCTCCAGACCACCATGGTGAGCAACCACTAAGATCTGCACAACTAAAATCATATCTCATTTCTCTGTAAATCCTTTAATACCCTCAACCTCCACAGCATCCACACTCAAAATTGAGCATTTTGCAGAGAATAACTTTTTTTTCGTGAGAGCTGCTGCTTGCTAATGCTGCTGAGACAAGCTTGAGAACGCTCATTGGGCAGAGCTGTTTGCTGTAGGGTGCCAGGAAGGAAGGTCAGGTCCTTTGGCTGTTGAGCCAAGCTGCAAGTTTGGAACTAGCTGGGCAGCTTCATCCCTGTAAGGAGAGCAATGATGCTGAGTTAGCATCCTGTGGTGAGGAGGAAGAACCAGACACTCGCCCTTTCATTTCTAACATAGCTTTGATTTGGAAGCAGATACGAGGTGGGAGACTATAGGAATTTTGTCAGCATTGCCAAATGAAGCCTTTCTGGGGCAGCTCTAGAAACATCAGGACTGTCTGGACTTGCAGAAGATGCCTTGTTTGGGTTTTAGCTGAGACTTCTCGTGCTGGGTGATTTCCTCCCCGATGCAGGTTTTGACAGCCAGAGAGGGGAGTGGAGCAGGCACCTGGCAGCAGCTACAGGCTACAGCTTTCCAGTTCAATCAGCGGGCATTTGGCACTTTAATAGCCGATTTTATGTACTTTAAATGCAAATGCTTTTCCAGAAGAAGCTGAGCTCTCAATCTCCTGCAAGTCATCTATGGCATTTCCTCCTGACAGCCAGGAATTAATGTTTATTTTAAAAAGCAAACTGAACATAAACAACCAAACTTGCCTTTTCTTTTTTTTTCTTTCTTTCTTTCTTTCTTTCTTTCTTTCTTTCTTTCTTTCTTTCTTTCTTTCTTTCTTTCTTTCTTTCTTTCTTTCTTTCTTTCTTTCTTTCTTTCTTTCTTTCTTTCTTTCTTTCTTTCTTTCTTCTTTTTTTCTTTTTTTCTTTTTTTTTCCATGAGAGAAGAGACTCGATAAGGAAAAGGCTCCAGTCAAAGACTGGAACAATCATGTGGCAGGAGAAATAGGACCTTACTGTGAAGCACACACTTTGTCAAGGCATCCTTGTACCGATTTTCTGAACATTTATCTGTTCTGTGCTCTAGTCTGACAAATGCTTGTGTAAGCAAATCTCACCCTGTAAAAGTTTAATGTGCTGGCTGGGGCAAAGATCTCATTACTTCCATTATGTGACAGTCTAAATGAGAGGCTCCAGTATGGACCTTCCACCAACTCAAACCTGTATGGAGACCTATAGAAAGTCCTAGAGAGACCTACAGGATAAAATGCTAAGTGCCCATGGTTTGTGTGCAAGGATGAATTAATTACACAATTACTCTTTTTCAAACAATGTGTAAAGTGTCTGTCAATCTGATAAACACATTAAGCTCTACATGAACATAACAACAAACAACAAAATCTGTGCATTTACGCTTCAAATATCTATGGAGCTGTTGCAGTCACAAAGATCAATACAGGAGGTTGGGGATTTTTTACCTCTTCTTATGTGTTGTTATTTTTTACCTGTAATAAAATTCAACCAAGCCCCAGCCTGGAGTCAACCCGTTCAGTTGGAAATCTGCAATGCACTCGTGGAAAACACCTCTCCCAGTCAGGCCATTATACACCACGGGGCAAGCCTGCTTGTCCAGCCTTGCAGAAACTTCAAAGTGCTTGCCTCCTTTGATAAGAGCAAAAAAAGAGAAGAATGTCTCAAACCTTCAGCAGGATTTTATCTCAAAAAAAAATCTCAGGAACTATTATTTTTGCATATGCTTTCTTCTTATGCTTTTCTAAAGAGCAATAGTTTTCCTGTTTGCTTTGTAAATTAACTCTTTGATCAAGTCATATTAACAGAGCAGCTGAACCTACCTCTTAACATACATTCTGACATCCTACACATATGTTACCTAAGCCTGGAAGTATATTTCACAGAGTGCACAATCATGCAGTTAACTTCTAAATTTGCTCCAAGAATCAGATGGAATTTCACCAACTAACCTTTCCTCCACTAAATCAGTTGCATGCCAAAAAGCTGAATTATTGGGACACATTTAGCTTACCAGCAGTGAAAGTCACTCCATAGTCCTCCCTGATGACACCATCATCAGCCATCTCAGCCAGAGAGGCGTTGGACCACTCAATGCCAGCCTTCCTCCCATCAGGGAAAAAGACATAACCAACAGTGAGGCTGAAGGGGAAACAGATGGAGCAGATTTAAAGTTCAACCAAAGCATATTGACCTTCCAGAGAAGCTGAGCATGGCCTTCAGCCCTGGATAGTAGCAGGAATAAAGAATCAGAATCACAGAATCACAGAATTAATCAGGTTGGAAAAGACCTCTAAGATCATCGAGCCCAACCTATCATCTATCATCTAACCTTTCTAATTAACTAAACCATGGCACTAAATGCCTCATCCAGCCTCCTCTTAAACGCCTCCAGGGATGGTGACTCCACCACCTCTCTGGCCAATCACTCTTTCTGTGAAGAACTTCTTCCTAACGCCCAGCCTAAACCTGGCCTGGTGCAGCTTGTGTCCTCTTGTTCTTTCACTGGGTGCCTGGGAGAAGAGACCAACTCCTCCCCTGGCTACAATCTCCCTTCAGGTAGTTGTAGAGAGCAATGATGTCTCCCCTGACCCTCCTCTTCTCCAGGCTGAACAACCCCAGGAAAGAAAAAAGTTTATATTATGGGATATTGCAAATGCTGAGTAGGGGAAGCCAAGCATGCAAGAAGGATGAGGCTTGCAAAACAGATTGTGGTGGGAAGGTGGGACAGCAGGTCACTTGGTCCCATTTGGTCACATTACCAACGGTCACATGAACAACGGTCTTTAGGATTCTGGATGCAGAGAGCATCAGTCAGCAATGCAGGGCTCCCTCTGTAAGCCCAACCACAGATGGATACACCTTCTTAAACAGCTGGAAGAGCTCAATTTGTTCCTCTAAATCATCTAGGCAGCTGCATCAGCCAAGCAGTAATGGAATGAAGAAGAAGAGATTGAAGGTAATAACTGTCCTCATAACCAACTACTGATGGAAAATTGGGTGGAGAGCAAGAGGGTGTGGATGGAAATTGGGCTGTACACGTTCAAAGCAAGAATGTGCACACATGCATCCTGCAGAGCAACTCCTGCCACCTTTATATTTTTAGCATAAACTTCCTTGCTTTACTTACTTAGTTGTGGTAGCTGGCATATTAATGACTGTTACATGTGCTGCAGTCCCATCCTGTAAGAGAGCAAGAAAGAAAAAGCAGCCTAACTTGAGCAGACTCATTTCAATGGGCTGCACATCAACCTAACTAAGAAGACACTGGCTCTAACTCAGGCTATGCCCTGTGCTATGAGCTTATACTTTTAAATGTTCTCAATAGATCTTCCATGAAAATCTGGCTGCAAACAGGACCTCAAGAATATAAACTCAAGACAGTAAGGACAAATTAAGGATACTAAGACAACAGAAAGTCTGCAGCAAGAAGATGGAAGAGAAGGATGGAAATAGCACATGAAGAGGTATCAGCTAGTCGTATTCAAAGCTGATGGTCAGCCTGCCAAAGTTGCCCTTATTTTAACCAGATATCTCCTCTAACCTGCATTATTCTATACCTGAGAGCAGCATAGAGGAAAAGTGTTAAATAAGAAGGAACTGGAATCTCATGTTTTTATTCATTTGTCTTCCATCCTTGAGTCTGAATCCTTTCATGCTTCGCTTGGGCTGCTCTGAGCCAAATGTAAGCCTACGCTGTGATGTTCTACATGTGAAGCACCCAGGGTATGAGGACTCCAAACTTCAATTGGCAGTGAACTTAAATTCCTTCTTAATAAACGGCCAGATGGCTTTTAATTAGGAGGGGAAGAGCAGCAGTCATTTTAAGTCCCAAATAACGATGAAGGGAGAGGTTACCACCTGATTACACAGATAACAGCACAAAAGCAGAGTCTTATTAAAAGGCACACAGGCTTATGTTAAATCACAGCAGCTCCTGGGTCTGCGCGTCTGTGGGATTTTCCAAGGTGTGTTTTTGTGCTGGGGAGAGAGCTTTTGTTCTGAACTCAGTCTTAACTCCTGTAATTCTGCCTATAACAGAGAGTTTAAATTTCTTCACGCCTGTGTTGGCAAAGGAAATGCCTTTTCAAGAGCATCTGTTCGGGTTGCATGCCAGCTTCTAAGGCCAGCATTTAGCATTTCCCCAGGCTGTGTGCTCCCAGCAGCCACAGTGCCGACTCTCCTCCAGCAAAGCCACAACAGCAAAGCAGAGAATTAGAGCTCAGCACAGGGAAAATATTTGCCGACTGCTGTCATGAAGGCTCAGGATGCCTTCAAACACCTCAGGATCTCAATTAATGTGATGGCACTGCCTCAGCATAGCTGAGTGCTGGGTATTTGAAGCAGCTGAAAACCTGTCCTGTAAAGCTGCCTACTTAAATTTATGCTAAAAAGTACCTCGGAAAAACAGTTTCAGGTTATCAAAACAACTTTTGGTTCAACCACTGTAGCAAAACCTCAGATTGCACACACAGCTTTTGAGAGCTGCTCCCGACATCAATGTGCGCTATTTATGGCATCAGTTAGCACTTCTGATTGCACACTGTGGATGCCTTAGTTCTAGTTATTTAAATATAGCTCACAAGCTCAGAAAACATCTCCATTTTCAGAGTTAAGTAGCACATTGCTATGTTAATACCTACTTCAAAGTGTGCCAAAATCATGACATAACGGTAAATCTCAGACCAGTCCCGGACACCTGCAAAAAACAACAAAATCACTCTACTTAAAGACCCCCATTGCTGGAAAACGGCAACTAGCAGCACCTGATTTGACATTGACTTTGGATAAAGAACTATCCACTGGCTGGTGACACGGTTAAGAACATGCAGGTCCCTAAAACAGTGATGGTATTTCTTCTGAAACATCTCCACGTTGTGCCTAGGCATAAAACTGGTTACTTTTAAAGCTAATCTTTAGTCCCTCTGTCCTGCCAATAGCAGTTACAATGAAGGCAGCCAAGTGAATGAGTGATTTCTGGTGCAGTTACCATAAGAGTGGCTCCGAACACCTTTGAGAGAAAGTTCAGTTTTCTCATGATCTATCTCAATTTCTCCAACAGCCTGGCCCCACTGCTCGTGTCGGAAATGTTGGTCCCTTTGTCTGCGACAAAGCAAAGAGTCAACAGGCAAAATCAACAAGGAAAAATCAAGGCAGCCCCAATGCCAGTCTGATAAGACTTATAAACCTGCCCACCCCCCAGAAAAAAAAAGGAGAGGTTTCAGAGTATCTGGCTCATGGCTCTGTCATATTTTACACACTAGCAATCATTTTTACATCTCCCAAGTACTGCTGCATGATAACTATGAGACACCTGAGAATGAAACAGCAACAAATTCCCACCCTGACAGACTGTAAAAGTGCCCCTTGCTTGAGAAACTGATGGACTACCAAAAAGCTTCTGCTTAAAAGTCAGCTTAGTTATCATCACCACAGACTACACACTATTGGTATAAAATTTTTCTGCTACTATTTAGACCACATAAATTGATACTCATATTTTCCTTCCATGTTTTCAGCTCTCTGATGCTTGTGTAGTAATTAAAACATCCACTTTAGCACTTCTTCTAGCACTTTGCCTAGATATTTGATATCTGCATTATTGAACTATGCCTGATGAGGAGAGGCTGAGAGACCTGGGGCTTTTTAGTCTGGAGAAGAGAAGACTGAGAGGGGATTTAATAAATGTTTATAAATATCTGAGGGGTGGTTGTCAGGAGTGGGGGGGGACAGGCTCTGCTCACCTGCTCCCTGAGATAGGACAAGGAGCAATGGATGGAAGCTGCAGCACAGGAGGTTCCACCTCAACGCAAAGGGGAACTTCTCGACTGTAAGGGTCCCAGAGCACTGGAACAGGCTCCCCAGAAAGGTTGTGGAGTCTCCTTCGCTGAAGACTTTCAAGGCCTGTCTGGATGCATTCTTCTGTGATCTGAGCTAGTTTATGGTCCTGCTCTGACAAGGGGGTTGGACTCAATGATCCCTTTGGACCCCTTCTGTCTCCTAACATCCTATGAACTAGAAAAAAACTAAATCAGCTTGTTAGGAATATAAAAAGACAGAATAAGAAATATTCCTAATGCTCAGGGCTTCACAGACTAAAACTGTGGGCAGGTCCCTCTACCCACACATCAGAAAGACCCCATGTTGTGTGAAATTGCCAGGTCTGGTGCGGTCATGAAACCAGGATGTACTTGATAGAAGCCATGAATTTCATTAGCTCACTTCCAATTAAACTCACCTTCTAAAATCACCTACAAGAACACATAAAAGACCCTGAAGAGATCTGTAGAAAAATAACTACTAACCACAGAAGAAATTAATCTTACTTTTTGATCCTTTGGAAGAGCTTGATTGTCCATGGCTCCTGTGCAATAGCTCGTGCAAATGTGCTGGGGTGACTGTCAACATTAAAATTAAAGACTTCTGTGAAGTTGTCCCAACTAGAAAAAGAGAGCAAAAAAATAAAAGGCATTATTAGATTTCAGGTCATACTAGGTCAAGTTGTGCACTTGCTACTCAAATTATTTAACATTATTGGAAAATCCTCAATTTTTGCCAGTTTGAACATGTTACTACTTTTCAAGGAAGGACACAAAAAAAGAAAATTAAGGAGAGCAGAAACGTCCTGCAGGGGTCAACAGATCCCATACAAAAGGAAGCCTGGCAGAGCAGAGCCAAGTGAGAGCATGCTGCTTTCTCTCGCACAGTCTGCTCAGAGGGGCAAATCACAGAATGTCAGGAGTTGGAAGGCATCTCCAGAGATCATCTAGTGCAACTCCCTCGCCAAAGCAGGAGCACCTAGGGCAGGCTGCACAGGAATGCATCCAGGCAGGTTTTGAAAGTCCCCGGGGAAGAAACTCCACAGTCTCTCTGGGCAGCCTGCTCCAGTGCTCCAGCACCATACAGTAAAGAAGTACCTCATACTGAGGTGGAAACTCCTGCATTCTAGCTGGTACCTATTGTTCTTTGTCCTATCACTGGGCACCACCAAAAAGAGCCTGGCACCTTCATCCTGACACCCACCACACAGGTATTTATAGACATTGATAAGATCCCCTCTCAGCTTTCACTTCTCAAGACTAAACAGCCCCAGTTTTCTCGGTCTTTCTTCGCGGGAGAGAATGCAGCATTACTTCAGCACTGTGGTGCTACTCTAACAGCAAATTCATGTTTTATCAGAGCCCGTAAGCAGAAAGAGAAAGCAGAGGCAAGGCCTTCACGTGCTGTTCATGACCCTTGCAGAACAGTAATCAGCTCTCTAACCAAGAACTCACTCTACATTTCCCGAAGCAAATGTGAAGCACTTACTGCAAAGAGAATTTAACTGGTACAAGTTCTCCTTCCTCTTCACTCCACTGCTGTCGGTAGGGTCCTTTTCTGTAAGGCAAAGCACTATGATTTTGCATCACTCCTAAACAAAAAGCAAAATGTTTCTTCCATGTTGGTAAATGGATGCAACAGGAGATGCCGGTGAGGAATTACACTCTCGTGTGCTGAGGCAGAATGGCAGTGCTATATATCATTAGCTGCATTTTCAATCCATACAAATCAATAAGTGCTTGTTATCAGATAGCTTTTGGTTCAAGGTAGTTGAATATGTTTCCAGACAAGAGTTCAAAAACCCATGTTCTTGTGTATAGATAAATGAAAGTGCTGCAGTACCTGAGTAATCCATCAAAATTTATTTTCCAGCGTGTCTGGGGCTCTGAGTATTCAATAGTGAGCCCTCCTCCACTCCAGAGCTCTTCAGATTCATCACTCACCATCATGTTCGGATGCTGTGGATGCTAAAAAGACATTGCAGGGAAACATTTGCTTAATTCCATAGTGAGGATGCAATGTGGCTGAACTCCTGCTCTGATGGTCCTCTGCAAGACATTTGGCTGAATTGGCTTTGCAGTTCTATCTGCTGCCTGGTTATAAGTGAGAGAAAATTGCACCTAAACCACCCGAATTTAAGATAACACATTATTATTTCAGATAGCACATGTGAATTACTTGTATGAAGGGAGGCCACTGCAAGAGCTCAGCTTCTTCCACTCATGACTGTCAAGCTTACATCCATGCTGTTGCTGGGCTTTGGGAGTAAATTTATTTTTAGACTGAATCTGATGAGACTCTAAACTGATTTAAAATTCTAGTGCATGCAAGCTCCTAAAACTCTTCAGCTGCTCTTTGAAAAATATGTTCTGTTTCCTAAAGCTGTCAACTTTCTAAAAGAGAGCTCATACTGCTGTAGGGAATGAACTAAGAAGATGCTGAACATGGTTGGCAGTTCTAAGTCACAAAGCCACAAGGTAGTATCATTATATTAAATATTACTAGAAAAAAAAAATCTTCTCTGTCTTTATTTTCTGCAAACAGGATGTCTCCTGCTTTTCTGGTCATGGCTATTTAGTGAACAAATATGTGAGCATAGAGAGAGCTGAGTGAAGAGGGATTTATCCCAGATCTTTCCTCCTTCTTTATGATGTAGACAGCTGTCAACAACAACAAAAAAGAAACTCCACAGGCAAAATAAGATTTTTTTTTCCTTTGTAACAAAAATGAAGCAGATGTACATCTAACTCCCTAAAACTTTTCCTTCCTCCTTAAAAGAGCCAATTCCACAATAGGGTTTATAGCATTCCCTCATTAAAAAAGAGGGGGGGAACCATCATAACCATACAAGGTGACTAATTAACCATGTGCTGCACACTGTCTGAAAGACTGAGTGCTCAAATTCTTCCTGGGAGATTTCACAGGGCAGTTTTAAAGGAAATATCTACATTTTGTGCACATTATGGAGGAAAGGGAATGGAGGGAACTGGAGCATTTTTCTGATGAGGAAAAGCTGAGAGACTTGGTACTGTCTAGCCTGGAGAACAGCAGACTGAGAGGGCTTCTTCTCAATGCTCATCAATAGCTGAGGGGCAAGGGGTAAGAGGATGGGGCCACTTTTTTCAGTGGTGTCCAGTGACAGCACATAGGACAATGGGCGCAAACTGGAACCTAGGATGTTCCATCTGAAAATGCGGAGAAACTTTTCATTGAATCATAGAATCAGCCAGGTTGGAAGAGACCTCCAAGATCATCCAGTTCAACCTTTCACCTGGCCCTATCCAATCAACTAGAGCATGGCACTGAGTGCCCCATTCCAGTCTTTTCTTGAACACCTCCAGGGACAGCGACTCCACCACCTCCCTGGGCAGCCCATTCCAATGCCAATCACTCTCTCTGTGAAGAACTTCCTCCTAATATCCAGCCTATACCTCCCCTGGCACAACTTGAGACTGTGTCCCCTTGTTCTGTTGCTGGTTGCCTGGGAGAAGAGACCAACTCCTGCCTTGCTACAACCTCGCTTTAGGTAGTTGTAGACAGCAATGAGGTCACCCCTGAGCCTCCTCTTCTCCAGGCTAACAACCCCAGCTCTGAGTGAGCCCTGGGACAAGCTGCTCAGAGGTTGTAGAAACTCTCTGGAGAGATTCCAAACCGACTTGGACACAGTCCTGGGTAACCTGATCTGGATCACCCTGCTTTAGCAGAAGGGTTGGACATGATGATCTCCATGGGTCCCTTCCTACCCCCACCCATTCTGCGATTATTTTCTTCCCTGAAATTCTAGCAATGATTCAAGGTAGGAGTTAAACTCTGCTCTTGAATGTCATCCTATATCCCCCACTTACTTCAAACTCTCCTATTCCATCCAGCCTCAGGAAGAGCCACATCTCACAGATCCCATCAGGACGTTTTGCAAGACGAGCAATCACAAAGGTCTTGTTGGTCTCTGCGAAGCCGGTGAAATAAACTGAATCAAGAGCCTAGGGAAAGTAAAAGGGAAATGGACCCTAGCTCCAGCTGGAGGCAGGAAAAGAGGGGCAGAAGGTGAGTAACTCTTTGTTTTCCATCGATTTCTTCTCAGGAATCAGATTTTAGTTTCACTTTTAATACTTAATGGCAGACAGGCAGGCAGGAAACAGCCAGGGAGTTTTTCCAGCAGCAGTGAAGCCTCAGTCCATGTGCTCAGAAAGTGACTGAGATCCACAACATTTAGTCAACCCATAATTTAGTCAAACAACAATCACATCATACATTGACAACATCGACACAAAAGCATTTTTCTTTTCTTTTTTTTTTTTTTTTTTATCCCATTTCCTTATCAGGAAGCAGAGAGGAAGCAGATGAAAAGCTGTTTTAGAGAGAGAATGTAATTATTGCATGATAGGCTTGGAGAAGGTTAAATATTATCCTGAACCAAGATGATTCATTTGAATGAGAAGTTCCCTTGACCAAAACTTTATGAAATGTGGCCCCAAAAAGGATGTCTGTGGGGATGAAACTGTTACAATCACATCGATTCCACAGCTAGCTCCAAGCTGTCTCACCACTAATACTTAGGGGAAAGAGACCTAAAATGGAACAGAAAGACAGTAAATCATAAGGAATTCAGCACTTTAACATCAATTATCAGTTGGCCTGGTGTAGGACCACTTAACACCACAAATCTCAGGAGCTGTTAGGCACAGAAGTTCACAACTTCAAATTCAGATGTGCATTTTCATGTGTTTCTGCAGAGCCTGCTTACAGTGAAGTTTTACAAGCTGGGACATGGAACTCAAGATTCAGGAATGCATTTTCAGGCATGGATGAAGTTCTGCTTCTGGAAAACTATCCTTCATAAAATGCCAACACTCCCACCCCAGTTTATTACTTTCCTTAAGTGCACAGTTGGAGGGGAGGTATTGAGGGCACAGTCTGGAAATACACTCAGAATGATTCTGCTTAGATGCCAACATAAAAATCCATAGACATAACTTCTGGAAGCGTTTTCCAGATGTGTTTTTACACCTCTTTTTTTTTTTTCTTTTTTTTTTTTTTTTTTTTCCCCCAGTCACACTACCAGAGGTTTTTCCAANAAAGAGTGGCTCCACTGTTGTTGCTTGGAGGAGAAGAGAGGAAAGCAGACCTCTTGCTTTTGCCTCAAACCACCCTGGATGTCAGTTCAATGTGGAAGCTGGTGTCACTCTTGCCCTATCAAACCAAGTCAAGACTGCAAAAACACTTCAAAACGCTCCAAGCAGCAATTTAATTAGTAGAAAGGAAATGCAAGAGAAAGCAGCTTCTTTATTTAAAGGCTAAGCCGAAGCCTCAATGCATTTGTTAAATAATAGGAGTTAAGAATTCCCAAAAGGCTCCAGGAAATGTTAGCTAGAGGTTGATTCTTCACATAAATTACTTAGGATCCAAAATTTCAGCAAGGAAAATGGAGGGAAATCCTGTCTCATCAGCCTCTCTGCTTCCCCTTCTCACCAAGGAACACAGAAAAGCCCACATGAATCTCCCAGTTAGGCATGGTGAGCATTTGACAGGATAGTCCATGAACACAGGCAAGGTACAGGTCGTAGACAGAGGGTTTATTAGGTTTTAAGCAGATAAATGCACTTGGAAAACTACATTTGATTCACTAAGTGTGCTAAAATAAAAGGCTCTTGTGGCTCAGCTGGTCTGAGTTAACCCTTCTCCCTGCAAGGGTCAGCCAAGGTGACAATCCCAACATGGCCTCACTGGGATGTGTTTGAAGTAAGGAGCAGAATGTGGGTCCTGATGCTTCAGGGACTATGTGGTGGAGGATGTCAGGCACACAGGATACAGGGGATGGGGCAGCAGCAGGATGAAGGTCACACGGCAATGCAGGGTTCTGGCGTGTAGGGGATATAGAGAGGTGCACATCCCTGGGGGCATGTGCATTTTGCAGATGGAGGTGGTGCGGGTCCAGGGGAGTAGAGGTCCAAGGAGAACGAGGGTTGTGTGAAGATCAAGGGTCCCAGGGGATGAGGGTTCCAGGGGTTGGGTGATAGGGATGCTGGGGATGTGGTCTCAGGAGAGGGGAGTTCCAGGGATGGGCGCCCAGGGGAACAAGGGGGTCCCAGGGCTGGGGGAGACAGAGGTACTAGGGAAGGGAGCGTCACGAACGCGGGGTCGGAAGAAGGGGACAGCAAGGCTGGGGTGGAGGGAAAGCGGCGGGACACTCACGTGGGGGTCGGGGCGGAGCGGCCGCGGCCGCCGGGGCTCCGCGGGGACTGCGCCGGCCGCCCGCTGCCTCCAGGCGCCCTGGAAAAGCAGGAGGCAGCCCAGGACCCATTGCTTCAGCGGGACCCAGGAGACAAGAGCCAGCGCCCGCCGCACCCCGAGCAGCACCAGCAGCAGCGCTGGCGCCAGCAGCGCCAGCAGCTCCGGCATGGCGGAGCGGAGCTGTGCGCCCTGAGCCCAGCCGGGCGCTGCCTCCGGCCGCCGCCAAACCCCGCCTTGGGGCCGCGGTGGCCCGGAGCCGGTGGCGGTCACTTCCGTCAGAAGCTTAGTCTCGGCCGTCCAAGCGATGCGGTCACTCTGGGGCGTTGGACTTGGGTCTTTTGGCGCTGTTATTTTTTTTTTTGTTTGGTTTTGG
>VWZI01014462.1:52680-128708 GCA_013396835.1 Psilopogon haemacephalus
TTTTTTGTTGGTTTGTTGTTTGGTTTTTTTTTTTAATCATTATTTTACATTTTGGTTGGTGACGGTGCGTTTCGCCCGTATGGGAAGCGCTCAGAGTTCGGGCACCGTCCCGGAGAGGCACCGCCAAGTTTCTGGGCAGTGTGTCGGGTTTAAGTGTGCTAGCGCAGGAGTGGGTTTTGGGGTCTACCCCCATGGAGCTAGGGGTGTGAGGGCAACAGTTCTTCTCCAAGGCTGAAACTTGTGGGGGTTCACAGAATCGTACAATGGTTTTGGTTTAAGATCGAGTCCAGCCATTCTCTGTCTCTACGAAGTCTGGCGCTAAACCATGTCCCTTGGCGCTACATCTCTCTGTCTTCTAAACACCTCCAGGGATGGAGATTCAAACGTCTCCCTGGGGAGCCCATTCCAGTGTTTGAGAACCCCTTTCGGTGAAGCAGTTCCCTCTAATATCCAACCTAAACCTCCCCTGGTGCAGCTTGATTCAGACATTGTAGATTTCGGGCCATGGTTTACTGAGCTGTCAGTGTAGATCCTTTGCTTGTTCCTGTTACCATCTCCAGCCAATGGACAGGGAAAAAAAGCTTGGAAGTCCACTTCATCCAGGGCACCAAAAAAACCCAGCAATCATAGCAGGCATCTGTTCAGTGTCTTGTGTAGGTACCATTTGTAGAAACCATATTTTGGAAGGCTTTTGACTGGCTGTACAATAGATCTTTTTATTTCTTTTGCAATTAGCAAGCATTTAGTCTCATTTCCCTCCACTGAAATAAATCCAAGCCTCTCAGGACTGGCTGAAGTGTAGCTGATCTTGCTTTGGAAAGAGGTGGGGCTCTCAGAACCTGTGCTTTTCATTAGTATTCTGAGTGTTTGGGCTCCCTGTTAGATCCACAGACTTCTCAGTGGACCTCCTGTTAGTTGAATCAGCATTTATTGTGCATTGCTATGCTTCTTGGTCTGGTTTTATAGCCACCTCTGCTGTGGTTTAACAGATCAGTGGTTCTGGTTCTTTCGGCTGTCTTCTCTGAATGCAACTTGGTTTTAATAACCTCCTTAGCTCTGCTGCTCTCTTTTTGCCTTTTAACAACCTCCTTCCCCCTTAGCTCTGCTGCTCCTTTTTTGCCTTTCAGGTAGTCTTTTCTGACACTGATGTGCACTTACTCTGCCTCTACGATCATGTTTCTAGATACCCTTCAAAAGCCTCTGGTGTCTTAGGCATTCCTTTTACCTTCCTAAAAAGCCTCCTTAGTTTTAGAAGTTCCCCTTTTCACAGACTGGGCACAACTGCTCTGTTTCAATTTATTGCTCTCCATGGAGCGCATCAAATTAAAAACAGAAGGACAGGAGCAAAAATAAAAAAAGCAGAAGGGATGAAGACAATGAGGTTCAGAAATGTACTTCTGTAAATTGCTTCAGTTAATATGGAAGGTAATATCTTAAAGTACCTGGAGTAGGCAGAGAGCCAGAGAGATAATGAGGTTATTTTCTTTCTTCAGATTGTGTTGTGGAGGGACTGAAAACAGTTTAAAAAGAGGAGCTGTGTCACAATGTTATCACCCTGCACCTGCAGTACAGCAGATACAGTTCTGCCCGGTGGAAGGCTGCAAAACAGATCTTATTTTTTGTTAAATTAGAGACACAGTATTGGCACAAAGCAATATAAGGTGAGGAAAGATCAACACAAACGACAAAGCATTAGGACTTTACAAGGGTGCCATAATTAACCTTCAGCAGCTCTAGGCTGCTTGATATTTAAGGGCTTGTGGCAAAAGAGAAGTTCTCAAAAACTCTTCCTTTTTTTTTTGACCAGTGCAGTTTTCAAGGGTCAGGGCTGAGCCAGACACTAGACAAGTGACAGACACTCTCTATGAACCCATCCCACTTCCCAAATGGGAAGAGAAAGGCAATAAAGGGGAGAAACTGATGAGCTGGGAAAGAAAAGTTGACAGCTTTAATGAAAAGAAGAACAATAAAACAGAGTAGATACAAGTAGATAAAAACCAGTATCAAACTAACCCCCTGATGGCAATGACATCACTGTCACCACTGATACTGGGGGCAAGGGCCATGGAATTCCTAGACCAGACCCAGCAGCAGATAGGAACTGGATTCAGGAGCTGTATTCTGGAACTAGATTCAGGAACACATGGATTGGGATTGAAGGCAGAACAGAGAAAGCCCTCCTCAGATGCAGCCATGGAAGAAGAGGCTTGGCAGTGGTGATCCCTCAGCTATATACTGAATGTGACATAAATGGAATGGAATTCCTTGTTGGTCAGCTTAGGCTCACCTGTCCTGCCTACTCCTCCCCACAGATGTACAACAATGTGGTATACCAGATTTAGCAGTGACCTTGGCCTGCACACCAGCCCTTGGTACTAAACTCCAAACATCAGCATCATTCACTTCCAGAAACAGACACTCTCCAAAAACATGCTGTTAATTTCAGAAAGTGCAGTTATTAGAAGAGACTGACCTGAAAAGCCAAATCACTGACCAAGGTTAGTTCTGTTTTAACTCGAACCAGGACAGCAACCCATGAGATGCTTGACTGCCCTTTGCCAAACTCTTGGAGTCCTTAACACAAATCATCTGAATTTCCGTATTTGCATTTCTGAGGGCAAGATAAACAGGGCATGAATATTTCCTACGTTCCTCTGATATGTGAAGCATTCGAAAACTCTCCTGTAGCCTCACCAAAGCACCGAAGCATTCGAAAACTCTCCTGTAGCCTCACCAAAGCACCGTTGAAGGTATTGTGGCTGCCTTTATGGAATCTGTAACAGAGATAAGCTCCATTCCTTCCTACGGGGACAGGAAGCATGGAAACAATTTGCTTCGTGCAGCATTATGTTTCAGCATTTCTTAGGTAATTTGTTTGAGGACTTGAAATTATCTCTGGCAAACAATTTATTTTGGCAGTCTTGTTCGCCACATAAGTGGTTTCCAAACCAGAGGAACCTGCAGAAGAACCAAAGTCCTGACATGTCTGGGAATGTTTTTAGCATGGCAGACAACATCATTCTGCATATTAAAACAAGTCTGAGATCTGCTCCACATGCTTAGGGGGAAAAAAAACCCCAAAAAGTGTGGAGGAAAATATTCAATTGATTTGAGGTTGGTGGGGTTTTTTTGTTTGTTTGTTTGTTTTCTAAGTTCAGGAGGAAATGAGGAACCTGTGAGTGATATCTTGTGCTAAAAATAAAGAGAGCAAAGAATTTAAGAATTTCTGGTTAGCATGAATTTGCTGACCTGCTCTTTTAAATCATCTGCAATATTGACCATCAAACTTCTCATTGCACAGCAAAGGTTTTAAACAGCACTGCCTCTTTTTAATCCAGCTGCCTGGCAGAGAGAATTGGTATGTTAGGATTCTGTTCTGTCAGGGGAAAAAAAAACCATCTTTGGCACTTCTAGAAATCAAGGGCCTGCAAAATCAGATTGAGGGTAACTCTTGAGGTGCAAACTGGTTCTCTAGGTCTCTGCACTGCAGTGAGCACTGACTGCATTTGTTGTGCAAAGCTATCCAGTCTCTCTTGGAGATATCAAAGCCAAGAAGGGGAACAAAACAAAACAAAACATTATGTTCTCTTTTCTTCAGAGAGCTGCAAAAGCAACCAGATTTTCAGAACTACATCCAGAAATTATGCTTGGTCTCACATCTGTAGAACAAGACCCAGTCATACTTCAGGAAAGATCACATCTAGGAGAGAATTTCTTGGCTCAGCCTCTATTTTTAGACATCATATATATGATGTTTCTTTTTTCTTTAAAGAAAAAAAAAAAAAAAGACAAACTACGTTGATTATGCACCTTTTCTCCCTGTATTGCATCTGAGGATACTGCTGCTTGCCAATCATCAGAATGATTAAAATTCTGCCTGCCCCGGGGCTGCAGAAGTCAGAGGTGCTCCATCCAGTGGGCAAACGCGCTAAGTTACACCGAGGTGACAAGTTACTAAACATTAATTCCACCGAAATCGATTGCAAAACTTCCCCTGAATTAGAAGCTGTCACAATAAAGCATGCAAGGGAGCAGCTGAAGTATAAAACCTCTGGGTGTGAAAACATGCAGAGTCCTGTCTTGTTGCTACTGCTAAAAAAAGCAACAGACTTCATGACTTCTCGGTAATTTCTTGGTAACTGTCATATTTTGGCCATCCTGAAATAAAAGCACAAAGCAGGCATTTGTTATCCTAAGGTTTAAGCTCGCTACAATCAACACTGTGTCCCCAGAAATTTCTACCCAAGAAAAAAAGCCATGGATAATTGACATAGGACTTCCATGACTTGGAGGTGCTGGTGGACAAGAAGCTCAACATGAGCCAGCAGTGTGCAATCACAGCCCGGAAAGCCAAGCAGAGCCTGGGCTGCATCAGAAGTGTGGCCAGCAGGTGGAGGGAGGTGATTCTCCCCCTCTACTCCGCCCTGATGAGACCCCACCTGGAGTACTGTGTCCAGTTCTGGAGCCCCTGTTATAAGAGGGATGTGGACAAGCCAGAGCATGTCTAGAGAAGGGCCACGAGGATGCTCAGAGGGCTACAGCACCTCTGCTATGAGGACAGACTGAAAGAGTTGGGGCTGTTCAGTCTGGAGAAGAGGAGGGTCCAAGGTGACCTTACTGTAGCCTTCCAGTATCTGAAGGGAGCCTACAAAAAGGCTCGGGAGGGACTTTTTAGGATATCCGGTAGTAACAGATCTAGGGGGAATGGAGCAAAGCTGGAGGTGGGCAGATTCAGACTGGACATGAGGAGGAAGTTCTTCACCATGAGAGTGGTGAGAGCCTGGAATGGGCTGCCCAGGGAGGTGGTTGAGGCCACATCCCTGGAGGTGTTTAAGGCCAGGCTGGATGAGGCTGTGGGCAGCCTGATCTAGTGTGAGGTGTCCCTGCCCACAGCAGGGGAGGTTGGAACTAGATGATCCTTGTTGTCCCTTCCAACCCTGACTGATTCTATGATTCTATATTAAAGGAAAACATGGAGGGAGAAGGGAGCTTTAGCAAAAGATCATCTCTTTGGGTTTGGTGTCTATAGATGCAGTTGGCACTGGTGAGGCTGCACCTCAAATACTCTGTCCAGTTTTGAGCCCCTCACTACAAAAAAGACATTGAGTCGCTGGAGTGGTTCCAGAGAAGTGTAACAAAGATTAGGCACAATGCCAACCTTTTCTGAAGCCCCTAATATTTCAGCAGAGTAGAAGGGGGAAAAAAAATAAATAAAAAAGGGAAAAGTAGACCCACACATAGCCATGTGGGTGGCGTTATGCTATTGTACTTCCCAGCACACACAAGCCCATCAGCACTTGCTGCCCATGTCCCACTAGATGGTGTTCATGCTACAAGTAAAAAACAGGACGCAGGAGCGTGCCCCCAGTGTCCTAATTTCTGCTGGTTTTTCTTCAGCTTTGTAATCTTCACGTGTTCTAAGTGTACCCTCAGCTCACAGACTCCAGGGTTTGCTGGTTTGCATCTCATTTTTAAAGCTGCTGGGTATAATTTTCTCCTAATACACCGTGGAAAATTCTGAATGAGTGTCATGCAGTAGTATTTCCATGTAAAATAATTAGTCTTAACTACAGTTGTTGAAGCCTAGCTTGAGCAAATTAATACAGTAAATGGCTACAGAACAGAATCTTGACTTGGGTGCCAAATCGCCCCCCTGAGACTTCCTGAAATAAATGAGGGACCATAGTGAACTGTCATCATGAACTGTATGTAGACATAAAGCAAATCCCCATTACGGAATAACTGAAGTGCACTGGATCTGTGTTCAGTTATTGCAGAAGTTGAACTGCAATGCTGCTGGTGATGAAGACTTTGAAGGGATGGAAATAGAACCGTGCCTTGGGTACTGGCTGTCCCTGGGGAAGCTGTAACATGATTTCAGGCAGGCAGAGGGCAGGCCCCATGGTTACCAGCCCAGGTGTGGGGCAGAGGCTGCCCTGCCAGTGCTGTCAGCAAGCCTCAGGTCTTCACTAGCAGCCACGAAGGTCAATGGGACCCTGGGGTATGCTAAGAGGAGTGTGGCCAGCAGGGCCAGGATGTTCTCCTCCCACTCTGCCATAGTGAGGCCACATCTGGAATACTGCATCCACTCTGGACAAGGAGCTACTGCAGAGTCCAGTGGAGAGCCACTAAGGTGAGGAGTGGAGCATCTACCTTATGAGGAAAGGCTGATAGAGCTGGTTGCATTTAGCCTGGAAGGGGATCTCATTAACAGTAATAAAGGGTCAGAGTCCAAAAAACAGGACCAGACTTTTCTCAGTGAGGTCCAGTGACAGGACAAAGGGCAATAGGTACCCATGTTCCACATAAAGATAAGGGAAAAAAAATCTTCAGAATTCTTCAGGGTGGCAGAGCACTGGACCAGGCTGCCCGGGAAGGTTGTAGAATCTCTCGTCTTTGGAAGCACTCAAAACCTGACTGGACATGTTCCTATGTGACTTACTCTGGGTGATCCTCCTTTAGCAGAGGAGTTTGCCTAGATCACCTGCAGAGGTCCCATCCAACCCACACCATTCTGCGATTCCGTGACCGCTTGTGATCAAAGCACGACCTCGGAACCCTACGAATCCCATTTGAGCCTGAGTTCAGGACTCTCTGAAAATCTGTAGAGGCCAGACGGACAGTGAGTCGGGAGGCTGGCGATCGCCCGCCTCGGGCGCTCCGGCTCACGTTCCGCATGCCCTGCCGCCGCCACCGTCCCCAAGGCTGCCGAGCAGCCGCCGCCAAGGACATCCCGCTCGGGGCGCGCATGCGGGTACCGAGCCGCGCTCCGCTCCATCCCTGTGCGCCTGCGCAGCGCTTCCGAGGGCTGGCCCCGCCCGACGCCGCGTCTGCGCAGTGCGGCGCTGCCCGGCTTCCGCCTCCTGCGGCGCTGCCCTTCCCGCTTCCGGGAGTCCTCGGCTCCGCGGAGCGCCCGGCGACGGGCACAGTGGCGGCGGCGGCGGTGACAGTTCAGCGGCGGGGGCTCGGCCCCGGCTCGCCCCAGCGCGCCGCCAGCACGGCGTCAGCCGNCCGCAGCTCTGAGGGCAGCGGGGCCGCCGCCGCTGAGGTAAATCCACTTCCATTCCCTCTCCGGGTTACCTTCCCCTCGCCTAGACGATTCCTCTTAGGGTGCTCCCCGCCGGTTGCCCGGGCCCGGCTGCCGTCGGTTTTTTCTGTGCTCCCCCCGCGGTTTTGCAGAGGCCTGGCCCCGCGGGGAAGGATGCTGATGTCCCGGTGAAGGACGAGCGGGGAAGGTTAGCGGAGCTGTTCTCTCCTGGTGCAGGTCCGGCTGAGGGCTGGGCGCCTCGGCAACCTCCGTCCCTGCCGCTGTGGGGTATCAGTTTTTAGTGGGATGTTCCTAAGTCTTGGCTGTGCTCTTGCCTCGTACCAGGTTATTAAAAAAAAAAAACAATGATCATCTATCAGCAGCCATGGAAACAAGCGCATGGAAGTGTCCCTGTGTCCCAGCACGGGTGTGTTGTAGAGTCCCAGCTGCCGCCGTGGGAAGCTAACAGGGGAGGGAGGGACCAGCAATCGTTTGCCACACCACGCTTTTCACTCATGTCCTCGCACTTGCTCAGGGGAGTTGTGCTGATTTATGTGGTGCTGGGTTTCCTTGCTTCCAGAAGGGAACAACGGCACTTAGGGAAAGTGGGAATGCAAATAGTGCACACTCTGGAAAATGAGAGGGCAGCTTCGTCCGGCACAGCATGGGTGTGATATGTGCTGTTAAATAAAAAGAAAACATAATTAAAAAAAAAAAGGATTGGCAAATCATTGGCTATTTTCTGTGCTACTATACAGTGGGTATCAGGATGCTGAATTAGAGGCACATAACTGTTGGCTTTGCCAAAGACATAATTAGGTTGAAGTCACTGTGGCAGTTCACATTAGCAGACTTAAATTAGATCTTTTTGAAGCGGATGCGCTCTGACTTTGAAAATGTACAGATAAAGTAGAGCTGGGACTGATTCATTAGTAGATGAAGCTGATGTAGAATTTTAGTGGGTTTAGATTAAAGTTAAATAGCTTAAAGCTCTTTGTGGCTAAAATAAATGGGTAATATTTCTCATCTCTTTAAAACTTACTTGGTTTTGCTCTGACGTGGTGTATTTTGTACCATATATATCTGATGGATTTCTTTTTTATGCCTTTCGTGAAGGTATGGAACTTTTAAGGAAAATAAGTTGGCAGAATCCTGCAGCAGCGGAAACACTGAAGACAAAGAATGTTGAATAGGTGTGAGGCTTTATTCGTCTCTGATACAAGGAGCTATTGAAACAGAAGCTTTAATGCTCACTTAATTGCTGGTGAAAATAGTGCACCTTTGATCTTTGTAAGATATGATAGATATTTGATCTAGTTTACTTTCTGGAATGATGTGGATATGGGTTTAATCTGACAGAAAAATATTCTTGCCAACATGAGACCACAGTGCAGTCAGTAAGTGTGATACCCAAACTATGTTCAATTGAGTGTGAGGATACATATTGGTAAATGTAGAAATTACAGTTCCTGTGATTCCTCCAGTTGCTGTTGACAAAGTAGGTAAACTTTCGATTTCCACGTTACAAAGCTCATACTGGTTTAAGCATTTAGCTTTCTGGAGTGTAATTGAATTTGAGTTTGAGGCTCTGTTCCAGAAGAGGTGACATGCAAAGCCCAGCCATAGATTGTGTACAGGACCCTTCTATCAAGTAAGGTTGTTCTTTAATCCAGAAGTGTGCTGTTCTTGCTGTTGTAGCTTAGTGAACCCTTTGTGTATTAAAAAGCGTTTTGATTTTGGGCAGCAAAGTCTCATAAAATACATTTTCTTTGACTTCCGCATCTTGGAGCAGGAGTATATCGCTTGTCAGATATCTCAGAATGTACTTTAATGTTTCCATTAAACAATTCCAGTGTTTTTCTATGGCCTGGTACTTACTGTGTAGTAAGAGAAGAGCTTCAAACTTGACCTTGTGTGTACTTACTGAAAATTGTCTGTTGAGTATGTTGCCATGTGTTTGCACACAAACAGCATCATGTATTTTACTTGTCTCTTCTGTAAAGTGTCACTATGTGCCTGCAGTAGAGCAGATATGGGTGAGTACAAAGAAGGGCTACAAAGCATAAACAGGAAATTAATCAGAGAAATATGGTACAACAGGGATTTAGAAAGATGATGAGCTGTGCTGCTGACAGTAGGGGATACAGCTGGGGATAAGTTAATAACATTTTGGGGTTGTATCATGGTTTGCCATCGCAAGGTATTTCAGCTGCTTTCTTCCAGAGATGTGTGCCAGATGATTGAAATTTGGCATGTCTCTTTGGAATTAGAACTATTAGAAGTCGAGTATGTTAGGGCAAAATTGTTGTGGTTGGTGGACTGGTTCTTCTGAATACTTCCTCCTCTGGCTGTTCTTTTATGTTATGCTTGCTGAGAAAGGTCATTTGAAGCCCTGGCAGAGTACTTCCTTCTTGTACAGAGCTCAAGTGCTGCTGGGGCTGAGGTGCGGGGTTTTCTGTGCGTTTACTGGGTGATGTGGTCATTGGAGTAGTTTGTTTGCTAGATCAGTCACTGAGATGTTGAACGAAGCCACAGTTTACTTATTAAATGGCTTTGCAGTTTGCATTGCATATATCTGTCATAAAACGTAGGTTATTCACCTAAATTAGGCATGGTGATATCTAGACATTATCTGAGGGATGTTTATCTGTCAGCAGTGAATGATCCAAATTGTCCATGGAATTGGCTGCGGTAGTAGGTGTGTCCATCAGGTTTACTTAATTTTTTTTTTTTGTAGTTGTTGAAGTTAATGTTTACACTGTAACCTTTTAGTGAGACTACAGCTCCATGATTTTGACTGGCCACCAGTGTGGTGCTTTCTAGGTAGGATTTAAATCCATCACGTGTAAGAACTGCAGGATTATTAGTCTGATGTGCAATATCTGTTAGTGTCCTTACAACTATTGACTTACCAGAATGCAATCAGAAGTGTTGAAATAAAAGCATTAATCTTTATTGTGTTGTAACTGAAATATGAGGAGTCTTAGGAACTGTCTGGTATATAGCTTGAAGGGAAAACCAGACAAAAAAGATGTGGGCTTTCAGAGCTGATGGATTTTAGGCAGTATATAAATTATTATCTCTAGGTCTATATTCTTACAGTAGTGTTTCCCTTTCTTTTCCCTCAAAAAATAGCAGGGAAAAGGGGTGTGTTTAACCCTGAAGTGCCCTTTTTAAATTTAATAAGCAGTACAGAGGCCTCATGATCCAATCAGATATATGGTTTCATTCATCTTCTTAATACCCTTGGTAACCTTCTTCCAGTAACCTTAGAGAAATGAGACTTGCTGTTGCATTGGCTTTCCTTTAGCTCTATTGTAAAACTACAAACATCCTAGACACAGTTATTTTATAAGTTATCATGATTCTGTAATGTGGCATCTTCATCATTTGGGGCTTTTTTTCTTCCAGTAATATATCTGCATTTTGCAACAATGCTTCATTAACAGTCTGCTGCAAGATAATGAGACATTCTCAAGCAGAGAATTTCAGGTAACACCTAGGAGTGGAACGGCATCGGATTAGGTTTGATATAATCACCTTTGCAAACAGATGACATTTTGCATGAAGCATTGAATAATTTAGTGTTATCTTCCAGTGGTGGATAAAGATTTTTAAAGGTCAAATTAAAAACTATTGCTTGGCATGCTAGAGATTGAAGTGTCATTTTACTGGAGGTTTTTGCTCTAAGCACATACACAGCAAAGACTCAATGTAAATTGGGTTAGGACAAGCATTGAAGCAAATAAATGAAGAGTCTAGAGGAAAGCTGTGGGCATCTCAGTGGGGATGCTTAGCTTTTTATAAAGTCTAAGTACTGTTGTTCAAGCACTGATCTTCCCCTTGAAGGAGACCAAGATGGGGGGTAATAGTGTAGGCAGCTGGAGAGGAGAACATGCAGGAGAAGCAGGGGAGGGAGAGAGCACATGAGAATGACTAAATCTATTATTCTTGCAGAGCTAAACTGCAGTGACACTTCCACCTAAGCCAATAACTGATGAGGCTATGATAAACACTGCGATTTTGCACAGAATTGCATTTAGGAATAGGGAGCTGACTGAACAAATCACATCACTGTCTTGTCAATGAATTCTGTGTTAGCAACTTGAAATGATTACTCTGACTTTAATGTCTCACCTGCAGAGGCTTTGCATGTCTTCTATTGCTTGTCACCTTCCACTCAGAGAGAGGGTGGGTGACGTTGCAAATTAACTGATAACACTTAATGTGTCTTCTTGTGTGTTTCTACTTAGCTTCCACGAAATGCCTTGCCAATGACAACTTAATGATTGTGGATTTCACAATATTGTGAAAACTTGTTTAACAAAAGTATAAAAGCTATTAGTAAAGCAAAACAGAAAGCAATCAGTGGCTTCATGCGGTTAGGTCTGCATAATAAGAACTCACATTACGTTTTAGGCTTGCAACTGAATATATGAATGTGTTTATATAAGATAAGAGGCTTCTCATTTTCAGGAGAAGTCTGCACTGATCTAATTCCCCGGGAAAACTTGAAAATGAGTACTTAAGAACACCATCAGTAGTGTTGTATCTGGGATATTTTTTGGTAACAAGCTAGTTTCAGAAGCTTTCCTTTTACAAGTAAGTGGCTTTATATTTTCAGTAGCTATTAAATGTCAGGATCCTTACAGTAATCTCAAAATAATTTAAATTAACCTTCCAACAAATCGAGTGAGGCTTCCACATCACAAAGCTTATTTTAAATGCTAGTAAATAAGATAGCTGAAAAAATAATTAGAAGTGCTTCATTAGCCAACTTTAATTACACATAGAGTCAAAATACATACTCCAAGCTAGCCATTAGATGCTGTGCTGTGTAAAACAAAGCAAGAAAATTGGGGGTTTAAATTGCCAGACATTATAGTTTGCAGCAGGAGGACCGGATGAGGGAGCAGAAGGGCAATCAATGTTGTTGTGCAGAGCAGGGGTACAACCTCAGTCTTCCAGACACCAAATACAGCAATGCTTTCTGTGCAGCATGTGTGCAATTGCTAACTTTTCTAGTCAGAAACTCAGGCCCACACCTCTTCTGTTCTTTTCCCCAAATAGAAATCTAACTCAAGGTTCAGGGCTGTAGTCCATGCCATGTGGTGTTTTCCAGAAGCTTCAAAGCATGTTCAGGCTTTGAAGTACCTGGTTTTCTAAGTAAAATAAATTCCTTCCCCTATCCTGTCATTATGAAAAAAGAAATTTTCTACACTTCTAAATCGACTGATGCTGACTTTGCGCAACATGTTGGATTTGTGCATTTTGTCCTCGTGAAAAGGAGGGAATGTGAGATTCAAGACCATGGAACGTTTGTATTGTCAAATGAAGCATAGTTAGAACAGCTTAAGCTTGTATTTCAGTATCTTAAGTTGCGTGGTAATTATTTGCCTATATGGAGGAATTCGAGCAAGGAGAACTTTCTAGGTGTGTATTCCCTTTGGCATAGTTGTGAGCCATTTTGTTTTCTTTGCAGATTCTGGAATGGGTGGCTGCTGTATTAGAAATTAGCCATAGCTCGGTCTAGTAATTAAGAGTTAAAATAGCTTTTTCCTACCTTACCTTGCAATTATAAAAAATAATGGCAAAGTCTGTTATTAATAACCTGCTACAAAAAACCTCGCTGCAAGATACGAAGACAGTCAAGTAAGAGGATTGTTTTTTCATACCCTTAGTCATACTTTTTTCACTTATTTTTGCATATTTCTTAGTCATAGAGGAGTGGCAAACAGCAAGAAGAAACAGGTCTTTGGATATATGAGTTTGTAGTCCTAAACTCAGGATATCAACTCATCTTAAACAATTAGCAAGACAGATAAAATTTTCCTTGAAACACTGTTTATAGGGCTTTTTAATAGTTAGTTCTTTGATAGCTTAATCTAAAAGTTTTTTACTCCTGGACAGAAGCCTGTTTGCTGAAGTTCATACAGTGTATTTCAAAGTATTACTGTCTATGAATATAATTTGTTATTAACACTATATTCTTGATGAATCAAGAGGGCTCTACTAATCAGCTCATTGATGTCTTTTCAGATTACATCAGATATGACTATGTGAATAGCCTGGGATAGCCCAAAGGAAGGACATGATGTCAGAATAGCATACAAAACATTTGTGAGGTATGTGTTGTTTTATTCTGTTGTCCTCAGAAATTGCTTTCTTGTCTGTAATGCAGCTAAACAAAATTAAAATGGTAATTTTACAACACTTCCTGTGTATATCAAAGGAGCTTCTTGCACGACTGATCTCAGATTCTTGACATGCACAAGTACTGACTTATTTTTTTTGCCAGAATCTTGCTGTCTGTTCTCGTTTAAGAGAACTTGTTGATTTGAATAACTGAAAACTTGCCTTGATGGAAAAATAATTGTGTGTTTCTACTGAAGTATTGCACCTTAGGTGGAAGGAATTCCAAATTTGTATGCTGTAGGGAGTTACAGAATAGGGACATTGTTTTTGATTCATTGATTCCTCTCAGACACTTCAAATTTTCTGTGCAGCAGGAGGTCTTGAAGGAGTGGGGTTTCTAAACAGTGCTTTGGTGGGGAAAAAAACAGACATGTTGTTGGAAAAAAAAAAGTTCCAAATTACTTGAAAAGATAAAATTGGGCAAAAAAATGCTAAAAGTAAAATGAAAAAAGCTGGTACTTTGCCATCATGAATTTGGTTGAATTTATCTTAAATGTGTTGAATTTGCCAGTGAAAAAATGCTTCAACAAAGTACTGGCATGTGGGTGCACTGCATTTGACTGTTTCTGCAGTGCTGCCACTTACTTCTTTAGAAGTTTGGCTATTTGGAGTATTTTGTGAGGTGTTTTGTCTCAGCTCTTCATACACTTCAAGGCTGAGTTTAAAGCTTATTGTATGGATTTTTTTTCTGTCTTTTTTGAGAGAGAGAGAGAGAGAAAAAAAAGACAATAATGTGTCTTAGAAGCTTTATATGCCCATTTTGGATGAAATAATAGCTCATTTGCCTCGTTATCTTTGTATTCCAGCTGCTATGGATGCAGGCTTTGTGAAACTGAAAGTTTCTTTGACAAGTCTCAATGACAAGGAGCGGTTGGTGTCCCAAAGTGCTCTTGAAATTAATTGGCATAGATTGTAATTTTAACTGTAAACAGGCAGAAAGATTAGGATAACTTAAGAGGCTGAAAAGAGCCTTCATCTAGGTTAAGCTTGAACTGATTTTAAGGGAGGTAAAGTTTATTCTTTTCTGATGTATTTTTCTACTATGTGACTACTTTCATCCGTGTCTTAGTAGATTCATTCTGATAAGAGAGGGAGGAGCTTTTGTGTTGAAAAAACAAACCAAAAAAAAACCAACATGTAGACAAAAAAGGTAGTGTGACTGCTAGGAATTGTAATATTGCATTGTTAATGCTTAGATCCAAGTACCAGAGCTGTATTTCAGGTGTGCTTTGCACCCATAGAACCTAGCCCACACTGAACTGTATCCTATGAGAATTTCAGCTATTTTCAGTGTTGTTCTGGGATCTCTATACTGCAGTCTGCAAGTGCTTGCTTTCAGTTCTAGTCTCTTGGATTATTCCTGACTTAATTCTGGCATTAAGGTTTAAGGATCGGAAAGATTAACTGGACAGAAAACGTTTATCTGGTTCCTGGTAAGTAGGACTGAGAGCTTTTTAGAGTTTAGAAATACAAAAGCTGCCCAGGATGAGTCTACCTGGTAATGGTCACTTTGACTGTTTTAGACTAACAAAGTAATCCTGTATTCAAGGTTCTTGGGATGTAAATTGAAGTGCCATAGTTTGTTTATAAGGCTTGCATTAATAAGGGGAAAAACCAGAGACTTTTACATGACTGTCATCAATCAATAGAAATGCTTTCAAGTTTCTCTCAGGCATGGCCTCTGATAGCATGAATCAGTATGAATTTTAGAACACCATATACTTTTAAAGTAGCTGGCTATTCTTGATGCATAGTGTTTAAGCTTTCACTTCCCTCCTGTTTGTTTGTTGCTAGCACTTCAGTTCTCCTAATCTGTATCTGCTTGTTAGAGATGTCTGGAAAATAATTCTGTTTTCATGAAAACCATAAAGGTTTCAAAGCTTGTTTTTGTTCCATGTTGGAACGGCAACAAAGCCCTAAAAGAGTTTTGATGAAATTAAATTAATGTGTTCTTTGAAAAGCTGACTTGTGTAAACCATTGCCATGCTAGTTTAACCACTACCATTCGTTTCCCTTAAGTTTGGTCTGATCTGGGACCATTTTGTAAGGTGTCCAATATATTTTTGTGACAGGTTTGTGAGTTTTTCAACACAATAGCACTTTTGTCAACAAATGTAACTGCCTTCTAACTTGCTGTGGGTTTTGGTTTTTTTTTTTTTGCTGTGAACAATATGCTAGAACAGCTTTCTTTCCATTCTGGTTTTAACTTCTGCTCGTTACTGGGATGCTGGAGCAGTATGAAAAGTCAAGAGTCTGTTGCGCTGACTTGCCGTTTTCTGGGAGACAGGAGCTGTAATTTAATGAAGACTTTGTCATTGTAGTTTGAGATAAGAGAAAGATGTTGCATTTTTAACTGAAGAGGAAGAATGGTTTAGGTGCACAGCAAAATAGAAATGACACTGTTCTAACATCCTTTGTCAGGCATTGAAGTTGCATGATTAGGATGGGCTGACCCTGGCTGGATGCCAGATGCCCACCAAATCTTCTCTATTACTACCTTCCTAAGCTGGTCAGGGGAGAGAAAATACAACAAAAGGCTTGTGGGTCAAGAAAAGGGCAGAGAGAGATCACTCACCAATTACTGTCATAGGCAAAACAGACTCAGCATGGGGAAAATTAATTTACTACCAATCAAGCCAGGGTAGGATAATGAGAAATAAACCCCATATGTTAAAACACCTTCTTCTCCCTGTGGTTAATTTTACTCTCAAACTCTCCACTTTCTCCTGCCAAAGCAGCACAGGGGGATGGGAAATGGCTGTTGCAGTCAGTTCATCATACATTGTCCTTGCTGCTCCTTCCTCCTCAGGGAGAGGACTCTATACTTTTCCCTGCTCCAGTGTGGGGTGCCTCCTGTGGGGGATAGTCCTCCATTAACTTCTTGAGTGGAGCCCTTCCCATGGGCAGCATTCTGTCTTGAGCTGCTCCAGCAGTTCCACTCCAGCAGATTCCTTCCATGTTGTGGGGTCTTCTGTGAAGGCTTTCAAAACCCACCTGGATATGTTGCTGTGCAACCTGCTCTATGCATAGCCATTTTAGCAGGAGGGTTGGACTAGGTGATCTCCAGAGGTCCCTTCCAACCCCTGCCATTCTGTCTGCAGTTCTTCAGGAACAGACTGCTCCAGCAGGAGTTCCACACAGTGTCCTACCACAAAACCTTCCAGCATGAGGTCCTGTCTCCATGGATCTTGCTGGGAGCCTGTTTCAGCATGGGTTTCCCCCAGGGTCACAGCCTCCTTTGGACATCTGTGTACTGTGGTGTTGGGTCCTCCATAGGCTGCAGGTGAACATCTACTCCACTGTGAGCCTCCAGGAGTTGCAAAGGTATAACCTGCTTCACCATGGTCTTCACCCCAGGCTGCAGGGGAATCTCTACTCGAGTGCCTGGAGCATCTCCTGCTCCTTATTCACTGACCTTGCTCTCTGCAGAGTTGTTTCTCTCACATACTATCAATCCTCATTCCTCTTTCCAACTGCAGTTCCACAGGGATTTTTTCCTCCTTTCTTAAATATGTTATCTCAGAGGTGCTGCCACCACTGCTGATGGGCTCAGCCTTGGCCAGTGGCAGGTCCGTCTCAGAGCCCGTTGGCATTGACTCTGTTGGACTTGGGGAAAGCTAGCAGCTTTTGGCAGAAGCCACTCCTGTAGCTCTGCTACTACCAAAAGTCTGCCACACAAACCCACTACAATGATTAATTAAAAAATTAGAGAATTATAAAGCTTAGTAAAAGGTTGACAGAATTATGGAGGAAACTTCATAGGTGGCTATTTATCGTCGACAGAAATAATTCATCTTTATGTAGCCGTAGACTTGTTCAGGTTTGATAAGAATAAATCTCAGTAATCTGTTTTAAACTTGGATGTATTTCATCTTCCAGACATAAGAGGGGAGAGCCATCTGCACTTCCAGTTTCCTAATGGTATCTTTGCTTCCTGCAGGGCAAGGCCAGAAAACCATGCAGTCATCAGGGCACAGATTCCGTGATGTTGAGCACCACCCGCTTCTTGCTGAAAATGACAGCTACGATTCCTCTTCCTCAGAGGCTGACATGGCAGAGAGGGTTTGGTTCATCCGAGATGGCTGTGGTATGGTCTGTGCTATAATGACATGGCTTCTGGTTGTCTATGCAGACTTCGTAGTGACTTTTGTCATGTTGCTGCCTTCCAAAGACTTTTGGTACTCTGTGATCAACGGCGTTCTCTTTAACTGCTTGGCAGTGCTAGCTTTGTCATCGCATCTGAGAACTATGTTAACTGATCCAGTAAGTATGCAGTCCTTCCTTGACCTTGGAATTTCTCTCCTGTACCTCACCATCCGCAGAGAAACTTGGAGATGTGGTGTCAGTCTTCTACTGCTAGGAAAAGCTGTGTTAGAATCATAGAATCATAGAATGGTTTAGGTTGGAAGAGACCTTAAAGATCATCCAGTTCCAATCCCCCGCCATAGGCAGGGACTTCTACAAGCTGTAACAGCTCCAAAAGTTCATGATTTAAGGATAGATAAGTTGAAAATATAGCTTGGTAAAACGGTGTCATTTTAGACCTGTGTGGTTCTTTAGGAATAGAATATGATAAAAATTGAGATGATTCACTACTGTTTTTTCTCCACTCCTTTCCTGCTGACTTGCAGAATGGAAGACACAACTGTATAATAGAAACTAAGATTGAAGGGGAAAAGAAGGAGTAAACCTCAAAACATATGTGAATCACATTTACTCATAACTATAAAAATAGGTTTTTCATTGGAAGGGATCAATGACCATGAGAGACTGTGAATGATGTTTTTGAAATACAGCATATTTTTAGCAGCAAAATGCTAAAAGCATGGGCTGAATTTACCAGCCTTAGTGATAGGTGAATGTGAAATGTGTTTAAGCATAAATGTACCTAGAAGGAGGTAAACTTGTGCTTTAGGAGCTCTCCCTGAGATAATTTACCATGTTTACACCCAAGAATTCAGTGAGAACATTTTTTTTTTGGTAACAGAAACCACTTCAGAAATAAAATATAAGAGTGTTTAAGAAACTCTTTTGGTTTGTGCCTCTCCAAAGGCCGGCTGGATCAGGTTTGAAGCACCACTTAGCCAGAGAGTCCATCTAGGGCACAACTTGGGCTATGTCTTGGGCAATACAAGCACAGGATTGTTATTCCAGTCCACAGGCAACAAAAACTCGGTGCTTAAGTAGAGAAGTGTTTTGCAATTGAATCTGAAGTGCCTACCGGTTTCTTAATCCTGTCCCAAAAACTTACTGAAGGTGTCTGTGTAGAGTGCTGATGTTGCCAGCGAGCTTCCTTAGAATGAGAATTAAGTAGAGAATGTTGCAAAAGATTTTGGACAACCTGGAGAAGGTTATCCCTGTGCAAAGTAAGTGCTAGCCTAAAAGTTGGTTTGGAAAAATCATTGCACTTCGATTTCACAACGCAGTTTGTTTTACAATCACTTCCTGCCACAGATAAGCCTTTAGCTCTATAAATAAGCAAGGTAACAGTGGCACTGCCCATTATTTTCTTCTTACAAATCTAAATTCTAATCTCATGAGGCTCTAGATTAATACTGTTACTGGAAGAAGCAATCCTGTCTAATATTCCTGGCCATTCATCATCTTCAGTCTCTGGTGCAGCTCTGTGGCAAATAGCTCAGAGAACTGAATTATAATTTCTTTATTTTTTTATTTCTTGACTGGTTCCTTAGACCATTTACCATGTAGCCACCTGAACTTTCACAGCAGCAGAAGGCATCAGAGCATGCCAGATGCAGGATAAATAAGCCAGTGGTGCTTCATGCTGGTAGTGTCCAAACTAAAAGTTCAAGTAAAAAAATAAAAAAGAATGACTGTTGGTTCTCAAAAAGTTGTCTACATGGGGTAGGTGGCTAAACCTTGGATTCAGGGATTTAGAGTAAAAGAATTCAAGTAGTTGTTGCTGATTTTGTGGATGACTTGGGCTAATGATCAAACATCACAACCATGTGCTGCTTTCAGTAGTGCTCGTTTAGAGTGACTTCTCAGTTACTCTACACAGATGTATCTGTACTGCTTCTAACTGCGGTGTAAAGATGTCTTCTTCTTCATTTTATGTATGCTGGTGACAGTAGAATCTATCAGAATTATGCTAATATTTGGCCAGAGATGAGTGGTGCTGAAATGAAGCTGAGTTTGAGGTCAAGCAGAGGTAATTTATTCATTTGGAAATGATTCTGGCTTGTGGTGGACTAGCTGCGAATAAATGAATTTATTTCAGCAGTTATCTTGAGATTAGTGGTATGAAGCCTATAAAATGTGCTTTAAAATGCTCTTGAACAATTTTAAGAAGCTTTCTCTCCTTTACTTGAAATTATTTCAGGGGGCTGTACCCAAAGGAAATGCCACTAAAGAATATATGGATAATTTACAATTGAAACCAGGAGAAGTGATCTACAAATGTCCCAAATGCTGTAGTATCAAACCTGAACGTGCACACCATTGCAGGTAGGCCATGATGCTCTTCAAACAGTCCTGGAATAATGATTCTGATATTTGTGGGGTTTGTCCCATGAATTTCATTCAGCGTGCAATAAACTTTCAAATTCAGCCACTGCAGAGTATTTTATAAATATATTGTGGACAAAAATGAACCTGGAAGATGGGCAAGAGGCAGAGACTCAGGAATTTTTAAACATAGTCATACTGTGGTGTCTTAAACACATTTCGAGCTGTGAATATTTTTTTCCCTCTGCATTGTATTAATTGTTGTGCCCATGCAGGGCAAAGGAATAAACCTCAAGGACATTTCTGATGGAAGCTGATTTAAGAATTTTAAATTAAGAAAATACAGATTACTTCGAAAGTGCCACTTTAATTCATGTCTTCTTGGCTTCATAGTGTGACATTTGAAGTTAGGATTTTCCCAAAGCTGTGTGAATAATTGTTTAAATACATGTCTGCTTAATGAAGATTCATTTTAATAAGGGCAGAAGCGATGGCAATGTGAACTAAACATGTTATGGAAAAGATAATAATTGCATCCATTTTTAATTAATTCTCAATCTTTTGAATTTTTTAGGCACTGCAGATCTGCATTTGTAATGTGTATTGTGTGAGAGTTGAAAATAGATATGCCTGCATAATTGAGACTTACATAAATATGTAAATGTTTCTGGTGGCTCTCTCTAGGTGCGAGGAGTGATGTATATTGAATTGTGTGGTGTATGAAATTCAAGTCTGTGAGCTAGTGCCCATCAGAGGAACAGTGAAGTCTTGTCAAGACTCTCGAATTATTCTGTAAATTTGTGTTTTCTAAATTAAATGTCTCGGTGTATGTCACTTATCTATGTGAAAGTTATGGCTCAGGAGCTGTTGCCATTATAAATACTCAGCCTTGGCACTGGGGCCTTGTTCTTCTCTCAGATGTGAGTGGGTTTTTGTGTCTGGAGCGTGAAGGGAGAAGTTTCATGCATAAATCGTCAAGTATGGAGTTATCTTCAAAAAGTTTATCTGTATTGTGGGTTAGTTCTTGTGTGGATGCAGGTACCAAGCTTGCCTTCATGTGCAATGAGTTGGTTCTGGCTGGCCTTACTAGCTTTGGTAGGGTGTTAGATGAGCGGGAGCTGTCCTGATTGCACAGTGGCCTGAGGCTGGAAGCAGGGCAGCTGCTTTCCTGCAGCAGAACATAAGCTTTTCATCTCTGGGGATCCAAATGAACTTTTTGCAGTCTACTCAGATGTCCTGGCAGCATGTTCATGGAATGTACAGGGACACTTGAGAGCCTGTGCTGCGTGTAGATCTTGCTAATCTTCTCATCTCAGATTAAGGCTGGTTCCTACAGAGACTTTGCAGGTATCTTTGTAATGTGTTAATACATTTTCAATCTTGGTAGGATTTATTAATTGGGAAGTAGTGCTAAATGAAGACATGCCGAACTTGGCGTATGAGCAAAAAAGCTGGACTATTAGAAAGCCTAGAGCCCATACAGCTGCACAGCTCTGTGTGGACAATGCTTACCTGCTAAACATGGAGCTAACAACTTTATAGCTTTCAGATCAGCCCTGCAGAATCCCTTGGGTGCATCTGGGCTATCATCCTCAGCAGGCGCTCTGACCTTGGATATTACAGTAACCTCTGGTCCCAGTTAAGGTGATGCCGATTGGGAAGTTATTTCTTTGTGGAAGAAGAATGACAACTAATTAATTAGAGACTTCAAATACATTGTTTAGAGGAAGAATCTGAGTGACATTTATCATTACAACAGAGCAAGAATGGGCAGTGTCTGCAGTGAAGGAAATCTGTGATGCTTTCATAGGGTTTGTTTTTCCCTAGCCACTGGTTTAGGGATCTGCCTTCACATGTCTTTTGAGTTGCTTTACTTTTTATGCCTTGGTAAATATGCTGTGAATTCTTCCACACAAGGACAGAGTGCTTTTTGGTGCTTGCATAGTGGCTTCACAGAACATCTGAAAGTGTTCCCCTTTTGTGAGTCCACTGTTATGTTTTTCTCATCATTTGGCTATCTGGTTTGATTATATTTGGTTCTGTTAGTCTATGTACTACTAGTAGTTACCATTGGCTTTTCTTTAATGAAACAAATAATTGTTTTGCAGTGTCCTGAATGTTGAGTGCATACTACACAGACAGGTGCATGGACTGGAAACCAGCTACCAGGATCCGATTCTTTGCCATAGATTTAGCACTAAAAGAAAGATTTATTTGATTATACTGGCAACTTTTTATTGGTTTCCAAGCCTGGTCCAAGGACATCAAAAGGATGGTCTAGTCTCAAGTAGCCACAGTGGCAATCTGCTGATAGAAGAGACTTGAATATGGAAATTGAAGTTGGTTCCTGTTGGGAAATACTTAACACTAAAAGCCACAGTGCATGTTTAGAGTAGTAAATTATTAACAGAAGAGACTCTTACAATGTAGTTATGAAAATTGTTGTGCAACACTGCAGCAGAAGTTCTTCTGAGGAAGAAAAAGTAATTTCATAATGCACTTTAGTGGTGGAGAGAAGAACAAAGAAACCTCTTATTTACAGCTAAAAGTAAATGGAGAATTTACTAAGCAGTTAATATTTTGAGTGTAAGGAAGAGGCTTCCCACTGAGTGAACAGAGCTGTTGTTGTCTCTGGCCTATTTTGGCTGCCTGCATTTGTGGGGGGGAAAACTGTTACTCCTAATGAAACCACTGAATTTCTGTTATCTAGACCAGGTTCTCTTAAGCCATTAACTGTGTCTTTCTGAATGTTATCTTTGGCATTCAGAATGTAATTGGCACCTGCAGTTGCCTGAGTGCATCCAGCCCCAGTGGCAAGCTGCAGAAGACTTTCCTTTGTCCAGAGCTCCTTGTTCTCACTACCATATTGCTCCTTCCTCTTGCATGAGCATTCATGCTTAGTGAAATTACCCAGGTTCCAGCTAATGGAGTGACTTCCCCAAACTCTTGCCACCCGAACATCTGTGCTTGGACAGCGGAGGGACTAGAATTCAAGTGACAGGGGTAGGAAGAGGGCAGAACCACTGCTCTAAGCATTGCTGTGAGTTTGCTGGCTTGGAAGTGTTTGGTGAATTGTGAGGTGAGATTAGAAATGAAGGCAAGGTTCCAGACATCTTATGTCTTGAAGAGCTCTGTGTGGGCTTGTGAGAAATACTGAATGAGCAAATGTAAGTTCTATGCGCCTCACATTCTCCAGTGTGAGTTGATTGAGTCTAGATATGATCTTACTCATCAATTCACAGTAACATTCTCTTTAGAGTGAGAGTAAATATTCTGTGTTACATTAGGAAACTTGCATGAATGTGGTAACTGGAGTTAGCTCACCTTTCACAGAGGCTGGGAAATTACCTAGAGGCTGAATTTAAGAGGCAGCAGACTGAAATGAGTCTTCTGGAGAGTTTTCTAAATGCCTTCTGTTGAACCATACCTGTTACTTCAGCATAGAATTATTTCAGTGTTAAGTTACGGTGCTGGCGTTTTCATACGCAACTGGCTCTATTTAAAGAGTAATTTGCATCAGAGGGTGAATCATCTTTAATGTCCACAAAGCAAGAGGCAGTGGGAATGGAGGGGCTGGGTTGTGATAGCTCAGGGCAAAGGGAGCTTCAGACAAGCAGTGGGCGACTTGTGATTCTTTCATATATCATGCACAGGAGTATGTTCTGCCTCTTGCTGGATCACCTTATAATCATGCTTATGTGATGAATTGGAAATTATTTTATGCCTTGGACCGTTGTTGGTTTTGGTTTGGTTTTTTCCCCACATGGTCCCCTGCTCTTCACTCTGGTGAGAACAATTTAACTTTGCTCCCTATCTTGTCGCGGCAGCACACATAGATACCATACACAAATGAGAATGCCTCAAAACCAAAGGGTTTTCAATAACAGTGCCTGCATTTTTTTAAGTCTGAAATTAAAATACACAGTATTTGGCTGTTCTGCAGGAAAACCTGGAACACTTGGAGTGTGTGGCTATCTGAAGTACAAAGATAGGAAAATTTTGATTTACAGAAGAAATTCAGCACATGGTGGAAGTGGTGTGTTTCTCATGCATAAACGTTCATGTTTGGCTGCAGGTGGACCTGAATTTAAGAGGAGTGAACTCTGATGCTATAGCAGATGTAAAAGGGAGTTATTGAAATATTTGGCTTTGCTTTCTGGAAATAATCTTGACTCAAAACTGGGCTGAAGCTAAGCAATTAATTGCAGAACTTGCAAAGAATGGTGTTTAAGTATTCATTGACAAGCAGGCAAAGAATTTTTGCTGCTTACAGTTGCACTGTTTATGTTGAGGAGGCAAGGTGTGACCTTGTAAGCTGCTGGTTTGCTTTGATTGCATCTCTTTAGAATTGTATGGCCAGTTGAAATCTCAAGTGAGAATTGCTGTCATGAAGATGTGCCTTTTTGTTTTTCTTTCTTTCTTGAGTCACAAATTGAGTTTACAACTTGAAAGTCTGTAAATTTGATGTAATTACTTTGTCTAAGAAGTCTTCTCCAGAAGGGAAGGGATTTTTTTAATACTGATTCTAGAAAGAACCGAAGCTTTGCTTATTCAGTGCCACAGGTGTCTGAAATAAGTGAGTGATTTCCTTGATTGTGTATGTTTGGATGTACATTGATTCTCATATTAATGAATGTATTGAGTGGCTTTCATGAGGAATGGTGTGAAGTGTTAATGGTTATAGCTTCTCCTTGGTGTACCCAATCAGTATGGCAGCACATTCAAGAAGGACAGGGATCTGCTGGAGAGAGTCCCAACAGACAAGGGCAACTTGAACATCTCTCCTATGAAGAAAGACTGAGAGGCTTAGGGCTGTTCAGTCTTGAGAGGAGAAGGTTGAGAGGGGACCTTATTAATATCTATAAATATCGGAAGGCTGAGTGTCAAGATGAAATTGGCAGTCTCTTTTCAGTGGTGCCTAGTGACAGCACAAAGATACAAGCTGGAATGCAGTAAGTTCCACCTCAACAGGAGGAGGTTTCTTCACTGTGAGGGTTATGTAGCACTGGAGCAGGCTTCCCAGAGATCTTGTAGAGTGTCCTTCTCTGGAGAGATTCCAAACCCACCTGGATGTGTTCCTGTGTGGCCTGCCCTAGATGGTCCTGCTGTAGCAGAGGGGTTGGACTCTGTGATCTCCAGAGGTCCCTTCCAGCCTCTAACATTGTATGATTCTGTGATAGTACTACTTTCCTTTTATGAAGCACGTGCTATGTACACAATTTTGCAACCATCAGCAGCTGAGTTGCAAGTGAGCAAATAGTTTCTGTAAAGAAATGCAAATAAAGTCACTGTTTGCAGTTTGTCAGGAAAGATTTCAGCACATCACCATATGACCATTGGCTACCCCCGTTCCTGTTTCTACATCGAAACACAAGAGTGTTGTTCCTTAACAGAACTCTTCTTTTCTTTTTCCTTCAGTATTTGCAAACGATGTATTCGAAAGATGGATCACCACTGCCCCTGGGTGAATAATTGTGTGGGGGAGAAGAATCAGAGATTTTTTGTTCTGTTTACGGTAAGCGAACACCAGCAGCAGCTTGGTCTCGGTATGAACCTACCTCGATCCAGAACAATTTTGGTTGTGCTTGGTACTGAGTACCAGCTTAAGTTGTTTCCTGGTGTTTGTTTTATTTTCCTTCCGTGCAAGAGATTCTCCAAGCAGGGAGATATTCCTGCTCATAGCCATTTTAATCCTGTAAAGTACTGTAACTTCACACTATCTTAATTTTGTTGTGTTTTAGGTAGTAACAACTAGAGAAGTGGCACTGCAATTTAGCGAGCTGATCCTTCAGCTTTTGTTGTTGCCCACGGTTTTTAGGTTCAAGCTTAATTAGGGTTTGGTTTTGCATCATTGTATTGAGTTACACTGAAATGAGAAACGTCTGAAAGGAATGGATGCTTTACTAACTGGCAGCAGTCAAAAGTAAGCACTCTCTCTTATTTCCAGATGTACATAGCCCTAATTTCAGCTCATGCGCTGGTACTGTGTGGGTTTCAGTTTTTCTCCTGTGTCCGAGGGCAGTGGACTGGTAAGCAAATGTTTCACTTTCACTGTCGTAATCTAGCAGATATTAAGGCAAAATTCATAACATCCCACCTATTTCAGTCCCATTATTATAGGACTTTTTAAAGTGAGGTCCTGAAAATATTTCCTATCTCTTTTTCCTTTCCTTTAGTCATTCCTTGTAAGAGCTGTGGTTGTCAAGGGCATTCTCGCTCCCTTTCCACACAGTAAAAATTTAGTACCTCAGAAATAGGAAAGAAACAGCTGGTCCTCAGCCACCTCAGCAGTATATTACCAGAAGATGCCAGCTGGGCTTTGTATGTCCCACCATAATTCTGTGAACTACAGCTGAAACTTAAACAAATTTCTCCCTCATTCTGTTACTAGAACCACTGTGAGGCTCCTGTGGAAAAGAAATGTCCTGAACTGCCCCCGTTGTTTGTTTAGGCCTCTGACTTGCCTTTGTTAATGTTCCAATGTGCCAGAGCTTATTCTGACCTTATGCCTTTGACAGAAGATGGTTGATCATATGTTATTCCTGGTACCTGAAATAAAAGGGGAGTGCAGGTGACTGCTTTTTGATGGATATTCCATTAAACGGATGCAATTTTAGTCCTTTTCTTCACTTGAAACATTCTGTTTCCTATATACTATCCCATTTCTTCTCTGTTTAACAGTGATTTTGTTACTTAGTGGATCAGAGGATTTCCAGAGCTCTGGCTGTTAAGGGGAAGTTAGAACCTGATTACTTTGTGTGATTAAATTTTTTTTGAAAAGCATAATGGAGCAATTGCAGCAAAATGGAACATCTGGATTAACTACCAGCTCAGAGCTGAGAGTGGTGATGGTTTTTACAACATTTGTCATGCACGAAACATCAAACTGCTCTCACCTTTATATTTGTGCAGTTCCAAGCATGGAAATTGTCTCCTGTGCAATCATTTATCTGATGCCCTTGAAATACTGCAGCAAGAATGCAGGAATGCAGTACTGTGTGCTCTGTAGGAAGCCAAAAGGGTTACTTCCATAAAGTTCTCTATTTCCTTGGGCAGCAAATTAAGCTGCTGCAGTGCTGGAAGTGTGAAGGTGCTGTTAATTGTGAAATTGTGTTTCAAGTGTCAGATATTTACCTTTTTATTGCTGTTTGTTGCAGAGATGATGTCTCAGTTTGAACACACTGTATAGGGTGTATTAATTCATTTACATACATGGTTCTCACAGAATGCAGCGACTTCTCCCCACCTGTAACTGTGATCCTGATGATCTTCTTGTGCCTTGAGGGTTTTCTGTTTCTCACTTTCACTGCAGTCATGTTTGGCACCCAAATCCACTCAATATGCAACGATGAAACGGTAAAGCCTTCTGCTTTTCTATGCTCTAATGATTAGGAGGATGTGATGAGATCTTGGTTTATTTGCATAAGGGGAGGCTCTTACTGTGGAGAAAAGCCCCCAAATCTGAAAGAGCTCATAATTTTTGTCGTCTGCAGTTGTAAGGATTGAAATACTTTTGTGGGATTTGCTTTTTAACAGAAATTCTTGCATTATTTGCTTTTCTGATTTGAACTTTATAATTAGGTTTTTCACCTAAAATTACACAGCTTCTGGCTTCAGTTTGGACTTCCACTTCTCAATTGTCACAAGATCCTGATATGTGAGATGAGAAATGTCTGCTGTCTTGTATCAACACTTCACACTGTTCCCTACTTGGATACACTTTATTAGTAGAGTATAACCATAGTTTGAAGCTTACGCTTAGATATGTAGTGTTAAATTTTGATTTCCACTCGCCCCAGGAAAGACATTGTGGTGATATCCAAAGAGCAGCAAATCTGGTGAAGGGTGTGGAGCTCAAGTCTTGTGAGGGAACTGAAATTGGGGTTGTTCAGCCTGGAAAAAAGACTGAGGGCAGACCTTTTGGCTCTCTGCAACTCCCTAAATAGAGGTTGGATCCAGATGGGAGTTTGTGTTTTCTTCCAAGTAACAAGCAAAAGGATAAGGAGAAACAACCTGAAATTGTGCCAGGAGAGGTTTAGACTGAACTTAAGGAATGATTTCTTCCTCAAAAGGGTTGTCAAGCCCTGGCCCAGGCTGCCCAAGGCAGCCTGGAGGGATTGAAAAGCCATGCAGATGTGGTGCTGAGGGACATGACAGTGCTGGGTTAGTGGTTGAATTGGATTTGATGATCTTAAAGGTCTCTTCCAAACAAAACAATTCTGTGATTCTCTTCTCTGACTTTTTATGAGGATGTTTTGTGATGGATAATTGACTGGAAACAAAGAATTTTCATCTTGTGATTGTTCAGAGTTTTCTCATGTGAGACTGTTTGGAAGTGTAGCTCTGTACTCTAGAGTAACTGTGAAATACCATTGGTAAATCTCCAGCCTTCATTAGTGGGAAATAGGAGAAATGATCATCAAAACAATGTCTTTGGGAGTGCAAGCCTTGTTTCAGTAATTGCAGCACAAGAGCCTTCCTGGAAGCCTTCTTATCTGGTTGGTTCATTAACTGAGTACACAGCTTCTAATGTAGGTTATGCATTGTCTGTAGATCTTCCCACTGTAACATCAGCTTGTCTGGTCGTTTTGTCCTTTAGTTTGAGTGGGGGAAGAGAGGTAGAGCTTAGTCCATGCTTCTTGTAGGCATTTTATATTCTGAGTCTTCTGCTTTATATGGCTAAATTAGCCATTCTTAGAATGATTGAATCGTTTTGGTTGGAAAATACCTTTAAGATCATCAAGTCCTTCTGAAAAACTCTTCTTTAAAAAGTAAAGGACAGTAAGAAACTACTCAGTTCCCTGGCAAAGCAGCCATCAATTTTCCAACTGCTCTTAGACTTGACTACATTTCAGACTTCTCAATGTTCCTGCATGTCTGTTACTACAGGAAATTGAAAGATTGAAGAGTGAAAAGCCAACATGGGAGAGGAGGCTACGGTGGGAAGGAATGAAATCTGTGTTTGGGGGTCAGCCTTCACTCCTGTGGATCAATCCTTTTGCAGGATTTCGAATCAGGCGACTTCTACTGAGAGCAAAGAAAGGAGGACCTGAGTTTTCTGTTTGAGTCTAAGTATGCTGGAACTTGCAAGAATACTATATAATATTTATTTGGGGCCAGAGAAGTCTGTCTACATATGATCTGTGACCAGGTGGAACTGAGACCAGACATTTGCTTGTAGCAAGCAGTGTTTTATACGTTTATCGTCACAGACATCTCATTAACTTTCAGAGACATGAACTGGATCTGCAGTGGTCTTTACAGCAAGATTGCAAAGGAAAAGCACGTGGTCACACTAAAGAAGCCAAATGTTGTCATGCTACTGTAATTTATTTTATGAGATTGCCCATTTTTGTTAAACCCTTTTTATTTGATAAATGTTCTGGGGAATTACCTGTGTGGGTTTTGTTGGGTTTTTTTGACACATAGGTGCAGTTGTCAATCATAAGGAAGAGCAGTATGGTGAAAGTTGATCTCAAATGAGACCTAGCCTTCTAAATCCAGTTTTCAGGGAATAGTGGTTTGTTCCATTTTAATTTCTATTTCAGCTTGTCCTAATAAACAGAGCTGTACCCTTGTGTCCCACTTCAGGCACACATTCCTCATATGCAAATGATTCAAAGGACTGGTGCACACAACAGCATAACACATCAGAGGCACTGTTACACCCCTGCCAAATGTCTTCCCAGGCTCACAAAAGCATGTCTTGTCTTTGGCAGTATTAAACTCATGGCATTTAGGTAAGTTCTAAATCTTAAGTAAACAACACTATCAGCTAATGGCTGCAGGCCACGTTCTGCTCTCAGATACACATCTCCAGTTCTTAATACATTGATTCTAGAGGAACTGAAGTGTAGGTGAGGAATAGATCTAGTCCTCTGTGCAAGGGTGAGTGGGACCAGTGGCTGTACCATCCTGTGTGAGATTAAAATGAATGTACAACAAGTTGGAGTTCATTAACTGAAAATTGCTGTCTTTGTAAGGTCTTGCTCTGACCCTTTTTTACTGTAAAGACTTTTCATAGAAGGAAGGCTATTAACTTAATGATCTCTTAACAAAGACATGAGAGGGATGAGGAAGATTGCCTCTTCCTCAGGTACAACAGAGCTTAAATGTAGAAGCATCTCCAATAGAAAGGATTCTTTTGAACTCAACCATTTTCCAACTAAAATGGCTTTAAAGAAATGAGAGCAATATAGATCTAGAACTGCTTTATGTGGGCCTGACAAACAACAGTAGTGCTAAGAAACGTTTATAAATCTGTAAGTAATGAAATACAAGCTCTACGTAATGAAATTCAGATCAAAGTGGATTCTTTAAAAATGACATTTAGACTATTTTTTGTATTATGGTTAATCTATAAATTACTGACAATGTAAATGATAAAGCAGGAGCCTTGATACATAGCTTGAAATTGTGCCTAGAAAGTAAATAGCTCCCTGTTTTGGGACTTGCCTTAAAATTGTCCTGTTCTTGCTTTTGCTTCGCCAGTAGCACTGATGCTCTGTCCCACCTCAAGCAGTTCAATGTGTTGAAGAACCTTGCATTACAAAGTTTACGTGCTGCAGAAGCTGTAATTCCTTTTTCTCAGTGACCTGCTCCTCCCTTCCTTTGTAATGGTTTGTGACATCTGGATTCCAGCTTCATCAGGTTTTACACCAGCGGGTGGGTGGAATTACTGAGGGATCCATCTGTCTTCTATAGCCCTGTGAACAAAACTGTGCAATACTCGTGTAATATGCTCATTTTGCTTGGGGGGTGGTGTGTGGTACTGGAGAAGCTCTAGGCAGACGTATCAATGACCTTACAGTCAGGTGAACAAAGCTACTTCTGGTGTAACTGAGGGGAAATCTGGAAGTTCTACAAGAATCTTAGCATATTCAGTTGCACATCTTAAAGATTGGGGAGGTGGGGGGAAAAAAAATGTGTCTGGCTTTGTCATGAGGCTCTTAATGTGTATATTGTTTAATAAACTCTCCTGATGAGAATCAATTAAAAAAAAAAAAATCACTTCAAGCAGCTGAACCCTGTGACTTAGCAAGTGCGTGTGTGAAATCAGGTTTACTTGGCTTTTCAAACCCTTGTTATGTTGTAATTTTTTTTTAATGTAAAAAAAAAAAAAGAAAAAAAAAGAAAATAAAGTCATGAATTGAAGTCTTTCTTGGTTAACTTCTGTTCTTTGTGTCACTTTTCTTTTTGTAAGGTTACAACAACTTCAGGGTACTGGTCTTGCATCCTTTGCTTTGTAATTTGGACATACACATATATCAAGTCATAGAGAATCGTAAAATGATTTGGGATGGAAGTGACCTCCAAAAGTCCTCTGCAGTAAGCAGGGACATCCTCAACTAGATCAGGTTGCCCAGAGCCTTATCAAGGCACACCTTGAAAATCTTCATGGTCAAGGCCTCAACCACCTCCCTGGGCAACCTGTGTTCCACTACCTTCATGGTAAAGAACTCATTCCTGTCACATAGGTAAGATGCTGTTGCTCTGAACTAAAGATGCTACTCTGCCTGTGCTATGCTGACTGCCTGATTGCTCCTAGGCATTTCCTTTCTTGTATCCTGTGGTGCAACTGCTGGTCGTATAAGTATGCTTGTCTAAGGTGAGTGGGAAAACACAGAGTGAGTATTTCCTCTTTGAAAACTCAACAGAGTATGTCAGGCTGTGTACTTTGAAAGTATCTGTGTAAAATAAACTTGGGAATCCCTTTTCTTACTAGTCCTGTGACTTCAGGAATAAGAACAGGCAATTATAAAGCCCAGAAAGCAGCAGTTCAGGTAGATGGGAACAAGACGGACCCAACAAGGATGAGGATGAGGAGGAAACAAGGTGTACTGAGGCAGTAAAGGATTATTTCCCCTTTACAGTAACTCTAAAAAATACTTCTGTCCCTTTCCTGGGTAAAATATCATGCTTTTGTGTGTTGGTTTTTCTGTGGAGAACACAGCTCCAAATACATTTGTCTAGCCTGTGTGCCACTGCTGCTTTCCAGTGTTTTCCAGCAGGATAACAATTTGATTATATTTGGATGCCACAGCAGTTAGGCTGTGCTGTGTTTACATATATTTTAGGGAAGAGCTTGTTTACTCTCCAAATGGAACAGACCTCTCTGCAGATGGATCCTGCTAATTTATCTCCTTTTTCTTGTTTAATTTCTAGTCATAATGTCTGTTCCACCAAGCCTTTCTGAAGGCTGAGACAAGCAACAATTCATTTATGGACTTAACTTCTGCATAGGACAGGCACAAAGATGTTCCTGAGGTTGTTCTCACTTGTTTCCTTTAGCACTGTTAATATGTGAATGTACTCAATGCTGTTGGAGAAGAAGTGGCCTAAGAAAGCAGAAACACAGCAACTGGACTGTAAAATGGTTCTTGAATCTGTTTAATAACACTAAAATGAAATTCACCAGCACTAGAGTCCTCTATATTTTTTTTTTGTTAGTCCTCAGTTCATGCAGTGTAATTGTGGTTGGATGTGGATTAGTGCTTCTTGGCTGAGGGGGTTGTTACATTTATTTTTTTGGCTTGTCACTCATTCTTTGGGTTTCGTTCTGAGTTTCATCATGGAGAAATGCCATTGTCCAGTTCCTGCCAGTATTCCCTGGCTGTATTGCAGCAGTGTATATGCACCTTACACTTGTGCCCAAATAGAGCTCAGGGGAGAGCCAGCGTGCCTCAAAGCAATCACAGTCTGAGCTGCTTAATAACAGAAGTGAAACTTTGCACCTCTGAAATATTTTTTGCTATTTATTTCTCTTAGTACTGTAATGCAGAATAAAGTTAATGTAAGACCTAGATTCAGCACGGATAAAGCCAAGTGTTGTAACTGGCAAGAAAAATGATAACTTGCAGAGAAAGAGGCAGGACTTTATTACCTGAGATGGTTCATGCTGTTCTCACAAAACAACTGGCGCCTTGCCAGGCAACTCAAATCCTTTTAAATGATGGCTCTGAGCCTCTTTTGTTAACAAAATCATTATTCCAATAAAGCAGAAATCCAATAAAATAGTCACTTCCAGGGTATGTTTGCATAAGACTATTAATTTGATTTAGAGTGGGGCTTAGCACAGAGAAGCCTGAAAGGGATTTTTGCTGTGAGTTTATTCTGACCTTTAGTACAGGCCTTGTGTAAGGCGGCCAATTAATTCTTGCTGTAAACCTTCCCCTGACTGGATGAATGCTCAAGGCTGAAGCTGATAGAAAATAAAATTGTCCAGGAACAAGTAGCTATCAGATGGTATCTTGGATTGCTAATTACATCACTCTCAAGTGAAAGCCTGAGGTGATTTGTTGTTACTGAAATTCCCTAAGGTGAAAATCCCTAAAGTATTTGCATTGGGGAAATCAGCAGACAAACCTGAGTTTGAATTAAAGAAAGGGCAAACTGCCCATGTGAAATAGAAGAATATGGAATTTATTTCCCCCCTGCCCCCCCCCTCCAAGATTTATTTTCTTACCATTAATGAGTATAAATGTACATTTGATTGCTAGAAAAGTAATCTACATGATGGAGGAACTGGAAGCAATGTTAACTAAGTACAGTTGTGTCTCTCATGCAGCAGGAATGCTTGCAGTGGAACCTGGTTTCCAGATATAGCTGTTTCAAATCAAAGTTATCAGCATATAATGTCAGATCAAATTCATCATAGAGAGTAGAAAAATAAAACACTCTGATCCTAGGTGAAATTCGACCCAGTCCTTGGTGGTTTTCCTGTCTCTCCTGTGCTGTAGAATGGCAACTCTAAAATGTCTCCCCAGCAAATGGAATACAAAGTATTCTGCTTTTGATGAGAGTTCGGATGCTCTTCCCGACTTCTCTTTCAATCAATCGGATTGTATTTCTGTAGTGTCCTCCAGCTGCAGATCTCAAAGTGCTTCTCGAGCATGAGATAAACCTCCCAAAGCCATAGCTGGGCACCATCGTCTCCTTTTTCACTATGATTTGTGCAGTGTGGCTGAACTAGGAGTTCTCCATCATGTCCTGCTGTTCTGCATGGCCACTCCTAACCCCTCCAGAGCTGTCTGCTGGAGATACCATTGTACTTTTTATAAGCTCTGTAGAAGCCTGGCAGTCAGCTCTCTGATGAAGTCCCTTCAAATAAACACCATAAGACAACGACTGCACTTCAGGAACATTTGGAACATGAGGTTGTGTAGTCATCTGTCAGGATCATTTGAAGCAGTTGTAACATGTTTAATTAATAGTTGGTCAGCTACTGCTGCTGAAGTTTTTAAAGCACCAGGTGCTTCTGCAACCCTTTTTTGTAATAAATGGCTCAGGAGACCTGCTTCTTCCTTTTCTCAGCTAATTTAGAGCTTTGGTGTTTAGGTGGCAGGCCTACAAAGTCACAAAACTACAGCAAAATCCTATCCATGTAGTGAGAAAGAGGTTTGGGGCTTTTTGTTTGATTGTTTTGTTGTTTGTTTGGGGTTGTGGTTGTTTGTTTATTTTTTTTAGGACTCTTGCTTCTTTCGAATACATTTGCAGTAAAGGTTTGCAGTGATTTGTAAGTCAGCAGCTTCTTAAGCTTCCTGCCAGTTATGGGTTTTGCAAAGTCTGCTGCAGAGGTCCTTGCTGCCATGTTGGGGCTGCCTTCGGTGTGCACACAAAGTAAAGGGACAGACAAAATGACTCACACCTGGCCTCTGGCTCTACTGAAAATTATGGAAAATGGCAAACAGTTGTAATTGTCAATCATGCATAATAACTGACCAGCACTAAATGTTGGCTGGTCTATGTGGAACAAGGCATGCCTGTTTGGAATAAGAAAGCATCAGCCTGCTAAGGGTCAGGAAGATGCTCTTCCTAAAGCCCAACGTGCAGCAGAAATGGGAGTGTAATTAAGTTCTTAATATGAAGAGGCTTTTCCACACTGACAATCCCAGGCAGGCTGCACTCGTGAAGGTTTACCAGGAGCTGTGCGAGGCATTTGGTTTATGAAGGTAGCGGCCAAAGACCTTAAAAGGGTTGTGATCACACCAAGCAATCAGAAGCCCTGCTCCAAAGAGCTCACAGTCATGGTCCTACTGAAAAGAGCATTATCCTCAATCCCTTGTGAAGTGAGGGTGACGGTGGTGGGAAGACCTGCGGTGGAGCTGCTGCTGCAGTCTGGTACCTGGTGCTCAACTCACGGCCGGGCAAGAGCATGACCAATGGATCCAGCTGCAGGCAGGGGGTTGCTGTGCTTTGCCTCTGCAAAGAGAAAGGGCCCATTTCACTTTCAGCACGGTTCTCACATTGCTCCCAGCTTCTCCTTCCACCTCTCCCTATAAAATCTCCTGCTTGGGTATCACTGCCTGAGGCAAGAGCTGCACTACAGAGCTGGGTCCTGCGCTAGAGCCTAATTTATAGTCTTCACTGCCTGTGCTTGTAGAAGGAGATGGAAGGGATGTTTCAGGAGATGCTGCAGGAGAGAAAAAGAAACAATTAAAATGGACTTGGAAACTGTTCAGTGGAGCGGTGCCCAATAAAACCAGCAAACCATTCTATGAACCAAGGAGCAGGAGGCTCCCTCCCAAATTCTTCCTAAGGGAGGCAGGGTGTCGATTGATAAGCAACATGCCAACTGTTCTCAGTGTTTTGCACTCGAGAAATACCCCCAACTGCTGTTACATCCTTCTCATCAGAGGAGAGTGTATCTTGCTGGCCACCATACTTCATATTACAGGACACAGCAGCTCTCTAATTTCCCTTGCTGCAAGTTGGCTTAAAAGGAAAAAGAAACCTAAAATACACAATGTCAGCATTGATATGGCTGAGAACAGCAAATATCTCCTACAAGAGGTAGATGATTGTAAGCATCAGAAGGAGACTGCATGCAAGACATGATTAGATGGCAGTGATGGTTAAACTGCAACTCATGTTGTTTTGTTGTTTTTTTTTTTTAACAGCATGGTCTATTTGCTACTGCAGCAGATAAATGCCTTAACAAACAGCCATTGCCCGGCAGCAGTGCCCAGAGTGGTTGAAGATGGTCTTGTATTCATCAGAGTGGTTGAAGATGGTCTTGTATTCAGGTCATATTGTGTTCTGCTTGACATCCACTAAGGTGCTTTATATAGGAAAAGTCTTGCCACCAATAACTGTGTGTATTGCTTTGTGGTATTTCCCAGCAGTGCTTACATTCATAGAAACATTCTGCTGCCAGCCTTGACTTCCTTTTTTTATGTCATGTTATGTTGGTAGGATCTCAAAATCTCTCTACGTCTATTACAATGAAGACCTCAGCTTCTCTTTGGANTGCATAAATACATAGATAAACTTCAAGGTCTTTTTCTTAGCTGCTTCTCCCCTCCAGTCCCTTCATTATGCTGACACTAACAGTGTAAAAATGGGCACGTACGGTCAGAGGTGGTGTGAATCACGGAGCTCATGTTGCCTGGGAGGACATGTCCTGGCAGCGGTTCCATGTTGAGGTTGGGAGGTCCTGACTGGTACTGCAGATCAATGGTGTTTCCTGCGGTGGAAGTGGGAAAATACATCATTCTTTGCATAATTACCAAGAAGCCAGCTGCTCTGGGCCAAATCTCTTTCATTTCAGTGAACGTGGAAGACCTTTGTGGGGAAGGGTTAATATCTTGGCTCATCTTTGCTTCCTTTCTGCTGCAGCTGTCCTCTGTGCTCTCAGCCTGCTTACTGTCTACAGACAACCCCTTGGGATGGCTGGGGTTTCAGCTAATACCCAGCTGCACTCTTCATCTGTCTGTGTGTGTGTGTGTGCCAGTTACTGCTCTTAAGAGGGTTTCCCGTAGAGCCATGACTTTTGCATATTGCTAATGAAAAGAGTGTTGTCTTCTTTCAAAGGGCATCAGTTTGGTAGGCTGCCTAGAAGTCAAGTGTGTGAACCCCCTAGAATGTACCCTTTTCTATAAAACTGGTTTTCAGAGACAATCTGGAAAGAAATGGCTTAGAAATTGGACTGGAGTGACAAGGACCCATGGTCAAGCTACAATGCAACTTGAGCCTTCAATTCTTCCCTCCCAAGATCAGGTTCTCTCTACCATACATCCTCCTGAGTATGACACAAACCCCGACAGGAAGCCCTGTAACGGCTTTGAAATAAAACAGTTTTGCTGTCCCTTCTCAGCAAGGTTCATACCTCCCAAGAGCATCTCTTGCAGCAAGCTGTCAATCCTGGCCACGCCGAAGAGCTTCACAAACTGGACTTGCTCTATCATCTGCCAGGTGATGCTCTGCAGCGGGGGCAGCAGGAGGAGGATGTCGCTGAATCGGCCTCGAGAGTCGTACTGGCGGTCGTTGATGTAGTCTTCTAGGTTGACTTGGACCTGGAAGCGCATGTTCTTCACCTTCCCAGGCTCGCTCAGGCCTTTGCAGTCTGGGAGGGGGGAAAAACGAAGTTATTGCTGGCCTGTGTAGCCAAAAAGTCTTACAGCCAGGCTCTGCAGAAGGATGAGATGCTAATGATCCCGTGACAATTATCTGTGAGTCTCCAGGTTTATCTGGCAGACGCGTAGTGGGCTGCCACTAGTTCATATCTCACATGGAACAGAGAAACAGCAAGGGAAATTTGAGGGAAACAGTAAGAAAAGAGCTTGCTTCAGATGAATATTTCTGGCTGCTGCCAACGGTGAAGAAGAGAGATTTAGAATTTAAACCATATTTGCCTTTTCAAAGAAACAACCTGGAATCTTCCCCTGAGAAGTTTGAGTCCCAGCTACTGCCACTAAATCCCCACAGGTTTAGTGCCCATATGTTATAACCACACCAACTGTACCATCAGATTCCTGCCTTGATTTCCTGTCTGTGGTTGATCCATTTTTTGTGGACCACTAGTTCTGCTTTGCTTAAGCAAATAAATGTGCAGCCTGGGTAGGATGAAGTGCCAGGATTTAGAGCTGTCCACTCCTGCTGTCTGAAACTGGGATTTTTGGCTCACTGGACAACTTCCTTCACTGTCTACAAAGAGTCCACAAGCACCACATTTTAGGGATCATCAGCAGGACTAGATAAAATGGTTAATAAGTTATTGTATGTTAGCATGTCATCCCTACTTGTTAGCACAAATTAATTCCATTCCTGTAGAGCTTTCTGATTTTCCCTATGGGATTCACAGCACCTCACTGTCACGGGGATCTAAAGCTTCTCTGAGAGACTGATCAGTCCAGAAGGTAATTTGTCAAACACAGTTTGATAATGCCACCTTTACTCAGGTTTATAACAGGCTCTGATGAGCCAAAGTTCAGTATTATTTGTAAACTCCTGTAGCTTGATTTTGAATCACAGTGAACACAGCAATAAACAGAAATGCTCTCATTTCTCCACGTTCCTAGAGACCAAAGACAAAAGGGCATTGCTCTGGGCTTGGGAGTGTTCTCCCATCTCTTCTCCAAACTACAGAACAATACACAGCAAGAGGACTTGAGTGTTGTACTGAGAGGAGGTTGTGTGTGTGCTGTGGAAACAGGAGTGTTTGGGGGTAGCCTGAGCTGAGAGAGAAGCTCTCACGTTTGGGAAATGAGAACACAACAAAGCTTTTGTTTGTCCAAACAAGCTTTTGTTTGTTTCTGTGTGTTTCCCTGTTCTCCATCCTGAGGAGATCAGCCCTGCCCTCAGTTGGTACCAGCTGTGAACACCATCCAGTAGCAGATACCTTTAGTATTTCTGGGCACTCTGGACAGTCCATCTCTGCGGTTTTTAATGCTGCTTTCTGAACTCTGATGGATGCTCCACACTGCTGCTCACAGCTGACTCGCTTTGCTTTATGCATAATTCAGTATAGGCATATATGTCCTTAATAGTCATCTCCTCCATTTCAGGCTGATGGGCTTTCCTGAAGCCAAGCTAGAGGAGCAGCAAAACTCTGCAGAATCCTGCACATGAGTCTGGCTGGAGTTAATAGTTGCTAAAATGTAAAATGTTCAGAAGCAGGTCACTTGAACACGTCCTTGCTGCACCGTTAAGCATCGCTCGTTACATCAGAGACAGGGTGAAATGTAAAGCTGCTGTCAAGGGGCTTTCCTGCTTATTGGAGAGCTCTCTACTCTTTTTCAAGCCTGACTGTTCACAATTAGAAAGGAAGCTCACCTGGATCAAAGAAAATGATGGCTTTAAGGCAAGCATACTCATTGTCATCGATCTGGATGTCCCGCAAAGGCTTCACCAACTCGTCCAAGATCCTGGTGGCCACACGAGCGATTTCCAGTTCTGGGCAGTGCATTGGGATGATGAAGTCATTCCCTTGGGAGACAAGAAAAATTCACCACCAGATTTTCACTCCCACTCTGTGGACGTGGGCTCAACCAGAAGATACCCCCAGACAGTCCCAGAGCCCTTGTGCAGATTTCCAGTGTGCATGTTCATACTGAAATCCACGGTTGAGAAGCAAGCTGTGGATCTCATTCTGTGGTTCCTCATTATCTCATTTACACTTGTTTGTGCACCCACACTGTACACAAAGCCTGCTCCAGGTTCAGCTCTGGTTTTACCCTCTGTTATAGCTGGCATCTGCTGGCACATGGTATTACGTCTTTATTTATGGTGTTTTTTGTTGTTGGTTTTTTTTTTTTAACAGAGCTGTCCTCTCTCTTTTCTTTAATGTGTGGCTTTCAAGGTCAGTATTCTCTTTTTTCCAACAATAACCCCACCTGTGGTTTTGGTGATAAGAGTTACATGCAAAAGAAAAGTTCCAGTGTAAACAGGTATTTAATAGATCTTTCCACTAAGTTTTCAAGCACAGGTACCTAAATATCTCACTACATGTGTCCTGGCTATTTCAGCTATAAAACTGAGCCAATGCAGTTGAAGATGCCTTACAAATATTGGGGGTTTCTTCTCCACAATTTCAAAGCAGTAAGGGAATGGTTGTAAAGGTTCCCGTGAATTTGCTTGGTCCTCTTTTGTGCTTCTCCAGAGACCGTTTCGAGCACTGAGTCACAAGCACAGCCCATGCCCAGAGATGATATTAAGCAGACAGGATACTTGGCAGTGGCTCAGGGGTGAGAATGTTAAAAAGCAGGAATGTAATTTTGTAGTTTCACTCTCTTACCTAGTAGCAGAAAGTCGGTGTACGGAATGGACCTCTTGGCCACCCCAAGGAGCAGGTGTTCCCCTGCGTGGGCTCTGAGCAAGGCAACCTGGAGAGGTCACAGAAGAAAGAAGTAACATTATGTATGAAAAGCAGAGAACAGAGTGCTGAGATGCTGATGTTTATATTAAGCCAAGTTTGGTGTTTGCTCAGACAGATCAGATCTACGGATCCAGTATTGCAAAGAGCCAGAAGTGATTAGGATATCTTCACTTTTCAGAAGTGCTGCGTCCATAGCAAGCTAACTAAAAAGTGGGTTTCGACTGAAAGAGCAAAGCAGCATTTGAGTAGCCTGGGTTCTTAGGAAATGAATGGCTTTTTTTAATTAAAATATCAGGCATCAGTAAAGAGAAAAAACAGTCTTTTAGGGCCAGGGCCTTGGCGGACTGGTGTAACCAGCTCCATATAATTTGGGGGACTTTGGCTGCTCATCTTATTCTCATGACTGCCTTGTCCTTTATTATTCTTTCTCTCCTGCGACTTTATTGCCTTGCATAAAGTGGTCTGTATGTTTAATGTCACACCCTCCTGTTGAGGGTGTGGCTTTGAATTGCTTCTGAAGGTGGCAGAGCTGGCAGGGAGGAGGCGTTTGCATTTTACCTGGTCGTCAAGTGGAAGTTCACAAAATGCTGGGATGTATTTTGCCCATTCGACCAGCACCAGAAGCTGCTGTTTCATGGATTCACACACGTCGGTGATGGTTGCTACCTTCTTCATAGCAATGTCTGCGCTGTGCACTGGGCTCAGAGATGAATACTGAAAGAGAAACCAACCTGGTTGCAGCGGGACCAGCTCCGTGCCGGTTTGCCATCCTCAATGGCAGCAATTCATTGATAACATTGATGGGAAGCTTCCACAGGCATTAACCTGGCCGGGTCATCGACAAGACATTTCCTGTGGTGGTTGCACAATTATTTGCTCTGCGGTGCCTACCGTCCAACCTACAGCCCATGGTGAAGCCTCCACGAGGTGGTGCTAGGTCCCAACAGACACCCTCCCTCCTCCCTCTCCTTCCCCACTCTCCGGGCAGGCTCTGCACACAGATTCGATTAATATTCCCGTTCCTAGCAGTAGCCAGCAGCGCTGGGTCGCAGCGCTGGGTCACATCTTCTCGTCAATCACCTAAGCCATGAGATGCCTCCAGCCTTTCTCCCCCAGGGTTGCTTTCTGGCACACAAAACACCCATTTTGATCTCTGGAGAGCTGGGTGAGGAGGAGGAGAGGGTTAAAACACCACGGATTTTTAAAAGGAAGTGGATGCATTGCTGCATGTAATGGGCAACATCTGGACCGTGTGTTTTGGTGGAGAAAGGATATTTGCATAAGAATTTAAAGGACGGGCAGGGTGAAATTTATTGTGGAACACGAAATAAGAAAGCAATCAGCGTTAGCTGAAGCCCAGTGATTTTATGAGCTTTATTTTTCTTCCCTAAAAATTGTTGCCCTGCTAAAGAAGTTACAAGAAAAGATATAATCGACCATGACGGGAACATTATGTGCTAAGCAGGACAGGACGTGCAGCAAGGAGGCAGAAACCTCTGCATGAAAGGCAATGAGGTTTTAGGGACTGGGGGCAGAGGGGAACTGCGGTTTAGGGCATCCTTCAGGTCTTGGAATTTCAACCTTGCGTCTCACATGTCTAAGGCTGCATTTGCTGCTTGCAGGATGTGTTATCTTAATGCACCAAGGAATCTTGTTGTCTGCCTCTGGATATCACTAATGTGTTTTCCTCTCTGTGGCTTTGTGCAAAAACCATCCAAGGGCAGAAAAAGGTCCAGCTCTGGTAGGTTTAGTGAGTTCAGAATCCCATATGGAATAGCTGAAGGCCACGTTCTCGTTTGAAGGGCTGTCCCTGTACTGAATCAAGAGAAGGGATTCTGCCATTCTGCTCTGCTCTGGTGGAAGTTTGTGGGGAGTACTCTGTCCAGCTCTGGGGCACTCAGCACAAGGAGGGCATGGACCTGCTGTAGTGGGTCCAGAGGAGGGCCACAAAAATGATCAGAGGGCTGGACCACCACTCTCACAAAGGCAGGCTGAGAGAGATGGAGTTGTTCAGCCTAAAGAAGAGAAGGCTTCAGGGAGACCTTCAGCAGCCTTCCAGTACCCAAAGGGGACCTAAAAGAAAGCTGAGGAGTAATTGTTTACAATGGCTTGTAGTACTAAGACAAGGGGCAATGCTTTTAAACCAGAGAAGGGTAGGTTTGGATTGCACATGAGGAAGAAGTTCTTTACTATGAGGGTGGTGGAACAGTGGCACAGATTGTCAATGTCAGGCTCATGGGACTCTGAACAACCTGACCAAGTTGGGGATGTCCCTGCTTATGGCAGAGGGAGTTTGTCCTAGATGACCTTTGAAGGTCCCTTCCAAGGCAAAGCATTCTGTGATCGCCTACCTGCTGTGCCATGGCCTCAGCCTGGGTGAGCACATTGATGGAGAGGGAGCCGTGTTCCTCATAGCTGCTCCGGCGAATGCTGATCCTGTCACGCTCATTCTGCACAGCTGGAACGAGAGTGAGCAGTGCTTGTGTTAAACCTGTGGCCCCCAAACAAGAATGGATGCACCTTTACTGCCTGCAAGACTTTGCGTTCTTGTTGGATGCTGCAATAAGATTAAAGAGACTCCAGGGAAGGGGAAAAGGAGCGGGAGAAGACCAAGAACAGGAGCAATGGCTGGAGATAAGGCCATGCAGCTGTCAGAGCAGCCCCTGTGGGACATTAGTTGGTCCTGCTGGGTGATGGACTCAGGGCAATTTTGGGGGGGGGGGGGGTTATGTCAATTAAAAATCTTGGCAGTGTACCCACACTGCTTGAGTCCTGACTTCTGATGCCCTCTTTGCCATGTCTGCACTGAGGACATCTCTCCTGAGCCCCCAGTACTCCAGGATGCTCTCAGAGTTGCACCTAGTTCTGCAGCAGCACTTGAAAAAAAAAATATCCCCCCTCAAAGCAGCCACTTAACTGTCCCTTGTACCTAAATCATCACAGGTGATGGCCCTCAGGGGACATCTCCATCACTCACAGGAAGCAGGAACTCACATCAATAAGGAAATTCCAAAGAAAGGAAGATAAAATTCATCAATTCCCTCTTAAAACCATTCTCTTAGCCTTGTCCCTCAGCTACTGAGTTCAATGAGCCTGTAATCCCAAAGGTAATGCTGGAACACAGCTGAGGGAACAGACCAAGCCACTTTTATATGTCCATTCCATGCTTTAAACCATCCTTTTCCCTGAATCAGAAGCCACATCAAGACCCATGCTCCATCAGCTCTGCATGTGAAATGTAAGGAAGATGCTGCACTTCGACAGCTGAATTTTGCCACAAGAAGAGACTCACCTCTGCTGCAGCCACCAGGTAAACCAGCAGCAGAACAAAAGCAGAATTTAGAGGTAGTCCAACACCATTTTCAGTGCTAGTTTCTCTCCTGAGCCCCATCACCTCTGTCCAGCAGCAAACAAGCAAACAAATGGGGCTGGAGGAAGGAGCCTGAACATAGACTCAGCATCTTCCTGACAGCTCGTATGTCTTGGCTACATATGGCTTGGGAAGGCAGTTGTCAGGTCCTTAAAGCAGAGGGAGCAGGAAGATTTAGGATGTGGTGATAATGCAGCACATCCCTCCTCCTCCAGACTGCAGTTCCAGGCTCTTTTTGGGTTTATTTAGGGGCAATGACTGAGACATAACTGTCAAAGCACGACTTGCTCTGTGCTTTAACCCCTTGGATGTGGAACAGTGAGGGATTTTTTTTCTCAAAAGCGGTCACTGGAGAAGATTTTTTCCAACAAGGAAGGGAATATTTTTGCATAGAAAGCAAAATTCTTTTGCCATGATTCTGCCTGGCTGCTAGGCCTTGCTTTAGAGAAAACATCACTCCACAGTTCTTTGCAAAGGAGCTGTAGAATCATAGAACCATTTTGGTTGGGAGAGACCTTCAAGATCATCAAGTCCAGTCAGGTCACTACTAAGCCATGTCCCTCAGCACCATATGGGCTTCTCAGTCCCTCCAGGAATGGGGGACAGCCTGTTCCAGAGCTTGACAACCCTTTCAGGGAAGATATTTTTTCCCTTAAATCCAACCTAAATTTCTCCTGGCACAACTTGAGGCCATTTCCTCAAAGGAGGAGATGTGAGCACCATTTCACACATGCAGTAGTGGGAAGGTAGGGGTGTGTCAGCTCAGATCTAACCACTGTTCTGTGCTCCTAGCTGGCCTCTATTGAGAGGCAAACAAAGTGAAAGGGCAGAAAACAAACAACAGTGACAAAAATCAATACCTCCTGTTATCTCTAGGAGCACAGTATTTATTTTTTCAGGAGTTGGAGTCTTGCTGTCAGTCAGCAACCACTTGCTGCTGGCTTAGGTGGGTTTTTTTTGGTGGTGGGGGGGGGGTGGTCTGCTGGGGTCCAGTCATCAAACCCGCTTTGCTCCTTGGAGTCAGAATTTCCCAACTGCATGCAAGGATGGATACAAACTGATTTGTAAAAACACCCCCACACATATTAGTAGAACCTTTTAGGGCTATGGATACTAGGTAGAGGCAATTAGGCATCAAAATTAGGAATTGAAAAAAAAAAAAAAAAAAAAAACAAACTCCAACCTACAGCCCTTGGGAAGCTCCAATAACCCACCACAGAGAGCAGAATACATCTGGTGGGAAGAGACCTCAAAGGTCATCTAGTCCGACTCACAACCCAGCACTGAAGGATTAACACAAAACCATGTTCTATAAATCACCCTATGCATGGTGGGAGTGTGATGGAAAACACTGTTCATCACAGAATCCCTCCCAATCTGAAGGTGGTTATGGGAACCATAATCTATGATTCGTCTTCAGAACAGATTAACTCTTCGCGGATGTTTATCTCGCTACACCAAAAAAAGATGAGCAGCAGCATCCAGCATTATCACAGAATCAGGAACTGGTTTGGTCAGAAAAGACCTCTAAAATCATTGAGTCCAATCATCAACATACCACCACTATGACTGTGGAACCATGTCCTGAAGTGCCATGTCCACGTGTCTTTTTAATACCTCTAGGGGTGGTGACTCCACCACCTCCCTGGGCAGCCTGTTCCAATGCCTAAGCACTCTTTCAGTAAAGGAATTTTTTCCTAATATCCCTGGCACAATTTGAGGCCATTTCCTCTCATTCTGTCCTCTGATGCTAGGGAGAAGAGATCAACCCTCACCTCATGGCAACCTCCTTTCAGGTAGTTGTAGAGAGCAATGAGGCCTCCTCTCAGGCTCCTCTTTTTGAGGCTGAACAACTCCAGTTCACTCAGCTGCTCCTCATATGACATGTTCTCCAGACCCTTCATAGAACAGAAACAACCCCACGCCAACCCACCTCATCACTGACATCCTTGGAAAGTTCCCATCCAACCTTCCATGCCTGATTTCCTATCAGATGCTCACAATGTAGCTCCCTGGGGGTGATGGGGCTCTTTTTGCCCACTTAAGCTACACATTTTAGCTTTCCAACCAAGTTACACATTTTTCTGAAGTCCTACCAACACCAGCAGACCAGTCACTGATGACAGACTCCTTTACAAATCCTCAGGTTGTTTTTCTCCTGAGTCTTTTTATGGCACATATTTCAGTGCTTCCCTCATGCTCTGATAAGCTCAATCTTCCCGTGGAAGTGGATGGTACAGACTGACTTTCTCAAGGTGATTTCAGTGTTATCGCTGAAAGCACCCAAGATGTGATGGAATTAGGTACAGAAGGGAGTTAATGTTTTACCTGCCACAAAAATTAATCTGTGACTGTGGGGTAATTGTATTGCTATATTTATTGTACCTGTAAAAGGGAAGGGATGGGTCACTCGTGGTGAGGCAGCGGGAGTGCTCGAGGGGTGTGAGGGTGCTCAGGGAGCTCAGGCTCAGAACTGGTCTTGGTTTTGCAGTCAGTAGAACTCAATGAACTTGCAGGAAGGAATAAAATCCTAAATGGACTAAAAACCCAGTGTTGGATCCCATTGTCTCCCAGGGACTATTATTTCCAGTACATACCTGGCAAAAGCTTTCCTCATCCATTTTTCTCCTCTAATCCTGCCCTCTGCATAGCACTATGGTTTCCAAAGCCAAAAACACTGGGAAGGACCACTGCAGCCCTACGTGGAGGGGGTGTCAGCAGGAGTAAGTCTCCACAATGCTGCTGGCCAAAGACAACATGGCCCTGGCCCAGGCTTTCCCTTGAGGAATGGGAATAGAGGATGAGATGATGCCCGCATCTCCCTCCAGGGAGTTGTCCATGGTTACAGCAGGTCCTGACTGTGGGAAGAGGGCAGAAAACCAAACGTGGTCTCCAGCTGACACAGGAGAAGCCATCAGAGGGGTTTTGCTGTTCAGAGGAAGCCTTTTGCCATGAGCACATCAAGGCTGCCGACAGGCTGGCAGGCTGTGGAGCACGCGCGGCGGCTCCTGAGCAAACAGCAGCGCGTTTGTGGGATTGCAACAAACCCCTGGTTCCCAAACATTTTGTCCTTGCTGCCTTGCCACATGGGTACAGAGCAGCTGATGAGGAACCTCCAGGGCGCCCAATAAATAGAGGCACTGTACAGTACACTGATTGAAAGGGGACAGCAGCAAACCAGTAACTTTCCATGGTAACTCCAGAGGTTAAAGCCCTCCCTACCGTGGGAGTTGCTGTTTCCATTATTACTCCAATAAAAACATCTTCATTTACCATCGGTGGAGTTGTTAATGTGTCAATAAATGGCGTAAAGGGAGAGCAGGAGGAGAGGGGGTGTGTCTCAGCACAGTGCTAGCCTTCACAGCCCCACAGAATGGCAGGGGGTTGGAAGGGCCTCTGGAGATCATCCAGTCCAACCCTGCTACTAACACAATTCACCAAGGCTCACAGTGCTTCTGTCTCCACTGAGAGATTTACTTCTCCCGCTGCCTGCTTTATTTATATGCACAAAGAATTTTCTTCCCCGAGCTGCCTCTGATTTTGTAGGGTGGTATATTTTACTTGCAAGTAAATCCCCGTGGTGCATGTTCCTTTAGTGCTTCCATGGGCTTTTGGCCTGATTTACGACTATCACAAGGTAGGGAAGATGCTTTATCTTTTTCAGCCCTCTTTGCCTTAAACTGCGGTCCCAGCCTTCCCAAAGCTGGCAGAAGAGATGTGCAAACAGAAGGCATGAAAGAAGATAGAGGTCCTGTGAAACACTACCAAAACTGTCCTATAAACCTGTCCAATTTAACAAGAATAAATAAAAAATACCCTCAGACCCTCCCACTGTGTTGTGGCAGTAAGTGATCCAATGATTCTTTTTTTTTTGCTTCTGCGTGAAACTAAAGGAGTTCATGTACATTCATAAATTACTTTAAAGGGATGAGAGGTTAAATATTAACCTCTCTTGCTGTCACCAGCAAACTGAATCCTGACAATGCAGTGCAGGCATTTCAGAAGGCTTGCAGGGTTTCTGACGCTCAAGCCCATGGCTCGCTCGAAAAAAAAAATCACACCCTGCTAATTTGTTCAAGGTTAAACACGATCTCAGTAGGATGTTAAAAATAGTATCCTGCTGTTTCCCTTGGGTGTTTAAGAATCTGGTGCACCCCTCATCCCCTGAGCTGCCAAAAACCTGTCCAGTATCGTTGTAAAAAAAAAAAAAAAACCAAAACCCCAAAAAAACCCCACAATAGAAATCGAACCTCCTCCTGTGCAAAGGGGGGGAAAAAAAATCAAAGAGAACAGACAGAAAATCCCTGAAACACCTAAATCATCCTGTGCTCCAATCTCAGCCATAAAACAAGAATAAAGGAATGGATCTCCTGCAAAAGTCTTCGATCCAGGTCAGAGTGGTGTTTTGGAAGCCAAGATGGAGTTTGCCTACAAGAAAGCCTTTTCCTCTCCATTCGCCCCAACTTTAACCATTGTTTACTTGTAGCTATTAAAGTGGATGACTGATACCAAAAACGTAATTGGGACAGGAGTGTTTCTGAGTGAACTAATTTCTAGGAAATCTGAGGACTGCATTTTCCACAAAACCTCAAGTTTTGGCCCGTTATTGCTCTCACTGGCACCAATGGAACCTGGATCACATCTAAAAATGCAGGAGCCTGGCAGCACAGAGCTCATGTGTGGGGCAGTCTTGGTCCTTTCCAAAAGGGGGATCAAATTCAGAGTGCACAAACAAAACAACCTAAATGACTCCACAGATGCTTTTCTCAACAACCTCTGCCCAGCTACCCCAAAACTGCAATGAACCTATAGCCCGACTGCACAGTGCTTCCAGGGCCAGCCCATCTTGAGACCCTCAGACCTGCACCAATGTTGCTGCTCCTATAGAAGGCCAGTTCCAAGCTAGCTCAGGTATTTACACCATATGACTTTTTCTTTAGGCAGAAAGAATGATAATACAGCTCCTTGTGATTTCTTATCCACTGGAATGGTTTCCAAAATGGGGAAGAAAAAAAAGAAAAATAAAAAAGGAAAAGAAAGATCCAAATGTGTCACATCATGTCTTACAACACAGGAAGACTGGAAAATCAAATCATTCTGGGTCCAGAATTCCAGTTTATCAGCTAATTTTGCAGGCGAACAGCAAGTTGTCCGATACTGCCCGTGCCCACATCGAGCAGTGGGTCAGTGGGGCTATGGGGAGCTGTGAGGGTGACACAGACCTGCCAACCCCACCCCAGGTGTATTGTCCCAGACAGGCTGGGAAAAGGATTCCTTCCAGCTCTTCCCCTCTGCTGTGAATAAACAATGCTGTTGCCACACCCTGGAAAGTCTGATTGCTCTTACGTGGGCTGGCTGAAGAGCAGTGTGCCAGAGAAAAAGTGACAAACCCTTGCGTGCCAGTGCTGGGACAATGGCACACACATTGCATGTGGATGTCACAGCTGTGGTCTCCCAAAGTGCCACCAAAAGACAATGCACAAAGATTCGTGTCACCCTCATACTGCTCTACCCCAAGACACAGCTCCTCTTCACGGCTTTGCAGTACTGTTTAATATTAATCTAGAACCACCCTAAAGCAAATAGCTGCGTTCTTTTTGTGCACACAGTTGTGCAAGAGAACTTCTTTCACAGCCGTGCACGCATGCTTTGGATATAGCTCTGGTCAGCTAAGTTCGTTTCTGCAAAGCCATTGCTCAAGGTGCTTTAAAAAAATCTCCCTTCCCAAACATATGAGCGGTTTGTGAGCACACAACCTGAGTGAGCACTCATAAAAAAAGAATTTGAAGGAATGTGACTATGTGGAACCTGAAATGAGTCATCTTCCAATCAGCTGCAATCAGTAATGAAGACGTGAGCCAAGGTTTTATAACTTTTACCATAAACCCAATGAAAAATCGTGCTTCAGCTCAAAGAATGGAGCTGATAACCAGATTTCTGCCTTTCTGAGATGTGGAGCCTGCTGCATTGGCAATTGGCTTCATCCTCGCCTAGAACTGACCGGATAAACTTTGATTTGGTCTTCATTAATTTGAGGAATATGGTTTGGGGTTTTTTTCCCATCTGCTGTATTGGCTCCATTTCTCCCAATGTAAACCAGCAGGCATTTTTGAAACCTCCACGACTTCTGCCAAATCTCAAGATGCCCTTGTTCCCTAGGAACACATATGGTCAGAAATTTGGAAAGATTCTTTCATCACCAGTGAAGTCTTATGAATTACCAGAAATCAGAGACAAATTTCCCCTTGGTTTCAGTGGGACCATGGTTTCACCCCATGGGTAAGGGTTATTTAACTGGATGATGTGGAACGAAACTCTCAAGTTCCTTTCCATCTTCCTCATCCTTTAGCTGTCAGTGTGTTGGGAAACAGCAAAAATGAATGGTGAAGGGTGTTGAAACCATCACCCCACTACCTGCCCATCAGCAGTATGTACCATCTGCAGTGGGCTGTGTCCCTACTTTGCTAAGCACCTCAATGTACAGACTTGGTCTCATCCAAGGAGCTTGGAGTAAGTGAAATAGTATCTACCATACACTTTTGCTATGCTAACACCGAATTACCTTAGATCAGAAATTATGTGATAGGTCCCAAACTTTTCCAGGGAAGGTGGTTGTAGGGGGAGGCTAGACACAGGTTAACAGTAGTGGTCTTTCTCTTGCTTGACATAGGTACTGTAACACTCAGTATTTCCTTTAGTGCATTGGAAGGACACTTCCCGATGGTCACTGGTACCCTCTGTCTCCCTCTTGATATAGCCCACGTGAAGTACAACAAGAGGCATAACACAATATTGGGTTGTCCCTTCAGTACAAGTGCTAATAGTGGCTGATACTAGCAGGTACAAAGCAAGAGAAATCCATCATGAAGCATTTAGAGACCAAATAAAAGCTGAAGAAGCCCATCCCTTTCCCAGTGTAGAGGCTGTTCTCCCAAAAGACCAACCTCCTAGAGTGGGAAAATAATATCTCTAGGCTTTCATTGAAATTCCTGTCTGATAAGATGGAAAACGAGGCTTTTGGCTGAAAAAAAAAAAAAAAACCAAACCAAGAAATATCTCCCTGTAACACAGGAGCATCCTCTCACTGGGCCATGGCTGCTGCTGCTCTCCACCATGCTCTGCTGTGGCAGTGGGACCAGAGACAGCAGCAGGCAGTTTAGAAATGCCTCTTTGCACCTACCTTCTTTTTTCATGCCAGCTCTGAAGCACTTCTTCAGCCTGCAGTACCTGCACTGGTTCCTCTTGTCTTTGTCTATCACACACTGTCGGCTGAACCTGGGGGGAGATGGGAAAGAGAACATGGAGCAACCAGCCTGGCATCTGCAGTCCACTCACACAAGCAGTCCCAAATACAGTCTGAGACCTCACTGAGGTACATATTGCCTCAACTCAGAGAAGAGCCAAGGATTTGCAAGAAATAGATTTAAAAATCAATGTTGCCTTGGCCCAGTTCCTCATTTTCTCCATCGCTGGTCCTGCCAGCTGGGAGCACAGCGTTTGCAGACCACCCACCCAGTGAAGAGTGTGATGGTTTTGGCTGTGAAAGTGTGACTGTGACTCAAGTTGTGATGCTGTAGGAACTCCATCTCCCGCTTGCAGACAGTTGTTGGGTGTTCAACACCAGGATTTGTTTGATTCCACTTGTGACACTGTCCATCTTTGTGTGGAATCTTTAATCATCTACAACGAGTCCTACAGCCTAGTTTTGAGATGTGTGACCTCCTAATTCTTACTCGTTTCAACGTGGAATCTAGGAACCTAAGTGCTTTTCAAGGGGTGGCCCACATAGATTTGTCAATTCTTGCCATGGTGGGTGAAGCAATGGAAGAAGGATATGCCACACAGAGAGGAAATGACGTGGCTTGCTCCAGGACCATTATCAGGTTGCAAAAGCTGAGGCACTATCCAAGACTGGTAAAAAGCCAAAGTTACAAATGTCCAAACATTTTCCAAGGATTTCACATCTGAGATAAAGAGCAGAGCTCTGAGCTGGGCTAAATACAGCCTGGTCACAAAATAAGGATTTGCAGACAAATAAGCATTTGCCATTTGCTTGGCTTCCATGCTGTGGATCTTCCCTGTGCTGCCAAATATCACAGAGATTCACAGATTCCTGGAAAGGAGCAACAACTCTTCTCCCAGGAGACTGATAGCTGAAATTTCAAGGAAACCAGTAGTAGGTGTTGCTTCTTCCTGCAGGTATCCATCCCACAGCTGCTGTGAAGATCACTGTGTAGGTGGTCACACCAGGTGTCTTTCAAAGCTGGTGTGTCCTGGAGTGATAAGGACCCCAGGAGCATTTTGAAGAAACAGGGTGACTTGCCTTTCAAAAATTTGGAATGCCCTTAATGAGGAAGAGCCTTGGAACAGAAAGAAAACTTCCAGGATTTAATCAGAGATGAAGGGGTTGAGAGCATTCAGGGCTGGGTTTTTTTTTTCCTCTCTCCTGTGCTAAAATAAACATCATTTTTCTGAGGTCAACCAAGATGGATGCTTTGTAATTTATGGCCTCTTCTTGGAAGAAGAATTCTCCCAAATGTACACCTGTGTGCCAAAGTGGATGTGAATCACTGCTGGTCCATGCTCAGTTCTCAGAATGATTGTAAAGTCATCATTGGTATGTCAGTGTACATAGCTTTTAATGCATTTCAAAGCAGAAATGGAGAAGCTGGGAGCGAGGTGGAGGCTTTGGAGGTGACAGACTCTTGGATGCATCTTGCATCCAAGAAAATCAAGAAAAACTGTGTTTGAGATGAAATCTCTGGAGCTTTGGTCTTTGGCTTTCCCTTGCTGGGCCCAGACAAGGTCATGGTGTCACTGCACACAGAGAATCTGTACTTACAAATGATACAGCATTATCCACCAGTGAAAGCTCAGCTCCATGAGTATAAATTCCTTGATTTATACTGTGGGGAAAGCAGTGACAGTGAACTCACCAAATGGATTGCTTGGTTCCACAAAAGGTGTCAGGGTCCAAGATGAGATAGGACTTAATTTACTCCTTGGCTCGCTGTCCTCCAGCCATAAACTAAACTGGAACACTACTGATAGCATTCTCAGCATAGAAATTTGGGATTTGGGGCTGAGGTCTTGCTGTAGAGCCTGATCCTCACCTCGAATTATGTTACAGCATCCATAAACTGGATTAATTTATTGCAGAAAGGGCTGGTACCTGCAGGAGTAGACATGGTTCTTGCGAACACTCCTCCTGAAGAAGCCTTTGCAGCCATCACAGCTGGATGCCCCATAGTGTTTGCCTGTAGCCCGGTCCCCGCAGATGGAGCAGAGGGAGCTGACGCCGTTGGTGAGCAGGTTGGTGTTTGCCGATTCGGTTGTGATGGCCTCTGTGGGCACAGAACAGAGATGATTAGAACTCTCTGTAATGGAAACCAAAACCAGCTGACAGCAAGTGTGTTTTTTTTTTTAAGGCAAAGCACAAAGTGACCCAGCCCCATGGGTGTGTACATGCAGTATGTGTTCCTAGTCAAGCCTCTAGACTGAGGGTCAAGCTCTTCTGAACCTTGGTGCTTCTGATATTGGTGTTCTCCTTCGCTTCGGTGAACAGAGAGGTTTTAAGCTCCAGAACTCAACATCCTCATAAGAATTTAACAATTGCTACTACTTTTCTTGAGAGAAATCTTGCCTGCGTGCCTCTGAGGGGTGGGGAGCCACCTCGTGACTTAAACATCTGAAGGGCATTGTACAAAGCTGGTGCTCACAGAAGACAGCAGAGAAAGAGCATCGTTAACTTGAATAAGTAGAGAGCAGAGCAGAGAGAGAAGAGGCAGGAAGGATGAGCTACTTCGTGCATAGGGCAGAGGTGAGGCAGATAAAAGGCTGCCCTTTGGAGTACCTCTGCAGCTGGAAGACAGGCAGCAGCTCCCACAGAGGTCATTTTAGTTCTCCTAGGTCTGGTTCCTGTTCTGAATTGCCCTCTGAAGAGGCCCATTACTTTCAGCTGAAAATCAATAGAGGGGTGCAGGAAGATCAGCCTTCTAAATTAAGGACCTTAAATTGGGTCATATGAATGCCCTCTGTCATGTCCTCTCTTTGCACCCACTCATTTGGGGCAGGAATAGCTTTGCCTCTGCTTGGCCTGTGTATACACTGCTGAAAACTCCCCTTTAAACTTCTCCCTTGGCCTTAACCACCAGACTTGCTGCCCTCTTAATCCTCCTAATTTGAGGCACTGCTCGGGGAAGGAAAACAGGGAAGAAAAAAAAAAAAAAAACACAAAAATGAAAAAGGAGACAGCTGAGAAGACACAGCTGACAGTATTTACATCTCACCGAGAAGAGGAATGCTTGTGGAGTCTGTCCTGACCTGGGCACTCACTGCAGGGCAGTTTTATGGATTTATCACACCTCAGGGAGCAAGTTCTTTGCTCCAGGGGAGTTGATCTCATGCAACACTGACCTCAGGAAAGTCTCCAGGAAAGGACACATCCTGCCTCGCAGAGGAGACAAGGGGCGAGGAGAAAAGCTCAGCTGCTGTCGTGTTGAGCAATGACAAGTCTCAGAGAAAATGACTCAAAGGGGAGGAATTGGCATCTGAGGTGGACACTCCACAGAAAGCTTTCTAATGCATGATGCATAAAAATAGCTTTGGGCAATCCACATGCAACGTAGGTATATACAGAGAGAGAGAGAGAGGAGGCTATTTTTGTATATGAATACACATCAAAAATTTATAGTGAAAATATTTGCTGTGCAAAGAAAATTGTGATCAAAAGCCCAAAACCCAGCAGCTAAAGCTTTAGTTTTTCAAAATCTGGAAAGTTTTTTAGCTAAGGGTGAGGTATTTTTAGCTAAGGCTTCACAAATGCAAAGGTCAGAGACTTCCTTTCAACCCCCTAAAAACACCTTTTGATCTGAATTCCACCTTCTAAGGGATGGGTGAAGAAATAAGTAGGTTGTAGCGAGATGAGAGCAGCATGACAAGAAAAAGATGACAAGATCAAAATAATTTTTTAGGTCATAGTGATAGGAATTTGGATTTGTCTTTTCCCAAAATCCATGTAAGATGCTCCCAGCTCTGACATTTGTCAGAGCCCTGGGTCCTTTAGGAAGGTAGCCTGATGCAGAGGTGTTTAATGGCAATTTATATTGATCTTAAGGGGGTTTTACATTGACTCTTCATTTTATTTAGCTTGATAACTCAGTATTAATTGAGCTGTAGTGGAATATTCCTTTGAGAGTGACTGTACTGTTAAACATTCAAGCATCTGTTGCTCCATCTATTTTTTTTTTTTTAAAAGAACTTATGACCATAAACAAATCTGCTCAGCGTGCTGGATTTCATTAACAAAATTACACAACAAAAATTAAGATAAGAGGGCAAATTTTCTTTTCACTCCTCTCACGCTTTCTCCCCTGATTTCAGTGGACTCAAGAGGAGGTCACACACTTTGGGTCTCCAATGAACCCTTCATCCTTCAGTTGGGTCCACACTACAAACTGTTCCTGATGTTGGAAAGCATTTGCTCACCAGAGGAGAATTTATTCCTTTATCTGAGTAGGACACGTGAGGAGCTGCTTGCTGATGTAAGGAAGAAATTAATAATCTGGCCTTAAACCAAGTGCTGGGGGAAGTACCACCAGCACTGAGCACGTGATGTCCCATGGAAGCTAGCAAGCCAAATTTTGGCTTCCCTCGTACCCATGAAAACACAGATAAGCTCATGGGCTACATTTGAGTTAGGTGGCTCTGTAGTAGGGCACGTAGCTAGCCAGAAGCTCAGTCTCTGTTAGGTAGTAGCCACGTGTCCTTTTCAGCTTGATTGAACATGAACAGGGATTTGAAAAACAATCAAGCAAAGCCCTAAGCCAGCGTGCACATGTTAATTGTGAGGATAAATTTTAATTACAAAATCCTGTCACCAGCTAATGATGAGCTCCAAATGAGAATTAGCTCAGAGAAAAAGCAAAGGCACAACTGCTGTCACGTGTATCAGCAGACTGGTTCATTGTGGTTTTCAAATCTACCCGGTACTTGTGGAACCTCTGAGTTTTCCCTGGGCTGATTATTGCTAGGAAAGGCAGAGGGAAGCCAGGATCCTCATCAGCCTGTGAAATCAGCTGAAAGCTGTGGACCATTTCCTTCAACCCTGCCTCACACAGGGCTTCATTTAACAAGTTGTGCCTCTCTAGAGGGGTTGCTACCTGGAGCTCAGCCCTGCACTGAGATAGTGCTTGAAGGCTGCTAGGATGGATCTGGTCAGAGTCCAACTGACTCGCAACTGAAACAAGCTCAGGACTGTCCTCACCACCCTGGACAGAAATGCTCAGACACATGCACTGGTTATAGATGCTCATCCATGGGATAACATAGTTCCTAAATTGTGCCATAGTGCCTCTGCAATTTCTTCTGGTAGAAGTGCAGTTCTCCAGAGACTACAGATCGTCTTTACCTTATCTGAGTCCCAGGCTGAGCTGAAGAACTATGGTTGTGGCCAGACTTCTTGCTAGGTCTGTCCTGGACAGCGTCAGAAAAATCTGAAGTTTCACCCATCTTTCGTGAATTATGTGTAAGCAGTGTGCAAAGTGGGAGCTACAGCCTGCCTTATGCTGAGGAGAGTCCTCAGTGGCTGCACCACCTTTAGGATCAACCATGCTCACAACTGAAATGCACACAACTTTGCATTGCCTGCAGCTTCTATATGTAAGCAATCACCTAACCTGGCTGAAATTAAGATTTCAAGTTTTACCATGACAAGAAACGACACTTAGGATAGCCTTAGTGAGGATGCTGCTGGGGAATGCTACCCGGTTTCCAGTCAGAGCTGGAGATCTACACAATACCTGACCACTGCAGACCTCTTTGCTGCTGCTTGTTTCAGTTACGTTCCAAGCTACATCTCCTTTAGATGTGCATTTTATAGGAGAATCTCCTTGTGATACCTTCCAGAATGGCTTCTGCTTTTGTCTACACAGAAATCCAAGCAAGTTTGGATGCACATCACTCCCAAATTACATGTACTGGGCTAGAATGTAAAGAGGTCACAGAATCATGGAATGGTAGGAGTTGGAAGGGGCCTCTGAAGATCATCTAGTCCAACCGCTCTGCTGGAGCAGGATCACTTAGAGTAAACCACCCAGGAACACATCCAGGAGAGATGATAAGTGCAGTTTTTGGGGCATGTACACAAGTTAAACTTGGTGGCCAAAGCCAGCATTGTGAAACCTCTGCATACAAATGTAGGGCTGGGTGGAGGCTAGCACTGAAGCCCTGATCATGTGCAGGTCAGCTGCTTTCTCTATCAGCTTTTAGCAAATAGAGGAGGGAGTTTTTGAGATAGAAAACGTAGCTTTGATTTAGTCCTCCCAAATACTACAGTATCAATGACAAAGAGGCCAGCCAGAAAGACCAGAGCTCCCCGCAAGCGCGAGAAGCTTGAGGAATGATCAAAGAGTGTCAAAATATCTGTGCTGGCTTTTTCATGGCCTGAATTGGGTCAGACTGCAGCTGGGCTGGTGTTTCACCAGTTTCATGCCAAATTCCCAAGGATCGGCATGACATTTGAGGACTGAGATAGGAGAACAAGCAACACCAGGGGAGAATGCGTTCCTCGACACTCTACTAGAGAATGAGCCCAATATTTCACTAATGTTTCATACTTAATTCTCTGACAAGAGCATGAGGAGATGGGTATTAACAGCACATAAAACCCAAGTGAGAAGAGGGCTTGTAATGCCAGCCAAGGTAAAGGAAATGAGTTTGTGCAGAATGGGAAAATTCCTGCAGCTATGACACTTATTTTATAAAGGAAAGGCAGGATTAACGTTTATTGTTTTGGTCATTTCCTTTTGCTGTTCTTCGTACAGAAAACAGACACTTTTTAAACCCTCCTCCTCCACTGCCACAATGGATTCTATTCCTTGCTTTGAATTAGTCTCCAAATATCTGGAAAACTGTGGGCTGCATAAAGGTGGAATACCCAAAATATATATCTAGGCAAGACTCAAAACAATAGCAGCTGCCTAAAGCAGAAAGCTGGACACCAGGAGTACCCCACATCATTAATCAACCAAAAATGCCGACGAACATAATATTCCAAAGAAGGAAAGAGTCAGCTTCAAAAGAAAAAAAAAAAGGAAAAATTCTAATTTTCAGTTTTAAAATTGTTCAGAATTTACAAAGCCACCCTGAGGCCATGCAAATGAAACTTGTATCCCTTGTTGCTCCTGTTTAGAAAGGGCAAGACTGGATTTAGTCAGGGAAATAATACAGGTGAATCTTGCATAATGGGATAGATACCAGCCTAAAGCAATTCAGTGTGCTTTTAAAAAAATACCTGAAATGAGACTATTTACTGATTCCAACAACTTCAAAAGTATTTCTGGAACTACAGAGTATCTCTGTGAACTGTGCCGAGGTGCCTATGGGAACTGGACTCATCTGGTCAGCAATATATGTCCAACACTTAGACGTTTCAGGTCTTTTTTTGAAGTTATTTTTACAAACCATAGAAGAGGACACTTACCCAAGACAAACAAGCTAATTTCAAAACAGCTAGTTCCTGAGAGAGCCAGTTACTCATTAACCGCTAGACAAATAACACAATACTGATCCAGATAAACTTCAGAAAGAAACTCAACCTGTCAGTTCCACTGCATCGAACAACAGAGAGCCCCAAAGAGGGGCTGGTAGTTAATCCACAAAATCATAGTGAGTTTTGAGAGAAATTGTGCCACTCTAGAGTGGAAAAAAAGAAAAAAAAGTAAAAAAAATAAAAAAAAAAACCAAAAAAAACCTTATTGTTCAACAGCAAGTGACAAAGAGGAACAGCTGTGTTAAATAATGTTTTTGGAGTAGGATGGCAGATGGAAACCTTCCTGCAAGAGTAGGATCCAGCATATCTGGAGCTGGCAAAAGAGGAACATGTTGGAAATCCTTTATTTAGGGGCAGGCAGCTTTTCCCGAAGCCAGCTTTCAACTCGAATTTCTTTGAGCCTTTTAACTTTACTTGTCTCCTGACGTACCTCCGTGTCCCACAACAATAAGTCTAATCACTTTATACTGTAGATGATAGCCCTGCTGAAACTCTGACTTCTTTTGATGAGCCAACTAAGGAGCAAACGTGAGACCACAAAAATCCCATCTTAATTTCACTAAGCCCCTTAAATTAAATGAAAAGCTGCCAAAACTCTCCAAAGTCGTTGCTAAGGTTGGGATCCCTATTCGGTTACACGGTTGGTTTCTGTATGACTGGAACGTCCTTTATTTTGCACTCAGGGAACACTTAATTTCACACAACAGCATTCACTTCATGTCAGGGAACAGTTAATTTCACACAACAACATTCACTTCATGTCTGAGTACTTTTGGCTGCCCAAAGCCTAAACATCACACGATGACGTTTGATTCCCGTCAACAACATGGAAGTCTTTGCACGTAAGCACTCGCACCTCACAGCCCAGTTCTTTGTGTGCTGCAAAGGCTCTTACACGATTCAGGTAGCCCAAAAAAAAAACATATAGAATAGGAGAAGCAACAATTTGGGTCTTTCATCTCAATCTAACAACCTTGGAACAAGTCGAATTTGGCACATGGTGTATTCTCTAAGTAATACACGAATGTCATGTGAGACCTTATTTTTGTCCAAGGATTAAATAGGAACTTCAGGCATTAGATGGAACAAAATACACATTTGAAAGGAGAAATGTTGGTCATAACTCCTCTCTTAAGTCACACTGGGGGACAAACCTCTGGCTCGCCAGGAAGAGCTCTACCAACCTTGTGGGCTCTTCAGGACATGACGCTCAGCCCACCAAGGGAAAGAATAACTCAGAAAAGGATCAGTCAGTGAAAAGGTCCCGTTTCAGCCCAAACGTAACCTCAGAGGCAACACATGTTGACAGGTCAGCTGCTTAAATATTATCCCTTCCACCCTTTGCCCCACACCTCCTACCTGCCTTTCCTAACTGTTCAGCTCTCTAACAAAGGTAGTGGAGCCTATTCAAGAGGAAGCAAACAGAAATCTCACCGGTGGTGTTGGGGAGCACCCGAAGGTTGTCAAATTCCAGCATAGTGTAGGAGGAATCCAAGGAGTCGACATAATCTGGCATATCCATGTCCATGATGGACTGACAAAGCTTCATTATTACTTGTCAACAGCGAGGGAAGCAGCAAAAAACCAGCCCTGCTGTCAATCACGGCCAAGGTTTCCTCCACAAAGAGAGACACCCCAGCCCTTGCGATGACAAATCATTACCCAGCTCTGCCCGCAGTCCCCTCCCCGTGCCAGGAGAGAAGGGATGAAGCCGTTCCCTCTCGCGCTCTGTCCCCTCCCTTCCCGGGGTGCATCTGCGCTCTCTCGGTCCTGATAATATGATGTAGATAAGGCCTAGACTCAAGCTCCTTGGATTGCATCTTGGGGTCAATAGAGCCTATTTTATGGCTGCTCCTGCGCAAACATTTTGAAAAGGGCTGCGAAGAGGTGTTCAGATGCATGTGCTGCTCTTCCGGGGCAAAGCAGAGGGCATGCAAAGTGACTCCCATGCTGAGGCCACCTTGCTCAGCTACCAGCCCTTGGGAAAAGGCCACTTGAAGATGGTGAAGACAGTGTGACCACTGGCTGAAGACCACCAAGATAGGTCACCATTTAGAACCTGACACATTGCCATCAGACACTAACAGTGCTGCACACTGGATCATGTCTTGAGTTACTACTTTAAGAAGAAACTGAGGCTTCATTACTTTTAACCTTATGGCAGAAGGTAGATGACTTCTCCCAACCACTACCTGCTGTCCTTGTCACCTGTATCTTCTCTCTTCTGATTCATGCCACTTTGGGATACGGTTTAATGGCCATGGTGGTCTTAGGTTGATGGTTTGACTCAATGACTTTAGAGGTCTTTTCTAAACGAAACAACTCTAAGGTTCTATTACTTCAGGCAGCCCCAATCTCCCAGAAGTCCCACTGAGAAAGGAGCTCGGTTATGGCTGCGAGTTGTTAGGGCAGAAGGTTTCAAGGGATGGCAAATGATGAAAATGGAAAAGGCTGTAAGGAAGCAGCGGGCAGACTCCCTTCCAGATGTGTGGTGTTGCGTTTCACGTTGACCCATGCCTGGATTTTCTGGGAAGAGCCCCTGTTATGGAAATACAATTCCAGGTTTTCCCCACAGGACTGTGGTTGGTCTTTAATTTACTGAATTTTGCTCAGAAGTTCTTTCCTTGCTAAGACTCACGAGCTGTGCTGCAGAAGACTGGAAAGTGAGATGGCTCACAGTGTTTGGTTTACTCCTAGTTTCATCCTCCAGATACCTTCCCTGACACTACGGTTCCCTCTCCAGTGACGTTGCTTTGTGTCAGAGAGCCTTTCCTTTCCATGAGCTGTTCTGTCAGATCCAGTTCAACATCCTGTTGAATCTGGAGTAAAAGAAGAGTCTTGAGAAATAGAGAGACGTGGTGCCAGGAAATGATCCTTTGCCAAAAGGAGAGGATTGCCAGACTGCCTGAACTCTCACTGAACTGAGGAGTAGGGAGGGTCCATGTATCCTAGCAATCTCCAAATAGCAAGAAATATGCCAAAACTGAGGCTTGCAATGTCCTAGATAGACTCACATTTTGAGTTCATCCCCATTCTACTTTTGTTTTGTTTTGGTTTAATGGATTTTTCCATATCCTGGGGACTTACAGTGGACAAGGGAATGGGTTAAGTCTCAGTAGGCTTTTCCCCTGTAAAGATCTGGTACAGGAACACCTCACTTGTTTGGTTTTGTTGGGTTTTTTTATCATTTCTGGGGCATAAAATAATTTCATGTGTCACAGGTATTATCTTTTTTCTCTTCCTTCTTTCCTTTTTTAAGGACGTGTTGTAACTAGTGGTGCACAAATGACTCCTTGGTTAGATAAGACATTATGTTTTTATCCTTGGACTATGCCCCCAGGCTTTCAGTAATGCCAGCATCAGCTAAGTTAGCATCTGATTAGTCGTTCTTGCCTCTTACTCAATGTCAGTCTTGATTATGCCCATTAATCCGGCACATTTTTTTGACCTGAGCCATGGGCATAATCTTGCCTGAGTCTCAGCACTCTGCTACTATGGCAGAGTTCTGACACTTCTACAATTCTAGGTGTTTGGGAGAGATGGGGTCGGAGGTGGTGGTATGGGTTCTCACCTTTAAAATAGCCATATGGATATTCACCATGGTTTTGGGTGGCTGTGGTCCAGAGAGAAGAAATCTGATCTCCTGCCCAGATACTGTTGACTCTAGAGATCCCTTGATGCTCTTGGTCTCTCAGTCCCAAGTGAGGGTTAAGACTTATTTCCAAAGAAATCTGGGCAGCACACAGAGACAATTTCCATTCTGGAATGAATTTCTGGGGAGGAAAAAAGAGTTGTAGAGTAAATTTCATAGTTCAAGACCAGATTTCAGCATTTTATCCATACTGATAATCAAGGCTGACTTGTTATGGAAGGTGGTATTGGAGTGATACTATGTGGCATTTCTATTCATTTCAAACAGATGTCAGTGCCCTGTTCCAAACCACTACAGCACAAAAGCAGCCCTGAAGAGTGCTGAAGCTTTGCTGAGGGTCAAACAGTTTCTCCTTTGTCCTCTCCCTGCTTTCTTATGTCGCATAGAGCAGAACAGTTAGGGAGGTAGGAAGAGATCTCTCTTGAGGCAACCCCAAGCAAATGTCAGACAAAAATCTGCCCATGGAAACCTCCCTTTGATGTGTGAAAAGCTCTTGCTTAGACTTGCTCATGTGCAGACAAAGGTCACTGCTGAATCTCCTGTACCACATTGGGGTGCACCTGTGGGGAGGAACATAGAGAACAGATGACCTAAGCCAACCAAAAAAGGATTCCATTCCACCTACATCACATTCAGTATAAAGGTGAGGGATCACCAGGGTCAAACCACTTCTTCAGTGGCTCACCTCTGAGGAAGGCTCTGTCTGTTCTGCCTCTGATCCTGATCCATGTGTTCCCGAATCCAGATCCAGAATCCAGCTTCTGAATTCTAGTCCCATCTTCTGCTGGGACAAGGTGCCTGCCCCCAGTATCAGTGGTGACAGTGATGTCATTGCCATCAGGATTTGCATTCAGCATTAGGTTTTGTTTCTATTTATTTTTATTGTTTTCACTGAAGCTGTTTTAGTTTCTTTCCCAACCCATGAGCCTCTCTCTTATCCCTTTCTCTTGCCTTTTGGAAAGGAGAGGGATTAACACAGAGAGTCTGTCATTTGTGTAGGGCTTAACCAGCCTTTACCTGTGACAATGTCAGTCCTCCTCCATATGCACACAAGCCTCTTTTTAATATATTTTCCACTTCCTTATATTTATTTTTTTTTTATTGTATTATTTTATTTTGACTCGAGGCTGGAACTAGCTGGAGGGTGCAGGCAAAAGGGGAGAAAGAAGGCAAAAATGCAGAGTTCTATTTAATAAAAATAGTATGAATGTTCAAATTTGGTTCTCTGGGAATCAGGCAGCATGGTTTCTGATGCATAAGGCAGAGGAGAGATGGCAGGCTCCAATGGACACATGGCCTCAAGAAGACAGCACACTTTTTCCTAGAAATAAAATTGGGATGCTTTGGGAATGCATGTTAGACAAGATTAAGTGTGGAAAAGATAAGAGCTCTGATTAATTAAGAGAGAACACGAAGTACTGTGAGCAAGCCACCAGAAGCAATGTTTCTTTGGCAAGGTAAGTGGTGAGGGAAGATGTTTGCAAGCTATGGCAGCTGCACATCAATCTCTGGAGGCTGGTTTTAAAGGGAAGAAATTCTCTGCTGCATATAGAGAAAGGTCTCTGAGACGCCAAAGCCTGACAAAAGTATTTGTTGCTATGCAAAATGATGAGGCAAACGTAAGCCAATAACTGCATTTTTGGTGCAGACCTTTCCTTCTTAGAAACCCATTTTAAAGCCCTGCCACTCTTTTGAAGATTTTCTCCATCTGAAGTGTGGCACTAATTATACTCTTTGCTGAACTTGCAGGGACTAGCGAGCATAAATCCAACAATATTCAGGTGCTTCTCAGGTACCACAAGCAATGGTAGCCATAGAGTTACCTACTTAGAGAGAAGGTGTCTGGATAAAAACAGTAATTGAAAGATAGAAGCCAGGAAGGCCTTTTCTCTGGGTAATGTATAATTAGAAGCAGTATGCTTCTGAGATTATAAAGCTGTGTGAAATCATATCATCACCGTATAATTACAATGACAAATTTCTCCAGGCCAGATGTCTATTAAATCAGTTCCCTCCTTCCTTGTGTGCCGTTTCTTACAGAACATATATCTCACTGAATGATATTTGTGATGATATTTCACAGCAGAGCGAGGAGCTGCTCGTTCTTCCAGCTGTATCTCCTAAAAAACATGTTGCCTGTGTAGTGATTATTCATAAAATAAAGACAGTTTTGAGATATTTCATGGAATCATAGAATGGTTTAGGTTGGAAGGGGCCTCGAAGATCATCTAGTTCCAACCCCCCTGTGCCATAGGCAGGGACACCTCCCACTAGAACAGGTCACTCAAGGACTCATCCAACCTGGCCTTGAACACCTCCAGGGAGGGAGCAGCCACAACCTCCCTGGGCAACCTGTGCCAGTGTCTCACCACACTCACTGGAAAGAACTTCTTCCTGACATCTAGTTTCAATATTTCTAACATCTAGTTTCAATCTCCCCTCTGCCAGTTTAAACCCGTTACCCCTCATCCTGTCATTACAAGACCTTGTGAATAGTCCCTCCCCAGCCCTCCTGTAGGCCTTCTTCAGACACTTAGAATCATAGAATCAGTCAGGTTTGGAAGGCACCACAAGGATCATCTAGTTCCAATCCCCCTGCCATGCCCAGGGACACCCTACCCTAGGTCAGGCTGCCCAGAGCCTCATCCAGCCTGGCTGCAAACACCTCCAGGGATGTGGCCCCAATCACCCCCCTGGGCAACCCATTCCAGGGTCTCACCACTCTCATGGTGAAGAACTTCCTCCTCAGGACACAACTTGAGTTGTGTCTTTCTGGTTTTTTTCCAAAAAGCATCAGGCCAATTAATCTGCTGTGTTTCAAACTTACAGTGTGTTTGAAGAACAGCACAGTCATGCAGGTGCCCATTAAGAGTGTCGATGTCACAGCAGCCTAAGCTGAAGGTCACAGGACTGACTGTGGTGGTCATTCAGCATCCTACAGTGCTGGGCACAGCCATATGGATCACCAGTGGTTCCAGACCCTCCAACTTCTCTGTAGATGAGAACTCAGCACAGTGATTACTTCATTAGTCAAGTCAAAGCTGAAAAAAAAACATTTCTTCCACTGTTGCAGAGAAGCTGTGTGAACAAGGAAAGGGAAATGAGATGCGACTTCAGCCTTACTCCCTGCTCATTTCTCTATGGTCTCCAAAAGGCCCTTTCACCCCCATCTAACACCATTCCTAAAGTTAATAGCAGCTGGCAACACAGCCATCAGTAGCTGTGCCTCAAAGACCTCCAGACATGGCAGAGATGCTTTAGAGTCCAAACCCACCAAATCCGGGGTTATTTAGACATACCAAATTTCTGGAGTAGTCTTGATCACAGGATCCCAGAATGTTATGGGTTGGAAAAGACCTCCGGAGATCATCAAATCCAACTCCTCTGCCAGAGCAGCACCATAGAATCTAGTACAGGTCACACAGGAACATACCCTGAGGTGGTAAACAAAATCTGAGTAAGGCTTTTCTCCAGGATGACTTGGTGGCATCTCCAACAGGATGGCACTAACCATACAATCTTCTTCAAGTCCCATGATGGATATGACATAAGGGACAATGACTTCATGGGCATAGGATATCATAAAGAAGGATGGAAAGGTGAAAAGCAAGAGACACGAAGATCAGGACTTTTGCCTAATTTATCTCCACACTGAGTAATTTTCTTTACTGCTGCCAAACACATTCATTCAGCATTTTTTAAATTTTGCTTTTAGATAAATTAGATTCAATCTTCCACAGCAACCCTTTGGGGAAAATAGAAAAATTAAACAAGCTCCAATCATTACACTGAAAAAGTTCTTTTAATATGATTTTTAAAACTACAAAAACAAAAATATTTTTTAAAAAAACCCAAAACACTAAAAACTTTTTTTCCCCCCCATCAGGTTTGAATGATGGATCCTGCTCTTTACAAACTGTGAGGCACAAATCACACAAAGACCTTACTGCCAGCAATGACTTCAAACTGGCTGCTTCAAGAACTTCCCAGTTATTCCACTGGTGTACTGGCTGTCCAGCACAGACGAAAACTGAGTTGGGCTTAGGGAATAAATCTAAGATGTTTTACATTCTTCTGATAAGCAGAGGTTAATGTCATGCCTTGTTCTTTCCGAGTTCGTGTAACTTTCATTCTTGGCTGCAGAGCTTTAGGCCGAGGCCAACCTTTCAGAAGTGCTAAGTGCTGGTTTAGGTTGCTAAAACTGAAACAGCCTGAATTTCAGACCTGTTGAAAAACGGGAGCTCCCGTGGGGAGTCACGGCTGCACTTGCAAAGATACCTTCCTGCAGCCACTGGTGGTTTAGAAATAAATCCCCCCTCTCTTTTGGACACCTGGGGAAAATCTGAGTTAAACCTCATCTCCCAGTCTGCATGGGGTCTCCTGGAGTCTGACGCCCTTTGCAAACCTCTTTCTTCTTGGCAAATGTCTCATAGCAAACATTTGATGCCTGCATGCACCAGTTTGAACTTCTCTTCTTTGTTTGCCATAAGCAGGAGTAAGTTCTCAGAGGAAATGCCTGCAATATTTCTGAAACTAAATAAGTTTTCCTCTCGTCAACAAATACCTCTATCAGTGGATATTCCTTGGGGAGCTCTCAGAGGACTTCTTGTTTCTTTTCCTTTCCTGAAAGGAATCACATATCAACACTCAAAATTATTATGAAGAAAAAAAAAAAAAAAAGAAAAAGTAAAAAACTTAAACACTTTTTTGGGGAAAAGAATATTTGTGGGTTTCAAAATTATTTCTCATTTGTAATGGAACCTTGAAAGCCACAGATGAGGGGAGGGAAATGAAAATATTTAGCAATGAACAAAATGAAAAGTACCTAAAGGACAGAAGTAAAACATCTTGGTTCTTACCTTTGTTTGCAAACATCAATCGAGGCACTAAGTTCTCATTTAAATTTGGGATTCTCAGCAGCTTGCTTTCTGCTCAGAGCATGTGGCTGAGATCTCAAAAGTCACAACCAGCTTTATTTTACCTTCTGTAGCAAAGCCTTATGTAGCAAGCCCAACACGTTTGGAGGAACAACACATTTTGTTTGAAAAGATAAGATTTTCAGAACAGATCACGTCTAGCACCATCAACTCACAAGGACTTCCAATCCTTCACCCAGCTCATTGCCCTTGGGCTGAGATGTCCCCTGCTTGCTTGTCCAGACTTTTGCTGCTCAGAGCAATATGAGATTGCAGCAAGACCACCTACTCCAGGTCACCATCTACCTCCACCCTGATTTTCACCTTCTCAGACTAAGGTTTCATATCTGAGCTGGAAACAGCAGTAAAAGAAAAATTGGCATGTCATAGAATCATTTAGGTTGGAAAATACCTATAGGATCATCAAGTATGACCACTAAATCATGTCCCACAGTGTCACATCTACACATCTTTTAAACCTCTCCAGAGATGCTGAGTCCTTCGCTTCCATGGGCAGCCTGTTCAAGGCTTCTTTTGAGGAAGAACTTTTTCTTGATATCCAACCTAAACCTCCCCTGGTGCAACTTGAGGTAACTTCCTCTCATCCTATGTCTAGAGTATGATTCATCCTCAGACTACCTCCTAGGGACCGGGGATGAATTGCATAGCAAGCGGAGCTGTGAATTGCAGAGCACACGTGGGGAATAGGTGACTTACACTCAGCCTGCAGGGTTTTTTTGGAAGATGAACTCACATAAAATTAACTTCCCCTGTCAGCAGAGGAAATGGCACACAGAGCCATCAAGAGTTGGGCTGGATTGCTCGCCATGGGTGATGGCAGCCCACAACTAAAGCAAATACTCAAAAATGGACTGGGGCTGGCAGTGAGAGAGGAGCCAGGGAGAGGGAAGTGGCATTAACTCACCAGCTGCTGCTTGGAGTGAGCATGGGACTCTTCTGAAGCACTTCAGTGGCTGTGAGCAAGGTTTTGGCTTTTCTTGCTGAAAACACCGTGCCATTAGTCAGGAGTAAGCAACCTTGAAAAGCCTATTTGCTGTGACTCCCATCTCCCCCGCGAGCGACACTCCTGCTGCTTCCAGCTTTCTCAGTTGCAGTGTTGACACTTCTTCAGGTCTGTCATTAGCTCAGCTGAAGAGAAAACAGAGATTCTATTCAGGACCCAGATCCGACGTGGGAAGTTAGGAGTGCAAATTTTCACTTCACACTGAAAGCATGACGAGCGCTTTATGGTGGTGTTGTTCCTTCCATTCTAGGGGATGCCTTTATTCTTTTATAAGCCATTTTATGTCATACAAAGCATTCTTTTTTAAGGTACCTTCTATCAAAGTCACACTCAGATATCTTAAAATGTAACATCTTACTCTCCCAGAAATCAACTCTCAACTTAGATTTTTGTTTGGTTCTCACAAATTCCCAGTCCTGCATCTGCAAGCATTTACCTTGTTCCTCTGATTCTCTTTTGTATTTTAAGACTTTTGTGGTGGAATCTAGGTTAAAGCTTTGCCAATACAAAGATTCACGATTCACCCAAATCCACCTTTTCCAGTAGTCAGCTTCTTGCCAGCCATTCTCCTCTGTATCTTCACGATGCATTCTTCTTAAACAACAGAAACTGGCTCCGTTCCAGAGGAGCACCAAGAATGAGTTGACCTTTGGTTGCGATGCTGTGAATTGTCATCTGTGTCATGCTAAATGGAGGAGTTCCTACCAGGGACAGGCTGGGGACACAGTGTCCCTGGGCAGCAGTGTGCCCAGGTGGCCAAGAAGGCAAATGGCATCCTGGTCTGGATCAGGAATAACATGGCCAGCAGGACCAGGGAGGTCATTCTGCCCCTGTACTCAGCACTGGTCAGGCCACACCTTGAGTACTGTGTCCAATTTTGGGCTCCTCAATTAAAAAAAAAAAAAATGTTGAGGTGCTTGAACATGTCCAGAGAAGGGCACAAAGGCTGAGGAGGGGGCTGGAGCACAGCTCTACGAGGAGTGGCTGATGGAGCTGAGGGTGTTCAGCCTGGAGAAGAGGAGGCTCAGGGGAGACCTCATTGCTCTCTACAGCTACCTGAAAGGAGCAGGTGGGGATTGGTCTCTTCACCCAGGCACCCAGTGGCAGAACAAGAGGACATAGTCTCAAACTGCGCCAGGGCAGGTTTAGGCTGGACGTTAGGAAGAAGTTCTACACAGAAGGAGTAACTGCCCATTGGAATGGGCTGCCTGGGGAGGTGGTGGAGTCACCATCTCTGGAGGTGTTTCAAAGGAGGCTGGATAAAGCACTTAGTGCCACGATGTAGTTAATTATAAGGGTCAGTTGATAGGTTGGACTCAATGATCCTAGAGGTCTTCTCCAACCTGATTAATTCTATGAATATGTGCAGCATTTTATTGGGTAGTTTTGGTTTCTATTTTGCCCCTCAGATTTTCTAGTACTGCCATTCTTGAGACTAATTCATAGTTCAGGAAAAAAAAAAAAAAAAGGAAATCCTCAAAATTACTCCTTTCAGTGCTGTCTTCAAAGCAAGCCAAGTGCAAACATAAGAAGTTCAGAAGAGACAGAAGACAAACCACTTCATCAAAGCCAGGTCAAGTCCACTTTAGCTGCAATAATCCAATACATATATTTGCACATCAGATCTTGCAGCTCTTGCACAAAGATCTTCTTATAGCATCAGGCTTAGAAGGAAAATCCTTCAGCTAAGACATGTTGAGTGCTCTGGAGAAAATCTTTCCATTTATACAGGAGACTGGAGAGCTGAAAGATGGACCAACTTAAAGAAATATTTATTATTCTTCTATTTTCTTTCTTAAATGATAGATTACCTGGAATGGTTATCATATCAAAATTAATGAGGCTTTGGGGATAGTGTCTTAATGGATAACATCAAAGGGATAAGTCTAAAAGAAAAATTATAAACTCAGTAGGTAAAGATGGTTTAGTCTAGAGAGCTGAAGCAGAGGAGCAGCCCACATGTTGTCTGGTTTTAAATCAGATGACAAAATCCAGTAGTTCCTAGGAATCACTGCCTGCCTCTGTTCTACAGCTGTGCACCCACAGTCATCATACCACATCCATCCCAGCTAGACATCCAAGAGAGAGAACGAGAATCCTCAGCAAATCTTTAATCCAGCACTGCCATTCAGTAGCTTATCCTCTGGCTCCTTCATGAACCAAAGCTCTGAGTTGCACCAACAGCATCTACAAGTGAGGAAAAGAGATGTTAGCATTGGTTGGGGGTGACTATTTGCACAATTAACAGTTTTCAGCAGTGGAGCTATCATCTCTAACAGGCTGTCAGTCTTACATCCCACAGGGACTTTTATTTCCCTCCCCCACCCCCACTCTCCTTTTCTAATAGACATACGTCTCTGAAATGCCTTGAGGACCATGGAGATATTCTGATCTAACACAACCACTCAACAATGTCCACAAACAGAGTACAAAAATACCTCTTACCCAGTTCCTGGAGTTTTCAGGCTTTCTGCATTCAAGCTATAGGTGGATATGTGCTGCTTTCCTCAGCCAGCAACGTGAAGCTATTTTAGAAGCATTTGGGGCAAATTCAGACTGATTCTGCTTTCTGAAAGCTTCGCCCACAAAGAAGTGGTAAGAGACATACTGGCGTGTTGAAAAGATCCTTTATTTATGACTTTAAGTCGGAGAGATTGTAAACATCAAGTTATATTTTCCCCATAATATCCATTTTTGAACACTTGAGTCTCTTCCAGACTACTTTACTCATAATTGCTGCTCTCTCAGACGAGTGGCTATAGTAAAAGTGGCTGTTTACTGAGTGAGGAAGGCACACACACACACACACACACACAGAGACCTCCTCATTTCACAGATGCCTGCAGGATGCTCTAAACCCTGATAACTCTCTGCAGACCACTGAGATGAGTAATATTTGTGGATGCATTTTTGAGGTGAGCAAACTGGAGAGGGTATTTGTGGCTGTGGGCTTTGCCACTCACATGGAAAAATATGCTTTCCTTATATCCATCATATAGGCTATATTTTGCACATCTGCCTTTAATTAGAACAATTTCATATCTTCAAGTGTGGATGACATCAAGTGAATTATTTAGAAACTGGAGTTAAGCAGCAAAAGGCCCAACCTGCTTTTTTTTTTTTTTTTTTCCCCTCTCATTCACAGGTTGTCCCAATGTCAAAATTCCCTCAAAGCAGAGTTTTTACCAAATCTTCTGAATCTCAATGGGTAGCAAAAATCACAACATCAAGGACACATCCAAGATGCATTTTTATATCATGTACCAATTTACATGACCAGTGGTCCTGCTGAACCAGTTCTTGGGTTTGGGAGCAGCACTGCTATCAGGAAGGGTTTGTAGATCAAAACCTGATCCATTTAGTTCAGAAAGACCTAATGAACATTAAGACATATGTCACTCGGAGAGGGGGCTGGAACCCCTAAGCTGTAATGAGAGGCTGAGAGAGTGGAGGTTTTTCAACTGGAGCAGAGAAGGCTCCAGGGAGACCTTCTTGTGGCTTTTCAGTATTTAAAGGGGTCAATCAGAAAGATAGGGACAGACTTTTTTTTTCAGGGGCTCTTGTGACAGCACAAAGGGTGATGGTTTTAAACTAAAAGAGGAAGATTCAGACCCAATACAAAGAAGAAATTCTTTACACCAAGGGTGATGAGACACTGGCACAGGTTGCCCAGAGGGGTGGTAGATGCCCCATCTCTGGAACCATTCCAAATCAGGTTGTGTGGGGCTCTGAGCAATCTGATCTAGATGTTCCTGTTGATTGCAGGGGGTTGGCATAGATAAAGTCCCTTCTAACCCAAAACATCATATGATTCTATGATAACACACTCAAACTCCCAGTAGTACAACTGTGTTTTCCACTGCCATGTGTATAACCTCATCTCTGTCCTTCTGTTTGTTTGGGGTTTTTAGCCCCAGATATTTCAGGAGGAGAAGGGAGAAAACAGCTTTAAATCCCAGAGGAGCTCTCAAACCCAGGCTTCACTTCTGATTTCAGTTTTGTTTAGAGCATTACATGGGTTTGTTATTCCATCATCCCATGATGAAATAGGTCAATGTGGCCTCCTCAGTCAAAAGCTGCTTGCCAATTATACTTTGCTCCAGGCCAAAATTCTGAATAAAAGCAGCAATCAAATATTAGCACAGGGAAAAGTCTTTCTCTTGCCCTTACTTATCCAGCAACACTTAAGAGATAGATGCTTCAAGAGTAGGTGCTGCTCAGAAATGCAGTAAGAAACAGTCTCTACTTAAAAGAAATTTAAGAGATTCACAGAATTATTTGAGTTGGAGAAAACTCCTAAGATCATGAAGCCCAACCACCACCATGTCCACTAAACCATGTCCCAGAGTGTCATGTCCACATGTTTTTTGAACACTTCCAGGGATGGTGACTCCACCATGGGCCTGGGTAGCCTGTTTCAAAGTCTGACCACTCCTTTTGGTCAAAAAATTTTTGCTAATATCCAATCTAAACCTCCCACAGTGCAGCTTGAGCTAAGAGGTAGGAAGGAAAACTGAGGAGTGAAAACAGAGGCCTTATCTGCTCAGTCCCACATGCATGTTTTTCCCACTGGATCATACCACTGCATTATAAAGTGCACCTGAATCCCAGATCTCACAGGGGTTTTTTGGCTCATTTTTCTACTTCAAAGAATATGCAAGGCAAAGTACATTTTGGGGAGTCTGGGTTTTTTTGTTTCAAAGAGAATCAATGCAAACACATCCAAAAGACAACAGCCTCCTTTTAAGAATCCTCATTGGCTAGCAGTGAGAAATTACCAAACCTAGGGGGAAAATCTTTCTCTTAACTATTAAGCACGTAGAGAAACACCAGCAGCACTGAAAGCAGCTCACCCAAAGCAGGGTTATTCTGGATTTACCATCATTCTGAACAGAATCACAAAATGATAGGGATTGGAAGGGATCTCTGGAGGTCATCTAGTCCAAGCCCCCTGCTAGAGCAGGGTCACCCAGAGCAGGCTGTCCAGGTGGGTTTTCAGTGTCTTTCACAGATACTACAACTTCCTACTTTTTGATATATTTAAAGTGAGATTTGTTATAGAATCATAGAATGGTTTAGGTCGGAAGGGACCTCAAAGATCACCCAGTTCCAACCCCTGTCATAGGCAGGGACACCTCCCACTAGAACAGGTCCCTCAGGGCCTCATCCAACCTGGCCTTGAACACCTCCAGGGAGGGAGCAGCCACAACCTCCCTGGGCAACCTGTTCCAGTGCCTCACCACCCTCACTGTGAAGAACTTCCTCCTAACATCCAGTTTAAATCTCCCCTCTGCCAGTTTAAACCCATTACCCTTCGTCCTGTCCTTACAAGACCTTGTGAATTATCAGACCTTATGTTTTTAGCAGGACAATCCTTAATCTTTGGCTGTGACTTATTTTGTGATTTGCTCATTCAGTCCATCCAGAACACAAAGAAATTGTGCTCGGAATAATGCAGGAGGCAGATATAGAAAGAAGAAAAAAAGGAAAAAAACCACCACCCAAAGTGCAGCTTTCACACCTTGTTTGACATTAGTTCTAAGCAGCAAAGCAACACTCACGTCGGGCACAGGTACCCTGAAATGCTGCTGGATATGGCAACCATTGCTGGTGCAAACACCCTTTACAACACATTGCCCATCAGCTATCAGCTTGGCCTGGCTGATTTAACAAAATCCACTTTTAGCGACTTGATCAAACAGCAAAAATTGTGATCTGATGCTCAGACTTCCCTCTTACTCAAGATGGCAGCAGAGATATTATGAGTCACTTAGCAGAGCTGGCTCCTCCATCTATTTGCTACACCTTTAGGGCTCTTCTCTAGCCACTGGAAACGGATTCATTTGGAATTGGAACAAGGCAGAATCTAATAGAAAAATAGAACAAGAGAGTCAGGAGATGTTTCCAGATGTTACTTACTGTGTCCTGTTGCTCCTGGCCATCTCCCCTTCTTTCCACAGAGGAACACATGATGTTTGCACAGCCTCATTAGAGAAATGACTGGTCGCCAGGTTGCAGTATCAGGGAGACAAACTGGAGGAGTATCCTGGAAAAGAAGAAATGGGTGATGTGAAACAGATGTTTTCCTTTAATTGCTTACTGCAGATGCAGCCCAGTAACTAATCCACCTGCTGTCCTCCCACAGGGATAATTGCTCACCCCATGCTCCCAGCCAGCTAAATGTATGTTTTTCCATGCTTCATTATACCCATCCTCACTTTGCCCAACAGTGCACCAGTGCCGTGCTTTTATAACCAGCTATATCTTCCTGCACCTTTGAGTATGGTTAGGAAGCTTCTCCTAGCTTTCTTCGTGTCATCTTTCAACAAGTAAAGCCTCTCACACAGCTCTTCCCCCAGTGCATTGCACCTGGTGGACCTTTGGAGTTTGTGAAGCGTTTGAGAAAAGGAGAAAAGGTCTCTAATAAGAAGTGAAGTATCAGTAAATGCAGACATATTTGGTATGGTTACTTGAATTCATAAGGCAAGTAGGGCCTTCCAGAGAACCTACAGATGCCAGCTAAAAAATAATGGTGGCGTCAGGATGGTGTATGTGAGAGCAGAACGTGCATGTCACAGCAGCGAATAGCCCTTTTCTGAAATCCTTGTTTCCTCTCAGAGCTTCAGATCACGTTTGTTGTAAGAAACAGTGAAGGTTTCTGTATGTCCAAGTGAAGTTAAGGATGATGTTTAATTTGCCCATACGTTGCCCACATTTAGCAGAGAGCTAAGGTCAACGTTTACCTCTCACTCTCCCCATGCATTTCAAGACTCACACTCAGTTACACTGGCCACTGAGGACAGAATCATTTGGCAGTGAGCTGTGACTGTGCTAAGCGTGGAATTAGCAGTTAAAAGCAGCTAATTGAATCAAGAGCAACATGAGCTTCAAAGGATCTCTGCCTGTCACCTCTACCAAGCCAGCTCTGGGAGCCAAAGCAGCAGCTTGTGTCTCCAGTGCACTAACAGGAGGATTCTCTGCCCTCACCACCACCAAGGAAATGTGCCTTTGGTGGAAAGGCTGGAGGGCCTCTGATGGGAGATGAGGAATTGTCATTGACTGAATGACAGGGCTGGATAAAGAACATGACCTGAGGTACAAGCTTTGTTATGGTCCTCATTAATGCAGCCTTCATCTTTACTTCTTTTCAAGGGAGCTACTTATTTCTGTGCCCCAGGCAAGAGCCAGAGCCAGCTGGAGATAATTTAGTTCTACTTCACTAATGTTGGTGTCTCTGGATTTAATATTGGCTTTTTTTTTTTCTGGAACCCTACTATGACTCTTTGGCTTGGCGAGGTGGTTCAGGTAGTTATCCTGAGCATAATATTTTGTTAACCAACCAGCTGCAGATCTATTTCAAATATGAAACAGAAATCTGGTCATCCAGGACTAATAAACCTCCTCAAGCTCTTCTACTGCTTGATGCTCAGCAGCCCCCAGCTCTGGGGAATGTCTTCAAAAGCCTTTCAGTGAGTGGCTTAACTAATGCCTGCTGGAGAAACACACTAAAGCGAAATGAAGTCTTGAGTGAGAAAATCTGGTGGCCGGAGAGAAGGGTGGATGCTGCTGGGCATGGTGGTGAGGGAGCTGCAGAGAGCAGAGCTGTGTATTGAGCTCTGTGGATGTCACCATTGCCTTTGCCTAGCAGAATTTACCTCCAGATTCAGCCAGTCCAAGCTCCACTGATGTCCCCAGGCCTCACACTTAGCAGTGCCCCTGGGGACCTGTCAATACCTGATTCAAAGGACCTTAGCAACAGCCTAAGCTGGAAGAGAGCCCAGCTACAACAAATCTTAAGAACAGACGATGAAAAATCCAAGGCACATCACAACAGCCTTTGTTCATGCTGCTGTGGGCAGATATCCCTGCCGTAGCAGAAAGCCAGAGTGAGATTAAAAAGAAATGTGCCATGCAAGACTGCTCAGGTAATGCTGTACCTGCACCGCTGCTCCTCTGCACCATCCTGGGATGGTGTCAGCCTCCAGTTACCTGCTGCTCCCTGTGTGCAGGGTAATTTGAAACAGAAGGACATCAGTGATGAGAAGGAGATAGTGTGTCCTCCTCAGCATTATGTAGACCATCAGGGTTATCAAAGCACCAGCACAGAGGGGGAGCACACAGAGATGTGATTATTCAGAGCCTGCAGCAACCAAGCTCCTGTAAGCCTACTGTAAATTTAGCTTGACCTAAGAGCAGCCAAACTTCCCTCAAATATGTTCAACAGGACAGAAAAGGTGATTTTAAAAAATCTTTTCAATTTAATTTCAAAGTGTCCAGCTCCAGTTTGGTGCCCGACTTATGCCTGGGACTGGTGAGAAATGTTGGTGCAATATTTGGCACAATTTGGGATTTGTCTATCCAAGCTCCTCCAAATCTCATCAGTTATATCCATGACTATGATTACACCCCCTTAGTTACACAGGTAGCTGTGGTCCTGCTACTTGCCATTGGTGTGGAAAAGCTCTGAAGCAACCCAGCAGTTCTGATGTCTGCTCTAATGTACTCTACCTTCTCTTTCATCAAGAAAAATGAGCTAAAATACTTGAGATAAAAGAAATAAGACCAATATGAAAACCCACCTAATTAAATCAAGTGAGGATGGCCCTTCAGACTGCTTGTTCTGGGAATAACCTTATATTCCTGTTTACTGACTGTTTGACAGGAGTCAGAATTATCCCAAATTCTATCAGAATAAATTAACTAAACAACAACAACCACCAAAAAAAAAAA
>VWZI01014462.1:130268-190198 GCA_013396835.1 Psilopogon haemacephalus
AAAAGAGAGAGAGAGAAAGATCATGAGAAGAGTCAGAACCAGTTCAGAACCTCTTTGAAGTCAGTCTTCACCATCAGTCTGCTCTTCCCTGAGGTCCCTTTGCTGTGCTCCAGCCCAAATGCCATTCCCTCACAGAGAATTAAAGAGCCCTGGGTGCAACTTTGCATTGTTGTTTGCCCACACTGAGAAACCAAGGCTGTGATTCGCAAGAAGCCACAATACCAGCAAGGAAATTTGGTCCCTGTGGTTGTTGGCAACCACTGGGACAAAATATGGCTTGAGGTCACAACAGGACCCAGGGTCTCCTCCCTCCACCCCTGCCACCCTTGCTGTGAGCCTTTCTTCTTATTTTCTTAATTCTCCGTCTTGCCTGATAGTAGAGGTCCTGCCAATCCCCAATTAGAAATGAGCTGTGGATTTGTGCTGTGACTGCCCAGAGATAGGGCAGTAATTTATCTAGGCGTCATGCCAAGAGCTTGCCAACAGTGTCAAAAGCAAATCCATAATGAATGATTCTTCTTGGGGCATTTCCTTCGCTTGCCAGAGGAAAAACAAAGAGAATTGACAAAGAGCCTCACTCCTTTCCTTCGGACAACTGTGATTTATTACAGGAGAACCAAGGAGGATTCCAAAAACATTACTCCTGTAAGGGAAGGTAACTCAATCTCCAGCAAAAATAAACAGCCATGTTTAAATAAACCTTCTGAGAATTGTTACTGCTCTTTCTCCCCCCAAAGGCAGGGGAGAATTTTGTTCCTCTGATATTGTGCTACTGCACAAGACACTGCTAAGTGCCTGCTCTAAAGACTCAGGGAGCTCCTCTGGTTTGGGTGGCCTGTTAAGTCACCAAGGGATAAAAGGCAGAGAACAAAGGGAGGGGGGAAAATAAAGTATTATGAGCTGCAGATGAAGTGCCTGACAGATGTTGGTTTGCTGCTTAAGGGAACTGCCTTCCTGCATCAGAGGAGAGGTTCACCCAGCTTGGTGCCCAGGCTCCTACCCCAATTAATGGCAGAGTGGGCAAGGGTAGATGTGCAAAGCCTTCCCCCAGTACACCCTTCCAGAGACCAGTGGTCAGTGGTTTAGGGATTTCCCACAGCTCTTCCGTGACTAGTGAAGGCAATAAATTATGGTAACGTTGAGGTCACATCTCCTGCTAGCGTCTGAGGACTTCACAGCAGTGAATGATATCCCTCATGGAAGCTTTGGGAGAAAAGCCAAAGAAATAGAAATTATTTCACTGGTGAAGAGAACTTCAAAGCTGACACAAGTGGAGGTAACAGCAATCTTCCTGATTCGCTCAGGAAGCTGGGCACCTTCTTCTAGAACTCTCTGCAACCAAGAGACCACAACACCATCACAGCATTTGCTGGCCTCTGACCTCTTCTGATTGGCATCATGTAGGGAAAAAAAAAGCTTCAGTAGGCCAGAAAAAGAGCATTAGCAAGAGTACAACTGCTTCTTATCGACTGAGGGAGATAGGTGTCCTGATTCCATGCATCACTCCCAATACTCCTTGTGTTTCATATTGTTCTTAATCAACACTCACTAAAGGAAATATTTGCATTTTCTTTTCTGTATAGGATAGTACTTCAAATGCTGCTGCAGAGACATGTCTCACAGTTTGAGCCACAGCACCCTTAGTGTAAGGCCCTGCTGGGGTGCAAACAGACTGTAGAGCTTTCAGCAATACTGAGAAACTGGGGGAAATGACAATCTTCCCGTGGCTCAGAGGACAGGATTCAGCCCTTCTGCAAGGAGACCTCTAGATCTTTTTTTCTCTTCAATCTGAGAAGATGAGAGAGAGAAGGTTAAATGTCACCCTTCTTTCCTCCTCTCCTGCTTTGGCACCATGGGGACAAATTGCTCAACATGATGAATAGCAAGTGGATTAATAAGAGTTTGAAAATAAATGCAGACGTTCAAGAAAAGTCAGACTGTGGGCGTCCAGCCCAGTGAGGCTTACAGAGAAATGGCATCTACCTGTCAATAGACTTCCCACTGGTATCTAGGTCATGCTTTCCCTCCTACCGTGTCTGCATAACCCCAACCTCTGATCCCGTGAGGTGTGGAGAGCCCCAGTAAATTACCATGTTCCTCAGTGCCCCTTGAACACCTCACTGTGATTTATTACCTCGCCTGGGCTGGCTTGTAAGGCACACCTTGTGACTCCCCCTCTTTACTGTCCTTGCTCTTTGCTTTACTTTCTTTATTTTTGAACCAGTTTTTCCCTATTAGGAAAACACACTGCAGTAATGTGGATGCCATTCTGTCTGTCAAGATAAGCCATAATTAATAACACATGGAGAAGCAGTCATAGAGTTGCTGAGACTGTTGTTATTCTCTTAGAATGCTGGGAGCACATCACCTAGACTCAGGGTAGATTTTTTTTTTCTTACTAAGCTTATTGTGTTTTGGTTTTGTTTTTTTTTTTAGCTTTATTCTTTCGCAGTTTGTCAGCCACAGAAAGGTGGTCACAGCAAACCTTTTCACTGCACTTAAAAACTAAGAGGATAAAGGAATGGTAAATAAACCATCAAGTTCTCCCTTTATGGACTTCTGTGATGATGACAAAGTTGACAAGAATAATTTACTCATGAATTAACAGTTATTAACTGAGCTCTTCTGGTCAGCCGAGAACTGAACTAAAGACCAGAGCTTGCCATAAGTGCCTGCATTGTCCAGCTCATTATCCTAAGCAGGAAGGTAACACCTGAAACCCTCTGCCAGTGCTCCTGAACCAGGGAGGTGGATAAATAATCCTGCAGGAAAGCTCCATTTCAAAATATTTTGCAGTGAAAGTAAAATAATTCAGCATAAAGTACAACATGTTCTTCAAAGTACATTCTTGTAAGTACATCTTGTTGTGAAATTTTTGTATTATTTTCTAGATTGATTAAGAAGTCTTTTTTTTTTTTTTTTAAGTAAGGTCTGCAGAGTGGCTTGAAAGCCCCTTCTGAGTTATGTCCTTTTGCTGCTCAGTCTGGGCTCCCTTGGTAGTTTCCAAAAGCAGCATGAATTGTCTCATACTATTTAACAGAGCTTCAAAAAAAAAAAAGACAAATCCCACTTGAAAGAACTCTGAACCCAGTCTCACAAACTGACTGAGGGAGTATTTTAAGAACTCAAACATCCTTTAGAGGCAGATATGTGACTGAGCTTATTGGCTCTTTTTTTGGTTGGTTTGTTGGTTGGGTGGGGTTTTTTTTGTTTTGTTTCTACAGGATCAGTAGTTTTATTCCCCCCCCAAAATGGAATGCTAAAGCTTTTGGTCCCAATTCTCTCTGGCAGCATTTCCAGTTTCCATTATCTGGCAACCTAGGCAAGGATTAGGAGACTTCCTGATGTCCTGCTCCTCCCAGAAAAGGAACACATGGCTGACGTACTCTTTTTCTTGTCCTATTAGACACAACCAGTGGGGATGCCTTACTGCTTTCCACTTGCTGTTACCTCTTGTACTTCCTCTGCTGCACTAATCCGATGAAGCACTGTGATAATGGAACAGATTTGTAACACTTAAAGGCATCAACCAGCCATAAAACTGCTCCAAATCATTATCATGCATCTGATCACTCCAGTAGCCACAAGCCATTTGTAGTACACTTACATCTTTGATTCCAGGCATCTTTTATAACTTTATCTGCAGATCTTCCTGGCAGCTGAATAATCAGGGTGTTTCCCAGTGACATCAGGAAACTCAAGCCCTACACAGTTCTACCTAAGCAACCTACAGTCTTTGGCAGCATCCATGGCAAAAGCACCCACCGAGAGAAACACAGACCTGAGGGTTTTATCTCTCTGCCAACAAATGCTTCGTACAAAGTATCTGAGTGCTAGTTTAAGCAAAAACTCAGACAGGGTTTTTCTTCTAACAGTGCCCTTACCTCTGTGTTCCCACCTCCTCCAGCTCACCCTTTGAGGCTGCCCTAAGGTGATTTACCAGGCAATCCCTTCAGGTGAGACAGCCTTATTTTATTAGGCACACCTTGCACAGTTTCAAGGTGTGCCCAGCTTGACAGGGTGCTGGGCCATCTCATTTAAACAATATTCTTACCCTGAAAGGTTGGATTAGATGATCCTTGAGGTCCCTTCCAACCTGGCAATCTATGAATCTATGAGTTATCCTATTGCTAAGTTTAAAACTTCCAATTCCTCAACAGCTTTTAAGCAATGTTAAGGTCCCAAGCACAGGTGTTTAGCTGTTTAGGGACATTGACTAGTGGAAAATTAGACTCCTTTGGCAGCTGAGCATGGGGTCTGAAGCTGTAAAGTTTCATTAAGCCACTTTAGAAGCAGTAAAATAAGAGCAGTTCTCCTGCCTCAGCTTAAAGTAACTTGGCTTACATCACCTGGGCATCAGACAGAAAAACAGGGAGGTTGACATATCTCCCACACTTTGCTAAAGACTTTGGTACAAGGAAACACAAACTCCCCATTGACCTCATTAGGTCTGTGCACCCTCCACATCATGAACAAGAACATTAAAGCCTTTCAGAAAACTACAAACCTACCTGCCCTTGAGGATGAACTTTGCTGTTTAATTTGACTGCCTTAGAAGCTAGAAGTGTAACTGCAGTTTCAAGCTGGTAATTACTTGGCAAATAAATAAAACTACACCATTGCTGGACCCTGAAAAGCTGGACTACTGTGTAAGCTTCCATTGTATCCTTCTATTCATACTTCCTTTCTAGAGACAGCCCCTAAACTTGAAATAAAACAGAAGGGACAGTCAGTGGGAGGAGAAAAAGGGAGCTAAGCGAATGTTAGTTCTTACTTTTGGTTGGTTTCTGCATTACGGGCAAGAAGCCAGGAGTAAATTATTCAATAAACATCAAGCAATGCTATGGGTTTTTTTTTTTTTTGGTGTCTCACTACAATGGTTTTCAGACAAATAGACATAAAATAATCCCACATCAAACTATAGTCAAGAAATGTGGCATGCTTGTTACAACTGATTCTGGTGTGCCTGCCATCAGGTATGGTCCAAGGGAGGCAGATAGGGAGGAAGTGGTGGAAGGGGGGATAACTCATCTAGCCAAAATCCACCCCCAATTCATCCAGCTCATTCCACTGAGCAGGGAAGATTATTAAGATCTGCACCTTGCCACTCGGTGACACTTTTCAGGATATTCTTCAAGCATGTCTACACAAGCTTCCTGTTGTAAAGCCTGCCATGAAAGAGCAGAAGCTGGATTGGGAAGGAAGATGCTGTGGATGAGACCTGCTGTGTTGAAGACAAGAACCTTGGTAGGAACTATTGCTGCTCAGAGACACAGGGAAGTGAATAGTATGTAGAAGAGATCAACACTCCTCTTGTTGGAGGAACACCGGACAAGAGTATTCTTTCAGGTCTAGTCAGGTGTTTGGTCAAGCCAAAATTCAGGTAACCAGGCTCTGGCAGAGTGGCAACAGGGAGAGGACTACACAGTTAATTGCAAGCTAAGCTTCTGGTCACTTCACTATGAAAAAGCAGTAGACATTTCAAGCTGTTAGAGGGTTGTGAGCAGCATTTTGTGAAGCTAAAAGTCAGTTTTCATGCTCCCAATTGCAAAGACACCACTGGTCTTCTGTTTGCTCTAGTTTTTAGTGTAATGGCATAAACAAGAAACACTGGCTGGAGGTCTGGAGCTCCAGAACGCTGTGTTTAGGAACAACAACAAGAATGATCCACCCAAAGCACACTGTGGAGTCTATTCTTTTTCCCTTGTTGCATTTCCAAACATATTGTGGACAATGAGCATGGTTGATGGAATTGCCACATCTGCTTCTTGACCTGTTTTACTGAAAGGCTACTTTAAAAACATCTGAGCCTCTGTAATCTCACTCCTTCTTTCCCAATATTAACAAAGACCTACAAACTTCAAATCACCGCTTCTCAGCTGAAGCACAGACTACAAGAAGAATGTGTTCAACCAGTGGTATGCTGCAGGTCTCTGGGGCAGGCTAAATCTCTCCAACGTTCTCCACTTCCAAAGTCAAGTTTCTGTATTTGCAAAGGATTTTTATTCCATTAGCCAAGACCAGTAAGGTGACCTGGACCTGGACCTCTTGAACTGGAGGTACTGATTCAGAAGATGGGTGTGAATTCCAGCAAATGGAAATGGAAGTGCATTATTCCTGTTCCTCCCAGCTGCAGGAGGCAAAAACCAAGCTCTGTCTATTCCAGATCATCTGTTTCAACATTTCAAGGGAACAAGCTGCCCATAAAGTTAGTCAGGACACTCAGATACTCCTGAAGAACAAACAGAGAGGAGAAGGAATTTCTTGCCTTTCCTTTCCTGAAATCTGAACTGCTGTTAACAGGCCCTGGTGAACAACAAAACTGTGGTCACATCACACACAATTACTATGGCTTCAGCAGAAGGAAGAAGGAAACCTGTGATATGTCTCCAGAAAGATGCCCACTTCTGACATTCTGTTGCCTACCACAGGATACTCCGTAGTTCATGTTCTCTACCACAGTCCTTTTAGGAGCAAGGGAAGAGGTTTCTCCAAGACTTTTGTCTTCCAGGAAGGAAAACATGAGGTTAGATTTATTTGGGAGTTTCTTCCAAGGATGGCAAAGAAGAAAGAGTGTTGGAAAGGAGTGAGCATTCCCAGTAGGTGAGGTCCCTTCTGAAAGGTCCAAGCACAAAACAAGTCAGTATTATTCTACCAGTACAGTTTGCATTGAATATTTCCTGTTAGCAATGAAACTGAAAACTGAGATCTGAGCTCTTCCAACCCTGCCAGCTAGAATACCAGGATTAAAAGTCAGCTTTATACCTGCTATATATTTTTTTTTCAGATATGAATATGAAATATGAAATTGCAACCAAAGTGCTGCCCTTGCTCTGTAGGTAGCCTTTCCTCTTTCAGTTGTAGGGGAAAAAAGCCTTCCATTGTCTTAAGTGTTCTTGAAGATCACCTAGTGGACCACTTAATCTCTTACCCTGGAATGTTGTCTTATGCTGTTTTTGAGACTGTCCCAGGGCATGTCTAAGATTTCTGATTCAGATGACCTGGTGAAAAGCTGGAGCTGGTCTCATTGCTGTTTCATGCCTTGCATCCTGCAAAGGCAACTATGCCCTCCTTGATTAGTTTGTGTCTTTTGGCTGATGGGTCTCCACCTTCTGACACAGGATGGAATCACCAGTGGGGGCATCTTCTAGCTTGGGCTTTTTCACTTAGTAAAGGTGCTCCTTTGAGCTAAGCTTTTCCTACTGCTTCTTTCTACTTTTGCTACTGACAAAATGAGCTCCAGGTCTCAATAACCTTCAGGCCACTACAGGCATACAAGACAGTGAATCCTTCATGCTATTTTAACCTGCTGCATGGGCATGCAGGAGGCAAGAAGGAGCAGGAAGATCATGGTGGGTGTGCAGGAAGAGTGAAGTGACCTACAGCTCTCCTAATACAGGTGTTTATTACTTTCCCAATACGATAAAGCTGAGATCAGTCCCTTTGGTGCCAGCACTACTGAATTATTATTGTTTCCTGCATGTGGAGGTGGAAATGTCATATTTTAGCCCTGATTCGCCTTTTTATTTCTTATTTTGTGGTTTCCATGTGCTCAAATGGACCAAGAGAAGTAGTGTGTCCTCTGTAATAGCGAGAAACAGCTGCTTTCATGTGATCTCAGAGCCCATCAGGCACTGTCAGTCTTGAAGGTGTTACTGGAGGAAGTGTTTTTATTGCCAAGGTTTCTCATGTCCGTGGGGCTGAGGTACCACGGCAGAGCATTACCACTTCTCAGAGCATCAGCAAAAAAACCTTCTCGCAGCAATCTGGGCCAAATCTGGCAGGGTTTCCTGCTGAAATGGATTTGTGCACATTTATGATCAGCATGGGACTTTGTCACAGCATGCAAGTCTTGGGTTTCTGCCTTGGTGCAGAGAATTCAGAGCCAAACACACATCTCTTTCTGTCCGCTTCGTCTGTCTGGAGCCAACACCGGCACAAACAACTCTCTTACAGTCCTTTCCTTACCAAAGCAGCAACTTAGGTCCTTGGTTTATTTGAAACCAACTGGCTTTGGTTTTCATTACAGTAAGGGCTGATCGACCTGGCACTCCTTGCTCTTCACTTCATAAAGGCATGAGGCCAGCAATGACACAGAGCAGCAGCAAGGGACACGTAAGAAGGTCCAAGCAGAAACTGACTGCATGAAGTAAGTTTTCAAGCCTCAGTTGTTCTCCTGCAACATGTGGGAGTAGTTTAATATATCTGAGAAACACCACATAAAGGAGAGCTGGAAAACAAAGGTCCTGGTGCAGTGAGAAAGCCTGAACACAACTGACATTATGCCCCATCCCTGGAAATGTCCAAGGTCAGGTTAGATGGGGCTTTGAGCAGCCAGGAAGGTGTCCCTGCCTATGGCAATAGAACTGGAACTAGATGTTCTTTAAGGTCCCTTCCAACCCAAACCATGACAATAGTAGCTAACATAATTGCATCAGGAATTTGTAGTTAGGGAGATGATTCCTACTTCTTATCATGACAGATGCTGAAGGCTCTCTTCGATTTGCCTGCTTTCAGTTACAAACTGGCAAGACCTTCAAGGATACAATAGATATCCTATTTACATACAATTTGCCTAGAGAATGACCCACATCTGCACATTTACATAACCAATGACACAGCATATGGCCAGCCACATACCAAGACCTTTAGTCTTGGTGAATCCCCCGTGAGCCTAACAGTTTTGGAAAGTATGAGTTGGCCCAAATTGTTAGAATCATTTTGGTTGTAAAAGACCTTTAAGGGTCCAACCATTCTCTAATGCTACTAAGTCTGGTGCTAAATCATGTCCCTCAGCACCACATTTCTGGGTCTTTTAAACACCTCTGGGGATGAGGATTCAACCACCGCCTTGGGGAGCCTGTTCCACTGTTTGGGAATCCTTGCAGTGAAGAACTCTCTTCTAATATCAAGTCTTTACCTCCCTTAGTGCAACCTGAGGCCATTTCCTCTTTCCATTGCAAAAAAAAATTTATCCAGGAGTTTTCAGATTTCCTAAAATTGAAACAACTTATTGAACTACTTGACTGAGAAAGAATCAGACAGGAAAACATGAATCTGGCCATATGATTTCTTTAAGATGCCAGTGAGTGGCAGTGCCACTGCCTTATGGTCCCTCCCTCCCTGTGGTCCTGGCTGACATTTTCCATGGGGCAAAGGCAGGCATGGGGCTCAACCTGCCCCACTAAAACAACTCTGGTGCTTAGGCACATGGTTCAGTGGTGTCCTTGCAGTGCTGGGTCAAAGGTTGGTCTGGATAAACTTGAAGGTCTCTTCCTACCAAAGACACTTAGATTCTGTGCACCCGCAGTGGCAAGCAGCCTGCACAGCAACAATGGAAGGGGAAAAAAACAAACAACAAAGGCTTCACAGTACAGCCACTGTTATCTTAATTCAAAGTGAAATCGTCTGATAGAGGAGAAAAACTTGAGGAGATAAAGTCATTTCTTGCAAACTTACAGCCCAGTGAAGGGAACTCCAGGGAGTGGACAGATCTTCTTGACAGAAAACCTGGGAAGAAGTAAACTCCCCACAAAAATTACCAGACTTTCAAAGTCACATCTTGTAATTTAAACCATCTGTTTGGAGATTCAGTGAGGGAAAATCTTCCATAAGAAATAAATCAGGTTAGAGCTCTTCAAGGAAGGGCTCTTCCTATTGTTCTTATTTTTAAAAGAATGATATCTTCATCAAGAGCTGGAATACTTCATCTAGCTGATTCTTTTTCCTCCTCTTCATCAAAGGCTGGAGTATTCTATCTGGTAGCTTATTTTTTTTCTCCAAGCGAGCACTGAAAACTATTTTAAGGGAATAATTTTATATACCTCATTTCTGGCTTCTTTGGTTCCTTCGGGCTTCCTAAGATGATGTTGCAGATGTCCTTTAGCATCTTCTTCTAGAAATATGAAGGGGAAAAAAATCTCTTTCAGGTTGTTCGTGGGTTTTTTGGGTTTTTAAAAACAAAGACAAAGATTACTCCATTTTCATAGAATCATAGAATGGCCTAGGTTAGAAGGGACCTCAAAGATCATCCAGTTCCAACACCCCTGTGCCATAGGCAGAGACACCTCCCACTAGAACAGGTCACTCAAGGTCCCATCCAACCTGGCCTGGAACACCTCCAGGGAGGGAGCAGCCACAACCTCCCTGGGCAGTCTGTGCCAGTATCACCACCCTCACTGTAAAAAACTTCCTCCTAACATCCCATTTAAATCTTCCTTCTTCCAGTTTAAACCCATCACTCCTTGTCATTACAAGACCTTGCCAATAGTCCCTCCCCAGCCTTCCTGCAGGACCCTTTCAGATACTGGAAGGCTACTACAAGGTCTCTTCAAAGCCTTCTCTTCTCCAGGCTGAAAAGCCCCAACTCTCTCAGCCTGTCCTCATAGCAGAGCTGCTGCAGCCCTCTCAGCATCTTTGTGGCCATCCCCTAGACTCACTCCAACAGTTCCATGCCCTTCTTGTGTTGGGGGCTCCAGAACTGCACACAGTACTCCAGGTGGAGTGTGAGGAGAGCAGAGTAAAGGGACAGAATCCCCTCCCTTGCCCTGCTGGCCACCGCTGCTCTTGCTGCAGCCCAGCACACAGTTGCTGTCTGGGCTGCACTCACACTGCAGTCTCATGTTGAGATTTTCATCAACCCAGACCCCCAGGTCCTTTTCCTCAGGGCTGCACTCCAGCCATTCTCCACCCAATGCTTCAGCACATCAGGCTTCCTACAAACTAAGATGAGATGCTAACAGCAGCCATAAATAGAAGTGTGTTAATTACATTGCAAACATAAATAATGTGATCTGACAACTCAGTGGCTGCCAAAGTGTCATTAGTGGCAGGCAAATCTCATGACAGCAGCAGCTGAGGTTCAGCCTTCAGCATGAGATGCATGGCATCATCTCAGGGCCTGAATTCGTGACTGCTATGGTGCTGCATGGTGTATCCTTGAGCTGTGCCAAGAGCATTTTGAAGGACACCCCAATAGCCCACAGAGAAGGCTCCAAAAAGTCTCTGTGCCATGGATGCTTCTCCCATCACTTCTCAAACTGGGCCTTCTGCCAGGACATAGCTGAAGTCTAACTGTTTAAACCACAAGGAATTTCTCTTGGTCCAGTCAGGAGAACTCAAATGTTCCTTTTTTTTTTTTTTTTTTTTTTTTTCCCCTCTTCTGGTCTGGAATTTCTCAAGAAAACCTTTGCAATGACAGAATGTCTGTGGGGAAAAAAGAGTTGTTCCTGTCCCTGCCAGGACTGAGGGAGACCTGAGCACCTACTGTGGCTGTCAGGGTTTCTGCATCTTCTCATTCTCCTGTGCCTGTAGTTCTATCCCTACTGCAAGGGGCATCATTATACATCATTTCACCCTGGGCTAAAATTGGCTATGCAACTGTGCCTCACTTTCCAGAACCAGGAGGTTTAGGAATGTATGGATGCCAGTTTTACAGGAGCTAGAGGTGAGAGATACAAAATCTAAGATAATTTTTAATCAGAGGAGCATTACAAGAAATCCTCATTTCTGCAACTAGATGAGCTACAAGTCCTTAGGGACATGAAAGGGTCCTTCTAAAAGTCAGGCTGAGAGGCTGTGGCTGTTTACTGAAGCAGAGCCTCTTCCCATCCTCTGCAGTATCCCTGAAATAGCTCCAACCAAACATTAATTCATGGTTCTTGACTAAGCTATAGAAGAACTCATGGGAATCTAGAAGATAGAGGGCCTTTAGTTTCCCATAAATAGAAGCAATGGAAGAAGCGTTTATGTTGCCTGAGACACTGCCAGAAGAGTTTGCAGCTTCCCTGCAAATCTGTAGGGTTATATTGCTCTGTGCCTAAAAACATATTTACACTGGGAACAACAGCCCGTGTGGAAATGGCATCTTTTTATACTGGCAAACCACTGGGGGAAAAAAAACCTAAGCCACAGTCCTTGATAGACTTTTGGACCACACTGAAAAATAGAATATAGGAAAACATGAGGAGACTTGAATTGACATCAGTCACAGTGAAAACCTCTAACAACAAGTGCCATTTAAAAGCAGCTCTTAATTGTGTCCACTCTCCTGCAGCCCATAGCTGCAGTTCCCTCTGTTTGTAGCTTGCAGAAATCTGGTGATGAAGGGACTGATGTTGGCCACCCCCCACCTCTTCCTGGCCGTTTTGATCTTTAGGGGTAGTTACCAGATCCTTCCAGCTAGGGGAGGTGCTGAAGCGAAGTTAGATCTATCAAAACCAAACTGCTCCTGGGGTTGCTATTGTGCAAGTAGCATCAAGGCTTTGTTCCTGCAGCCTTAAACTTCCTCTCAAATCCAGGATTGGAATTACAGACGTAAGGGCTGCTTTTTCCCTGAATTGCGACATAATTTCTGTCTGCAGACTAAGCAGCTGGGTGCGTGTTAGGTTTTGTAGACTACAGGAAGGTCAATGAGTGTAACATGTAACAGGAGCAATACTCACTTTTTGATTCGGTGCTCATGGTGTTTTCACAGTCACAGAATCACACAGAATTGCCTGGAAAAGAATTTTAAGATCATCGAGTCCAATCAATAATCTAACACTGACAAATCCTTGGCTAAGCCATATTCATAAGCACTACATCTACACAGCTCCTAAACACCTCCAGAGCTGGGGACTCCACCACCTCCCTGGACAGCCTGTTCCAGTGCCTGATTACTTTCAGTGAAGAAGTTCTTTCTGATATCCAATCTAAACTTCCCTTGGCATGATTTGTCATCATTTTCTCTCGCCCTATCACTTGTTACTTGGTTGAGCAGACTGACCCCTCCCCTCTCTATAGCCTCCTTTCAGGTAGATGTAGGGAGTAAGCATTTCCCCGCTGAGCCCCTTTTTCTCTGGACTAAACAGCCAGTCCAACCACACTGGATGACCTCTCCCATCTCTACGGCCTCCTTTCAGGTAGATGTAGAGAGTGAGCATTTCTCCATTGAGCCCCTTTTTTTCTGGACTAAACAGCCAGTCCAACCACACTGGATGACCTCTCCCATCTCTACAGCCTCCTTTCAGGTAGATGTGGAGAGTGAGCATTTCTCCATTGAGCCCCTTTTTTTCTGGACTAAACAGCCAGTCCAACCACACTGGATGACCTCTCCCATCTCTACAGCCTCCTTTCAGGTGGATGTAGAGAGTGAGCATTTCTCCATTGAGCCCCTTTTTCTCCAGTCTAAATAGCCAGTCCAACCACAGTGAATGAGCAAATGCTGCATCAGACTGAAAACTGACTTCAGGTCACACTTGTTGTGTCTTCCAATGGTGACATGTAAAGCAGAAGCCTGTGCTGGCAACAAAACATCTGTGGTGTCATTTGTTCAGATCCATTCTCAGCAGCAAAGAGTACTAGAGGTAATGAGTTGGGTCCTTCCAGTTCAGAAGCTATGTAGAGAGCTCTCTTTCTCTGGAGACTTTCAAGAACATCCCCCGCCCCAGATGCATTCGTGTGCAGACTACCCTAGGTGATCCTGCTTTTGGACTCCATGATCTCTGGAGGCCCCTTCCAACCTCAAATGTTCTGTGATTCGCTGAGTGACAACTAGAGAGTTGCAGTTTGTTGATTCTCAGCACTGACTCACACATGCAGCCTGGATATTCATCAAACCCTCCACGGGAAGAGCTGTATTAGTCACTGTTCCCAGCTGGATCTGGCAGCAGACACCACGATGCACCTCTTTCCTACTGCAGCCTCATGCCATCATTACTTACAGCCTTCAGTGGACTGTTTGAAAAATTCCAACATGAGATTAATTATATGGGTTGCTAATTACCCTGATCCTGGACAAAGCTCCCACACACACAGCAAAGGCTATGGAATCTTGTCTGACATGGCTCAGGGGTGACTCTTTATGTGGTTGCACAGCTCTCCCCAAGGAAAGGGGTCAATCTTTCTGCAGGAGAGAAAAAAAAGAAAAGAAACTCGGCACAAAGGCAGGAAACACTCTGGATTTTCTTTTTCTGTCACATTCCTTTTCTCTGAGTTTCTTTTCCTCCTCCAAGAGCAGGGCTAACAGCAATTTGCTTCCAGGTTTCGGCTGCAATCCCTCTTTGAACAAGCTGCCATTGCCCTTCACCAGGACTACTCTTCCTGACACTGGTAGCCTTTATTTGTCATGGCTGAGGAAAAGAAGTGAACTGAATTGCACATATATCCATTTCTAAGAAAGGCTCCTAAAGGTCTCCAAGATGCTTTCCTCTAAGCGTTCCTATGTGTTGTCTGAGCAGCTGCCAGACCACCAGCCATGAGGCGCTATCAGCTGCAACAACTCTTCCTTATTTCATCTAGCCCTGCAGTTGGAAACAATCAAATATTGCTGCTGTTCTGTGGAAAAGCAGCCATGGGAGCTCAGTGACGTTTTTAGCAAATAAATGGGACTTTCATCACATCATAATAACAGGCAGGATCATCTTTACTTCTGTCCTTTCTGCCACTTTTCCTGGAACACCACTGAGAGGAAAGATGTTTGCATTCATCTTAGCTGGACTAAGGTATCAACACCATCTCTTCTTACTGCCAGACTTGAGCAGTGGTTTTTCTGTAAGTAGAGCCAAGAGAAAAAATGAAAAACATAAAGATTTTCCCAAATTCTGAATGGTTTGGATCATATGAGCTCCTGGACCTTGATAGCTGTGTACAGAGCTACTATTACCATGACCAAAACTCCATCTCTACAGGGAAGCAGATACTCCAAAGACTACTGTTTTCTAAACACCTGCCTGCTTCCATAACTCTTGATTTGTTTCCACTTGCACACATTTTGCACACATATTTTACCATTTCCTCTGCTTTTAGATAACAAGCTACGGCAGGGCAAAGATATGCTCAAAGGTAGGAAGGCTCTGCAGGGAGATCTGGACAGGCTGGGGGTCTTTTGAGGCCACTTCCAGCCCCTGACATTCTATGATTCTATGGACTGATGGGTCAAGGAGAGTTATATGAGGTTTAACAAGGCCAAGTGCCAGGTCCTGCTGGCATGAGGGGAGGGAATTCTAGGCTTCTTGTGAAGCCTCCATCTGCTGCCTTTGCCTCAAGGTGTGGCTTCACCAAACTACCTCCCTCTCATACTCTTTGATACTCCTTAACCTTCGCATTTCTTCTGTCTAGTCTGCCACCAGGCTGAGCAGATCATTCACCTGCTCACACTACACTCAGGTGTCATTGCTGCTGTCCTCTGGTACAAGTGCCAGGCTCAGGCACTCCTGCAGCTGGAGACTTGCACAGCTGCATGCTTGTGTACGAATTCTGTCTGGGTTCTCACAACCCTTCTGGCAACGGCTTTTGGCAAGCTGTAACTATAGCTAGATCTTCTTCTGAGGAGGCTTTGACCACTAGTTAAGTTTGCCCCTCAAGCCAGATAACACCTACTGAGTTTAGCCTCTGCACTGCCGAGCTCTCAGCACCTTGCCTGCTTACCCTTCTGCCCAGCTTCTGCACCACATCTAGCTGATGTGCCAGGCCCTGTTTGCTCACTGGAGTTTTGTGTGCTACCAACCCTTTTACAATGTCCCTTTACTGCTGCTGCCTCCAAGCACACTCTCAGATTCAAAACCAAGAGCAACCTGCGGGACAAACTAGAAGCTCTCTCATGCCAAGAACATTTTCTGCCTCACTGACTACATCAGGTAACATTTTGGAGTCTTGGCAATCTCCTTCCAAGTACCATCTTCTGAAGGGCTGATGGACTCATCAGGGAACTAATTATCCCAGCAGGACTCAGCAATATGTCTGTCTCTTCCCTTGCATGAAGGACAGGAGATAGATTAGTCCACCACCAGACTGTAACACAACCCTGCTGGATGGGCTGCCTGTGCGATCAAGGCATCATTCCTCCCTTCTTCCTTCTGCTGATTTCCTTGTGCTGTGGACAGCCACCATCCTTGCAACACCTCACAGAAATGCTTATTCCCCTTTAGGGATTAATAAAGTTCCACACTCAAGGGCAAGCTGGCAAAAAAAGCCACATCCTGTGTGAGTCAGGTGCAAGAGTGCATGTGTACAGTGGCCTTGTGACTACATCAGGCTGTGGTGGCATATCCTGAGCACATTCCTCCTGCTTTTACGTGTCCCATATTTATGAACATGCCAAAGGGTAACCTTGCCTTACCAGCCTTTGTCAGACCTTGTAAGCTTCTGGGGGGTTGTCGTGGTAGGCCTGATAGGTCAAAATAGGCTTATACGTGTGCTGGCCTGACCAGACAGGTTTTTCTGACCTCCCTCTGTTTTGGGGAGAAGCAACCATGGGAAAAAGGACAAAAGAACCTGGAGCCACTGACTCTAAGAACCCTGGCTTGCCCTGACTTGTTTTCCTCCTGTTTGCATCCTGTGGTAAACAAACTACATGCACTTGGCTTGTGTTTGTGCTCATGCAAGGCCTATGCCTTTCCCAAATTTGGGTAAAGCAAGCCTATGGCTTCACCTAATCTGGTCAGGCTTGGCTAACTGCCATTCTGATTGGCTATTCTGTGTCCAAAAGCCCATTAGTATCAGGCATTGATAAAAGGAGATGAGCAGGTAACGTGCTTTGCCTTTGTATTTGTGCTCTGCCATCATATTCGTGCTGCTGCCTGCTGCTGCAGCAACACTGCCTTATTGTTTATAGCATTATACTTTGCTAAGCTAGAAGCTGGTTTCTTTGCCTGCAAACTGCCTGCTTCAAGTTTACCAGGAAAGAGTTTTAAATGCCTGCATAGCCAGTGTGACATCCATGCTGAGACTGCACATCTCAAGACATCCTGCCTACACCTGCCAAGACAAGCAGCCCTGGATGGGACACACAGATTGTCTGGAGAAACCAGGACCAGGTCAGAGATCATTTGCCCCTTTCCCCAGCATCCTGTGAAGCCTGGGAAGAATCAGAAGCTTCAGCGGCCACCGAGACAACTGACAGAATTCCCTGGAAGCATTTGGGTACTGTCTGAAGCTGTAGCTAGTCCCATGAGACAGGAGAGATAATATTTTGTGAGTAAATACTTAAAGCCTCTTGCAATTCACCTAGCCTTCTGCCATAAGCAGAAAGGAGCTTCTTGAGTCCATTTAGTGGGCAAGCAGTACAATTAACCACAAGCAGTATTCTGACCACAAGAACCTTCCCTTCCAATTCAGTTAATGTTTATATGGTTTTGCTAGTTATTATTCCTAGATCTAGTTATTCCTTTATGTAATGTGTTCCATGGCCGTTGCAAAAGACCCAATTGTTACTGAAGTTAGTGGTCGGGGGTGGTGAGAGTTTTGAATAACAAAATTAATAAACAACATTGGTTTTTGAAAAGTGCTCTCTTGCATTAATTAATTACCCCTCCATAATAGGGCACTTGGAAATAAAAAGAAATATGCCTGTGTTTACTCGGTGAGACTGCACCTCTGTTACTGGATTCAGTTTGGGGGCTCTCCCGACAAGGAGGACGTTTCAGTGCTGGAGTGGGTCCAAGGAAGGGCAAATATGATGTTGAAGGGTCTAGAGACAGGTTTTATGAGGATCAGCTGAGGGAACTGAAGTTGTTCATCTTAAAGAAATGGAGTCTGAGGGGAGAATGAAGCACAGGAGGTTCCACCTGAACACAGGGGGGTAATTCTTTACTATATGGGTCACAGAGAACTGGAACAGGCTCCCCAGAGAGGTTGTGGAGTCTTCTTCCCTGGAGACTTTCAAGGCCTGTCTGGATGTGTTCCTGTGTGCCCTGAACTAGATTGTATGGTCCTGCTCTGGTGGGGGAGTTGGACTCAATTATCTCTTTGGGTCCCTTCCAACCCCTGACATTCTGTGATCCTGGCTTTTTACAATTACTTGAAAGGAGGTTGGAGTGAGGTCAGTGTCTCAGTGTCTGCCTCTTCTCCCAAGAAGTAAGAACTAGGCCAAAGGGAATGGCCTGAAGTTTTATCAAGTGAGGTTTAGATTGGATATTATGAATAATTTCTTCCCCAAAGGGGTTGTCAAGCCCTTAAACAGGCTGCCCAGGGAAGTGATGGGGTCACCATTCCTGGAAGGATTGAAAAGATGTGTAGGTGTAGTGCTGAGAGATGTGGTTTAGTGGTGACCTGGCAATGCAGGGTTAACAGCTGAATCTGAGGTCTCTTGACCCAAATAATTCTATGATTCAAAAACAAATATAAACAATCTTGGTATTTAACTTACTCTCTATGTCTTTGATGTGTAAGAATTCTGGGTGGTACAGCATGATGCAAAAGTGGTGATGTGACCATCCTATGGGACCCATCAAAGGCAAAAAAATCAGCCAGAACTTTTGGGCAAAATCTGTACTTGTCTGCAAGCCACAGCATTTATTCAAAGCCCAGTGTAAAGGTGTTTTTCTTTCCAATAGCTCACGATCTGTGCCAGGTTATTGTTGGCTATTCTGTATTTGTAGATATTTTCACATCTGTTAGCCTGTAAAGAGCAGCATTGTTCTCTTCTCTCTCTGTTTCTGTGGGTGAGATTGTTTTGGAAAGGGCATCTTGTAGGTTAGGTAGGTTTCACCTTGCCCTTTAATCATGTCAAAACTCAAGTGGTCAGCACAACGGAGGTAGGCAGGTAGGTGTGTGTCTAGTTCTTGGCTCCTAAGTTCAAGAGAGACAAGAACCTACAGAAGAGAGTCTAATGGAGGCTACTAAGGTGCTGAGGGATCTGGGGTAACTGACTTACAAGGAAAGGTTGGAGCTACCTAGCCTGGAGAAAAGCAGTCTGGGAGAGGATCTTCTCAATGTTGATCAATATCTGAAAGGTGGAGGGGAAAGAAGATGCCAGACTCTTTTCATTGATGCCCAGTGACAAGACAAGGGTCAATGGGCACAAACTGGAACCAAGCAGGTTCCATCTGATCATGAGGAGAAACTTCTTTGCTGTGAGTGTGCCAGAGCCCTGGAGCAGGCTACCAAGAGAGGTTGTGGAGTCTCTTTCTCTGGAGACATTCCAAACCCACCTGGACATTGCGATCCCAAGCAACCTGTTCTGGATGAACCTTCTTTAGCAGGCAAGTTGAACAAAATGATCTCCAGAGGTCCCTACAAACCCTCACCATGCTGGAATTCTGGAGCCAGCTTGAATTTTGGAATTTCTAGGAATAGAAAGCTCTTGTTCATCGCTGTAGAGTCAAAACACCCTTGTCCACTTTCACCAAATTCTTTGGGGTGACCAAGAGCAGTTCAAAAGTGGCAAGAGCAAATGAACTTTGACTATACTATGGGTTATTTTTAAGCAGCAGGAGTTTCAGAGGGGGGAAAAAAAAAAAAAAAAAAGAAAGAAAGAAAGAAAAATAAAAAGAACTTGTTGACATGAAGCATGTGGAGCCACTCATCCAGCATTGTGCAAGGGCTGTAAATCTGCCTGCAAATGAGGCATAAAATGCATCATAAAAACTACATAACCAAAACTATAAGATCAGTTTAAAATTAATGGTAGGGAGGATTACATGTCTGAATGTCAAATCAAATGCTCTTCAGCTGTGTGTTTCCACAAGCTTTTGCATTAAACTCCTTTCTCTCATTTTCCTTTTAGTGAAACATGGTTATGCGTTTAAAAAAAAAAAACCAACTTATTTTCCATGTAATCTGAAAGAAAATAAAACCTGCCACAGAAAGTGAGTTGCAGTGGAAAGCATCCCTGATTTAAACTCTGAAGAAAGATGTCATTTGATAACTTAGAAGAGAGTTCATCCTCTCCCACAAAGCTTCTGTTGACGCAACTAATGCATCTCTCCATTTCACTTATTACTTTAAGATGTTCTTCTGACCTCTGTAGCCCCACTATAATTATCTTGTTGGTGTTAGTTTCTCTCTTTCCCTTTCCCAAAAGACTACTATTGTCTCTCTGTGAACAGATGAAAACCAGATGGGAAGGATAAGGAGGAGATACCAAGATCTGGGGCACCTACCTGAACTTTGCAGTGCCTGGTGAGTATGGGTAAGCATTCTCAAAATGAAATCATTAAACTACCCTCTAAAATCTAACAGAAATCTTTCTCTTGGTTTTAGTATTGTGCCAAGGCAGTGGGAGCCATGATCCTTCCAAATTACACGGGGCCAGAATTTCAGCTCATCTAAATTTCTCTGCAGCACAAACATACAGGAGCAGCAATGATCCCTCAAAAAAAGGCTATGGTGAGCAAGACAGGAAAGGTTCTCCCACCCACAGAAGAAACACAATATTGTGTTTTTTCTCCTTCTCTCTCTTGTACCTGAGCTACCTGATATGTGTCTAACTATCCTTGAAAGATTAAGAAGGGGGCCACAGTATTTACTGATCTTACATGAAGATGTTGATGGCGTGTTTTGGGTTGGAATGGACTTATAAAGTCCATTTAATCCAATCCCCCTGCAGTCTACAGGGACATCTGTAACTAGGGCAGGTTGCTCAGAGCCCCAGACAACCCATTCTGAAATGGTTCCAGGGATGGGGCACCCACCAGCTCTCTGAGCAACCTGGGCCAATGTCTTACCACCCTCAGTGTAAAAAAACTTCCTTCTCTCTAGCCTAAATCACTCTCTTTTAGTTTAAACCCATCACTCATTGTCCTGCCACAAGAGGTCCTGCTAAAAAAGTCTGTCCCCATCTTTGTGATCAGCCCCTGTAAATACTGAAAGGCCACAGAAAGGTCTTCCTGAAGCCTTCTCTTCTCCAAACTGAACAACTCCACCTCTCTCAGCCTGTCCTCACAGCAGAGGGCTTCCAGCCCTTGAACCATCGCTGCAGCCTCCTCCACCAGGTCCATGTCTCTGCTGTGCTGAGGACTCCAGAACTGGCCCCAGCACCTCAGGTGGGATCTCAGCAAAGCAGAGCAGAGGGGAAGAATTCATTCTCTCTACCTGATGCCCACATTGCTGGGGATCAGCCCAAGACATGGCTGCTCCTGAGCTGTGAGGGCACATTGCTGCCTGATGTCACTTCCCAGCACCCCCAAGTCCTTCTCCACAGAGCTGCTTTTCAGCCCTTCACTCTCCAGCCTGGATTGACACTGCAGATTGCCACAACCCTGGTGTAGGACCTTGCACTTGGCCTTGTTAAACCTTCTGAGATTCACAGGGGCCTGCTGTATATATTTATTTATACATCATATATACTGTGTATGTATATATACAGTTAGGAAACTCTCCTCTAAATGCTCCTTGTTATCTATTCAGGATGCTCTTTGCCTTTCCTCTCTTGTCTGGCTCACTGGGAGACAGCATTGTGCAATCCTTCATTCGCAGTTACAGTTCTGCCAGTTATAGTGGAAAAGTTTCAGCAAGGAAAAGTTCCTTGGCTGGGCACCAAACACGCTCTTAAAAATTAATTTCAGGGTTTTGCTAAGGCTCAGCACTCAGAGCTAGAAAGAGCTGATGTGCCCTAGATTTCAGCACACCAAAGCACACTGCTGACACCTTCATCCCTTCTTCCTGGGACTGCCTCACCATGTACTTCTTTGCAGGGGTTGCCCTCTGATTGCCTCAGTTCCCCAGAAGACTATGAGTCAAGCCTGGTTTTGATCACGTCTGAGTATTTCTTTACTTTGACAACTAATTTGTAGCTTGCAGCCCGATGTTATCCTAGCAATGATTTTTATGGTCCCATTGCCATCATATGGTAGCACCTTCCAAGCAAACAGAAACCCTTTCTGTCATCTAACCCTCATGCCAGAGTCAGGTTTGCAAGCCAAAGAGCAGCACAGAAGCCTCCACTAGACAGCAATAAAAACTTTGTGAGTAAGCGAATTCTGTGGCTGAAAATAAATAACCCATGTTTGAGTTAGTCAACTCAAAAGCTGCTGAAGCTTGACCTATACTGAGCATGTGTCATATGAAATACATTCTGCAGAGTGTCTCAAGATTAAGGCAGATGCTGCTGCTGCTGCCACTGGGCAGCCCAGAAGACATTTAGGATTAATGAGCAATGCAGGGAGCAGGGTAGAGATTTGGAATGTATAGATAGGTGGTAAGTCCTTTGCAACCCCTGAGTAGACGTGTAGTGTGTAGCTGTGGTGGCTCTGGAACTGTGTGACCCCCAAGACTCACAAGCTGGTGTCCCAGGACTCTCCTGGACAAAGGAAAAAGAACCAGATCCTACCTTCATCCCTTGCTCAGCTGCACTGATGGGCTTCTCAGCCTGATATAGAGCAAAGGCTTCCCAGCTTCCATCCGCTTCCAGTTACACATGAGAGAAAGCCAAACAGTTTCCCAGTGACTCTTCTTCCCACAGCAGTGGAAAAACTTGAGCAGAGGAGCTTCATGATCCCTTGCTTGGTACAAAAGGTGGCCCTCGGCCAGACTCTAGGAAGAATCATAGAATCATTAAGGTTGGAAGAGGCCTCTAAGATCTCCTCTAAGATGAGCGCAACCATCGACCCAATGCCACCATGTTTGCTAAGCCACGTCCCAAAGTGCCATGTCTGCATGTCTTTTTTAAGCACCCCAGGGATGGTGACTCCACCACCTCCCTAGGCAGCCTGTTCCAATGCCTGACCATTCACTCACTATATACATTTTCCCTCATATCCAATCTAAGCCTCCCCTGGCACAACTTAAGACCATTTCCTCTCATCCTACTGCTAGCTACTTGGGAGAAGACACAAAGAGCCACCTCACTACAACCTCTTTTCATGTAGTGGTAGAGAGCAACGAGCTCTCTCCTCAGTTTTCTCCAGACTAAACCATCCCAGCTCCCTCAGCCACTCCTCACCAGACGTGTTCTCCAGACTCTTCACAAGCTTCTTTGCACCTCAATGTCTTTCTTGTAGTGAGGGGACATGACCACCCAGAGTGATCACAAGATTTGTTTGTAAGGCCCCAGAACTTCTAGAATAAAATGAGGGCAAAACACAGAAGAAAAGCTCAGGAACACAGAAAGAAGGCAAAGTCAGGGGGAACAAAGAGCCCCAGCCATGAGATAGCCAAGTATATGGCCCACAGGTCTTATTCTATGCACTTGGTATCCTATCCCCTGCAGACAGCACACACGCTCCCATCACACATCCCTATCACACGCTCTACACAGGCTGACACAATGGTTTTTAATCTCCCTTAGTGACACAGTGCTTTGGCATTTGGGCTGGCAGGGCAACAAATATTGATCTCTCCGGAGCGACTCCTGACTCCAGCACACAATGTCCTGTGCTGCAGTCCAAGGCTCTGGCAGTCTCTTCTGCCGTCATCACTGATGTCTTGGCTGCATCTTCTGCCTTTTTTTTTTTGGTTTTGGTTTTTTTTCCTTTACTTTGTACTTTTGCCTATTTTTATTTTTTTTTATCAAGCATTTTTCTTGAAATCCATGGAAATGACTACTCCACCCCACACCCGCCCAACTCGCTCGCAGTAGCTTCAGCTGGAATAGCATTGAACACGGAGCTAAGATTTATACGAGCTGAATGCTCAGAGCGTTGTTCAGGATGGAAAATATTCACCTTTGGAGTCTGACAGTTGATTTTAAGCAAGCCTCTCTATCTAATCTATTTATAAGAAGCTACTCACAGCAGTACCTCTACATGTAAATCTTGTAGATAGGTCCCCCAACAGATGCAGCGCTAGGAGCTGCAGAAAATAGCGGCTGTAGTAGGGAGTTTGGGCTCAAGCTCTGTGCTCTGCTGGCACCACTGTTCATACCCTCTGAATTCCTCACATTTCTTACAAGGTCCCTGAGGGCTCTCGAGGCTGGATTTTGCTGAGTTCAGCACTGTCCTGTGTTTTTACAAACACTGCACCTGCTCCTGAGGAACCCCAGCGAAAAGATGTGAGGTGTGTCAGCACTTCGCATCCAGATTTTGCAACATCTCAAGATCCAAAACACTTTTCAGCAAAGTCTTTCCAGTCCAGTCCATATTCACTCCTCACAGTCATATAACCCACATGCCCAAAACACAGGGATTGTCCCCAGGCCCTTCATTTGCAATGAATCCATGTAGCAAGAGACTCTCATTGGCATCACTCTCAGGACCTTTCCAGGTATTTTTGGCCCTCTGGCACATCAATGCAGCCCCAGGCACTGGGAACAAGTTACTTGACCCTTGTTGGTTTGATTTTGGAGAATTCTTCCTTTGCAAAGGGTCTTCCTTGGCTTTAAAAGAAAAGCATGAAAGAAATGAAACTAAGAGTTCCCCAGGGAGAAAACACTATCTGTGCAGATCATAAAATTTATCAGATTTAGAAAATGCATTACTTTTTAAACAATTCATTAGAGGTGGTACTGCATCTTGTTAACCTTAAAGATGGAACAAAACAGGCTCAGAACACCCAAAGAGGAGGCAAAAGGATTAATGACTTGATCCCTTTTCTCTCAAAGGGCAAAACCAAGCTACCTTTTGTCCTCTTCTTTCTGAACCGAAACCATCTGGGGTCACTTCAGCAAGTATGAGTCAGGCTGGATAAGATAATTTTGGGGGGAAGAGGTCTGCACTGGTCACAAAGGGCAAAAGTTTAACGTAAACAGCAGTTATTTCTTTGCTGGGAATGAACAAGGTTACAAAGGTGTGTCCCAGGGACTGGAGGTGTTGACACTTGCCTGCCCCTACTCTACAGCATGCTACATGCTGCAGAGCACCGGGGTTGAAGGCATCCTGACTTAGAGTGAGGAATACCTCAGAGGAGCTCACTGCAGGGCTTCGGAGGTAGGTCCCATGTTTGTGATTCCCTTTGCATGAAATAAGAGGCATCAAGGCTGACTCTGGCTTGAGCTTGGCTCCTTTCCCGTGGAAAACATAACAGTATGCAATGATCCTCATGCCAGTGGATAGCCCAATAACTATTTTAATTACTGTTTATGGTAACTGAATTGCTATAGAGAATTCAATGGGACATTTTTAGGTTCTTAACTCACAGTCAATACATTCCTCCTCCATATCCTGGTCAGGATGCTGCATCTTGGATCGGAGACATTTAAACTAGTTATGTCTAGGGGTAGTCGTGGAACAATTCCTCAGGCACACGGAAATTCTACCCTCAATTCTCCCAAATAGTTTTAGTTAGTTTGAAGGACTGATGTGACTGGAGATACTTTGTAGCTCCAATCTTCTTTTGAGGAGTCCACAAGATCAACCACAACATTCTAACAGCCAGATGAAGATCAGCAGAAAAATAGTTTTAGAAGGATGATGGAAAGCATGATGGTGTTCCTAAGCTAAGGCAATTACGTGAAGCTCTGGTGGGGCTGGTAAAAGGAGCTGTGAGTCAGCACTGCTGCACTGTCCCACTGCAATCAACTATTAAAGCCTACACAGACACAGTCATCATTGACAGGTTAGTAACTGACTTGCAACAAATAGAGGACTCAGCATTAATCACCCATCCTTTCCTATTCATCCTTCTGATTGGTCTCTTTTTGGGCTTCTCAATCCAAGAGAGGTAGGGAACTACTAGAGAAAGACTAATGGAGGGCCATAAAGATGATGAGGGGAATGGAGCATCTCTCTTAAGACAAGAATCTGAGAGACCTGGGGCTCCTCAGCCTGGACAAGAAAAGACTGAGAGGGGATCTTATAAATGCTGATCAATAGCTGAAGGGTGAAGGTTGTGATGGGACTGGGTTTTTTTTTACTGATGCCCGGTGATAGGACAAGGGACAATGGGCACAAGTTGAAGCCCAGAAGGTTTCACTTGAACTTCAGGAAAAACTTTACTTTGAGGGTGCATGAGCCCTGAAACAGACTGCCCAGAGAGGCTGTGGAGTCTCCTTCTGTGGAGACTTTCAAAACACACCTGCATGTGTTCCTGTGCAACCTGCTCTAGGCAAACCTGTGTTAGCAGAAGGATTGGGAAGATGGGGTCATTTCCAAGCCCTGCCTTTCTGTCATTCTGGTTTTAATGCTGTGATGTCTTATTTTAACCACAGCCAGCCCTAGTGTCCACCTGGTCCCCTCAGAATGCAGTGAAAGTCCATTAGTAGCCCGAACATAGGACACACAAAAGGTTTCCAGCAGTGAAACAAAAGCCTAGGAAATACCTTGATGCCATTGTCCCAGGGAACATCGACCTTCATTTCTGTTCATTTCTTTAACATCTGGAACGAGTTGCTGGGGAATGATGCTCCACACAGCCTTGAACTCCTTCCACCCTGTGAATTCAACAACAGAGCCAGGACACCTGTACCTAAAAGCGAACCCATCCAAGTCTGATCAGATATGCTGTCTGAGAGGTATTATTCTTTTCAGATGAGAGATAATGATTAGGCCCTAGCTGCATTGGAAAGACAAAGCTGCATTTTTTTTGCAAGAAGTGAAATACTGGTTTCTGGCACAATTCAGAGTCAGGGCACTTTTGCTCTCCTAAAACTCCCCCACCCTGCGTGTACAGTTGATAGTATTCATCTTTATTACCCCACCAAAAAACACAAACTCAGCTCCTGTTGCCTTGCCAGCATCATCTGGCTGTTCAGCCCCAACCCAGAGTTACAATGGTGAAGGAATGTGCTGCAGTGCTGTGTCCTGCCAAGCCTGAGGTAGAATTATTCTGTCCTCTCCAGGCCTTTAAAAATGGCCATACTTTGCTACCTACCTCACTTTCCAGATTAAGGCAGCTCTGCAGCAGGGCAGGAGACCACGAGCCCCCCCTCAGCAAGGGGAATATATGCTGCACCTTAGATGCTGGGTTGATAACCCTGATCTCCAAACAAGGCAGGATGGCACTGATGGATCAGGCTGTGATTTGGCACAGCTCAAACAATATGCAGATTTTTGCAGTCACCATTCTGGGAGTCACCATCGGCTGCCTGCTTCCTGTAGCCCCAACAGTGGCTGTTGCTGTGATATAAAAGATTAAAGACAGGCAGCAGTGACAGCTCAGGTCGTGGAGCATCCGTGATGAAGGAGCTTTGGCCACAGTCCTAGACAGGTGGGATCATGAGCCAAAACAGTATATTTTAGTGATGCAATATTATCGTAGCATAAATAACGGAGCAAACAGAAACCAGCTTCGTTTGTAAGAGTGAAAAGCAACACTCTAAATCAAATTGTCTGCAAATAAATCCTCAGGATGCCATTGCTAAGATATGCACTCTCTACCACAGGCTTTGCCTGATGAGCAAGAGGGCAGACTCAAATAAATACCGCTTATGCCAAGCTCACAGCATATCTTTCCAGCCCGGGAGTTGGACCAGCAGGGCCAAAAGGCAAAAATCATCTCAGGTAGAGCTGAACGCCTACAGGCATTGAGTAAAGAGTTTGCAAGAGCCGAGTGCAGTAGACAGAGCTATTTATCACAGGCAGGGGCCAGAAGCAAATGAAGTGACCTGTAAAACCAAACACTTCTGTGGCTCTGATTGAAAGCACTCAGGATATTCCTGTTCCAGGATCCGACACAATGGCTGTGTCTAGCCGGACATGCCTTTAAGTGATTGAACTCAACTCTGTCTGGGCAAGACGTCAAACTCTACAAATCTCTATCCAAGCCTCACACCTGATGGCACTTTGAGCCAGTCCAGGCAATAATCTGGAGGTTTTGTTCCACTTCTTCAAGCCCCTCCATCCTCACCACCAGCTGCCGGCCAGCCTGCCTTCATTCAGAGAGAGCAGAGGAGATCAAATGTAAGAGGAGGATTTCAAAGAGCTAAGAAGCCCTGCAAAACATCAGACTTCTGGCAATGGTGCAGATCTTCGACTGAGGAGGTGTGAAGCTGTGAAGCTCCTCCAAGCACCAGCTGAGAGAAATACAGTATCACAGAGCAATGTGGGTTCAAAGGGGCAGGACCAACTCCTTGCTGAAACCAGGACTAACTTTGAAATTATAACAGGTTGTTCATGGTCCTGTCCAGCCAAACTTTGAAAGTCTTCAAAATTTCACAGCCTTTCTAAGACTCTTGTTGAGTGGCCACCTCTCATTGCTGACTCTTGTAACAAACATAGCATCATCAATTCCTGCAGATTCTTATTCCCACTACACAGTTCCTCACACAGAAGCGGCAGCACTGGGCACTATTCTTCGGGAGCTAGAACTAACTGAAGTTCGAAGTTAGACCTTTATTGATGGACTCAAACTATTCAGAAGTCAAGAACATACTGGTTTTGTCATGGAGTCTCCTTTGGGTCCTTCTATAGCATTACTGAAGAGTCAGGATTGCTGTCACCTTGGTAATAGCACATAAAGTCTACGAATCAGCTGAACCGCTTTTGACACAGAGACAGGGCTTCAAAATGGAAAGAAGAGGAAAAAAAACCTATTTCCCTGTTGTCCAGCTCACCTTGGAGATTGTGGTGGTTTAGCAATTACCTGCCCCCCCCCCTTTTGATATAACCCCAGCTAGAACTNACCTCCTAGAGACCAAAATCCCTAAGAGGGGTTTCTAACCACCTTGACCACCTTTCCCCCCTTCCCCAATCTTATCTCACCACCTGTTGATGCAGCAGATAGGCGAAGGTAGATCAGTCAGGGGAGGTTAGCAGTAGGAAAAGAAGTTAGTAGAATTATTAAGAATCAGCTACAAAAGGCAGGGAAAAGGAGCCATGCAAGAAGCAGCCACAGCCCAGAGAGGTCTGAAACTGTCTCTCTTATCTATATTTGAGTTACAACTCTTAAAACTTCTATTTATTTTTTTTTCTCAGTAGAGTTCTGAGTGGAGTAGCATCATCTGTTTTCCTTTCTCAGCCTATAGCCTAATTCCTCACTCAAATCCTCCAATTAGTTTAAACCAGCACAGAGATATAAAAGAAAAACTGGAATCCTGATTCAGAAAAACAACATCAAATAAAATCAGCACCTAAGTTGCTTCTGAGCAACCTGCTGTTATTGACCTTGCTGTGTGCAGAGTTTCCCTCCAGCCTCAAATATTCTGTGTGATTTTAGCAGAACATAAAATAATATTTCACATTGTTCTGAATTTGACTGTATCTAAACATGCATTTATGTGCATTCCTGAAATGCAGTATTAGTGGGCAACTTGTTGATAAAGTTGTGGACTAAGCCCAAGAATTTTTTTTACAATCAGATTTTATGTAACTCTGAGTCTGGTCTGGAAATTACTTGAGTTGCTTCAGCACTTTTTCTGCTTGGGCTCCTCAGCTCCTATATTTATCAGCCTGGCTATGTGGATTTCATAGGAGCTAAGAGGATCCACAGTATCTGAGGCTCTGACCCTGCTTTGTTATGCCCATTCTTGTGTTGTCTTCTTATCAAAGCCACCCACCTTCTTTACTTAATTTACTGCACCAACCTCAGAAACTGTTTAACTGCTCTGCCTTCTCTCTTAAGCCTTCCAGCAGACAACATTCCACAGGAAGACAAAAAAAAAAAAGCCAAAGCAAAGGAAAACCACCCTTCTCACAGAGGAACAGGAGCCTGCAATCTTATATATGTGGCTTCCAATTTTTGGCAATAAGCAAGCCCACAATTTACATGCTATAGTATGCATCATTTTGATAGTAATTACACTGTCTGAAGTGGACTTTGGATGAGCCATCCTTCATGTCCTGACACAGTGAGGTTCCAGAGGAAAGTGTTTTGCCTGCAAAAGAAGGTCCTGAAATATATTTTAAATGGTCAGTCTAGACAGTACATGCTGGGAAGGGATGGATGCTCAAGGAAGGTTGAGATGGACATGCATGAGAGCTAAAACAAGGATAGATGACTGAAAGGTGGAAATCTGAGATGTCTGGGCATGAATGGACATGCTGCACAGGCTGTGTTATTGCCCCAGGGGACATCACCTGCCCCATCTCCCTCTACTCCGCCCTGGTGAGACCCCACCTGGAGTACTGCATCCAGTTCTGGAGCTCCTATTACAAGAGGGATGTGGACATGCTGAAGTGTGTCCAGAGAAAGGCCACGAGGATGCTCAAAGAGCTGGAGCACCTCTCCTATGAGGACAGACTGAAAGAGTTGGGGCTGTTCAGTTTGGAGGAAAGGAGGCTCCCAGGTGACCTTATTGTGGCTTCCAGTATCTGAAGGGAGCCTACAAACAAGCTGGGAAGGCATTTTTAGGCTATCAAGGAGTGACAGGACTAGGGGGAATGGAGCAAAGCTGGAGGTGGGGAGATTCAGATTGGATGTGAGGAGGAAGTTGTTGAGCATGAGAGTGGTGAGAGCCTGGAACAGGTTGCCCAGGGGGGTGGTTGGGGTCACTTCCCTGGAGGTGTTTAAGGCCAGGCTGGATGAGGCTCTGTCCAGTCTAATCTAGGGTAAGGTGTCCCTGCCCGTGGCAGGGGGGTTGGAACTTGATGATCCTTGTGGTCCCTTCCAACCCTGACTGATTCTATGATTCTATCTCCTTCTCCGAGTGTCCCATATCAGCCTCACAGTAAACTGCAGGCAATTTAACCCCCAATTTTTTGCAAAACACAGATCCTCTACAGCTCAGATCATGCTAGAGATTTTTTTTTTTTTTTGTTAGAAAAGAGATGTCTTATAACCTGAAGGCTGTCTCAGTCTTCTGAAAGCTATTAGAAGATCCACAAAGCTACAGGCTGTCCCTGAAGATAATCAAGTCACATAACTATGACAAAGAACTGGGAATGGTGCTGGCAATAGAACAGACAGGCTGCTCCTGAGGACAAAAGCCAGAACACACTTGATTTATGGAAAGAAGAGGAGGGAATGTTTAACCAAGTCAATCTTAATCAATGTAGAGGAAAGAACCTAAAAATAAAGTCCAGATCTCATGTCCTTTCTCAGTTTCATTGCAATCACTTTAAAGGGATTTTGTTTGAACAAGGATGCCTGAGGTTATGTCTACTCTGAAAACAAAAACAAATGTTTTTGTTTCAGGTTGGCCAACACAAATGAGTTAGTCCAGGTTAAGGCAGAGGTGAGAAGACTACAAGAACATATGGGCTGGTTCAGGCAGGAATATACAAGCATGGGAAGCAGTGACTAATCCCCACACTTTATCCAGCTGTTGGAAACCCAAAGCTTCTGAAAGGTTTGAAGTCAGAGGTTCCAACTGATGGACAAGTTTAAGAGCCTCTTCATGAGCCTGTGCTTCACATGACAGCTCAGCCTTCACAACATCCCACAGAAATAAGCTTCTCAGTCAGATAATAGCTTGTGGGGCAAATTACCTCTTCTCAGGTGATTTAAAGCTGCTGTGTGGGGTTTTAGGATGGGGTTGAATTATAATTGCTGAATGCAATGAGTGAGAGCCTGATTTTTTTTTTCCTTTTTTCCCCTCCCTTCTTATTAGAATTAATTAATATTAATTGATTATCTGGCATTAAAATAGTATTTTTCTGTTTCTGTATGTGTATAGTCAAAGCAGAACCAGAAGGTAGATACAAACTAAGCCAAGGATCCAAGCACAATCGAGGCTGGAGGAAAGCTCCTGCTCCAACTTTAGGTTTCTGCTTGAAACCCAACAAAACAACAACCAAATTATTTTGAGTGAGAATGGTTTCCTAGTCTATAGAATATTAGTCTGCAGAATATTAGTCTGCTTAGATTTTAACTAAGCCTAACTGATGACTATTGTGAAATTAATAATTGTGATTAATTATTAATACTAAAATTTGTGTGAATATTTATTTTTTTTTTTTTAACCAGGAAAATTCCCTGAGACTCTTTGGATTTTCAATCGACAGGAAGTAGCTGCACAAAGGGTATTTATAAACACGGGATTAAACAGTTTAAACAATCGGAACTTGGGAAAGAGTGAAGCAAAACCAGGAAAAAATCTAACTGTGATCGTGGAGCCTTTGCATTAACTCTAGCATAAGCTCTCAGGACACACTGGGGCAAAAACACAAAATATTCCAGGCAGAGGGAAGGAGAGAAGAACTGGCATGGTGCTAAGCTGCCAGTGCCAAAGCTGCAAGCACATGGCTGCTGTGACTCCCAATTAAACGAGCCAGGAATGGAGTGTTGGTCTGGATGGAGAGTCGCAGGGAAAAGAGCACAGTTGATAAACCACCCCCCATTAAATACATTATTTTGAAAATTAAACTGGCCAATAGGCACGAGCATCATTGCTTTGGCCAATGAATTCAAAGCTTGTGTGACCACACAGGCACATTGACACCTGACTTGGTGGTGCTAGCCCTCAGTTTCCTCCATTTGTTCAACCCATCCAACTCCTGGACCCGCGATGGGAGGAGGAGAGCAAGGGTTAAACCAGCCTGGAAGGATTTATGGCCCTACCAAGACAATGACAGCGAGGATGAATGACTGTTCTTTTCTTTTCCTAAGGCTCCAGTCCCAGCAGCACACATCCTTTCATTTTCCTCTCTTTTTCTTAAATATTTTTGGCAGATAATTTCCTTCCACGGTGTCTTACACCATCTTTTTGTATAGAAAGACTAAGGACACAAAGGAGTCATCATCCAGGTTACAGATTAGGAAACAGTGCAGTTTGTCAACATTTGGCCCCGACAAACTTTTAAAGTATAAATACAGATGGTTTTATTTAAAGGAGGGGAAAAAAAAAGGAAAAAAAAAGCCACATTCTCCTAAAGGTCGAAGCTTGTGTGCTTTCCACTCTCTTTTTTTCCTGGGATATTTGGTACATTGTGTTCCATTGTTATCAAGTTTAATCATAATTATATAATAAAATATAATTAGGGAATGGAACTAGAAATTGAGAGTCCTTTGGTTTTGTGGTTTACTCAAGAAATTCCCAGCCCAGGTTGAGCAGAATTCATATATGCTGAGTGTTTCTGAGAGCATATTCCTAGGTTAGGGAGGGATACAAGCCCACATAAAGCAGAATAAAGAGGATAACTGATCTAATTGCTGCATCTGCGGACTAGATAATTAATTCCCTTCATTCAGAGTTTGAGCTACTGTGGCTGAACCACTTTTTGCACGAGACTTCAAACACAGTTCACATTTTAGCAGTTCTTGCTCAGGTAGAGATTTCTACCCCAGAAAATATAAACTGCAGCCTCTGCAGTCCAACTCTGCAGCGCATCTCTGCATCAAGGTTCACAGCTCTGCAACACATCTCAATGCATCAAGGTTCACAGGCTGACAACAGGCTCCTGAGTTATCAAGGAAAATTGCACAAGGAATTTTGCATAACAAGAATAAATCTTCCACCTATAACTCAGGCCAGAATCATTCTTGTTGATAACCTAACACATGGCTTTCAAAGAAATTGTGGGATCCAGAGCTTGAGCTTCAAGAAATCAGCCTAATGTATATTTCAGGTCTCACACTTCCAGTGACCTTTAGATGCTACTACTTCAGAAACACTGTGTCATGCAAGCTTTATGCCCCAGGACTAATAACCCAATGAAGCCATATCTTGTCACTGCTTCCTGTTTTGTTGAAGCTTTTCATCTCCCTCTCCCCTGACAAAAGCAAAGGGATTCATTTGTGATGTGAAGCACAGAGTAGATGGCAGCCCCATGTCAAATGCAGTAGTGCTTGAAAAAGGGGGGCATTGAGAAGAACAGAATCAAGCACTGTGAAGAAAAGGTCTGGGTTAAGACCACAGTATTCTAATATCAAAATAGGAGAAAAAATATGGCATTCCTTAGATAAGAGCTAGACAACGCTCATGTTCATAGCAGGACATCAGTGAGCATGAAGCAGAAACAAAGATTAGGAGATTTAGTTCCCTGAGCATCTTACTGTGACTCTACGTGACACTTGGCTAAGCTGACATGGGCAAACACGATGGAGATAAACCCCCTTCAACACGAATGTGAAACTAATCCAAACATCCTGCTTAATTTTACCAGAATCAGGACTTTAGGGCAGGCCTAGGAGTCTGTTCTAGGTAGTACTTGTGCTCAGGACTTGGATAAGGAAACAAAGAGTGACCTTGCAAAGGCTAAGACTGTATCATGGTAGGAAGGCTTGCAAGAGATTTGAAACTTGGAAAACAGGTGAAATGGGTGTCATGGAAGATCCGTGTCCTGGCTTGATTAGGCATAATCCCATGGTCTGCTCTGCTGGGGGGAGGAAGCAGAGTGCAAGGAGAAGACAAACAGCTTGGAGACAGCCACTTTGAAGGTCCAAGATTTGCCCAGACTTGTTCCTCCCAAATAAGGGCAAGCAAGCTCCTGACTTCAAATAATATGATCAGGTTTGGCTAAGTGCCATTCTGATTGGTGAGTTTGTGTGGCCACTGTGGCCATTTACATACAGGCAATCAGTAAATAGGCTTCTGCCACAGGCTTTGCTGCTTTCGCTTTTACTTTTAACTTGCCTGCTCTGCCCTGCCACGTACTCTGCTTGCAATGACCTTCAAGATATCAACAGGAATTCCCTCTGAGCTTTGGGCACTGTCTGATACTATTTCATGAGTAAATATTCCAAAGCCTCTCACTAAGAACCTCCTTCCAGTTTTAATGTTTGCATTTGCTGCTCGTTACTTAAATTGATCTTGTTTTGCCTGTTCCCTGTGTGCATAAGTATCCAAACCCTGCATTTTGAACACTGTAAATAAGTTTTCTGGTAAGTAAGCAGCTTTCATAGTTATTAACAATCATTGCCTGGATATCAAAAATTCATGTCAATTATTAATTTTGCATACTTCATAGCAATGGGCTGAAATAAAAAAATCAGATTGCACAAAGAAGAGCAAAAGATAGAAAAGCAAAACCAAATGTGAATGGGGAACAGGTGACAGGGGCTGTGCTTGGGTGTGAAGAACTCAGAAGCGAGATGGAGCCACAGACTGGAAAAGTAAGTGGGGTGAAGTTGCCTGAAATAAAGCCAACCTCATGCAGAGCCACAGACTGGAAGAGTCAGCGGGGTGAAGTTGCCTGAAGTAAAGCCAACTTCATGCAGGGCTGTGGTAATGTGAGCATTCCTGGTTAGTACTGCTGGCTCCTGAGCTCAGCCATCACCTTCCTTTGGGGATGGGAAAGGTGGTGAGAATAAGCTCAAAAGACAAAAGTAAACAGATGGAGAAAATAAGAGTTTGGGACACAGTCTATGGACAAGAAATTAATTTGTCTAAATTAGAGAAGTGGCAACAGGAGATGGGAAATGTGTGCTCATCGATCATTATCAAGGATCCAGCAGCCAGCAGCTCTCCAAGGAGCACATGAAGCAGTTGGCTGCATCTGCAGCAAACACCCTGAATGTATCTTCGGTCTTAGGCAATCATTAGGATTTGTTTCCTTCCTTCACATCAAACATTCTGAAGGCAGCAGTAAATATATACATTAACAAAGTGCTGGCTTAGTCATCCACTCCATAGAAATGCCGCTAAAAAAAGGGTCACTTTGGCACAAATGCAAAGACACTCCAACCTCAGGAAGAACCTTGTGCATTTTAGCATGAAGACACTTTGTTTTCAATGCAATTTTTGCACTGAATCCAGATGCCTGTTCCTGTTTTGTACTGAACCTGTGATACCCGTTCCTGGGACCAGTAGCTGAAGTATCAATGGGTTACACATTCAGTGTTCTGTCTTCACAAAACATGCAAGGCTGCTTTGTGATGTGAATGCATGGTCTGAGTGCATCAAACGTCACCAAGCATGAGTGAAATACTCCACAGAATCATGGAGTTATTTTGCTTGGAAAAGACCTCTAAGATCATGGAGTCCAACCATTAACCAAACACCACCATGCCTACTAAACCATGCCCCAAAGTGCCATGTCTACACATTTTTGTAACACCACCAGGCATGATGACCCCACCACACCCCCGGACAGCCTGTTCCAATGCCTTTCGGTAAAGAAATGTTTCATATTATTCAATCTAAACCTCCCCTGGCACAATTTCAGGTCATTTCAGTTTGGTGGTTTGTTGTTGTTTTGGGGTTTTGTTGGTTTTGGTTTGGGTTTTTTTTATATATATATATGGTTATAATTCTCTTCAGGATTTTGAGACATTCAGCTTTAAGAAAATAGAAGTGGGTGAGAAGCAGGAGGAGATAGCCCTTGCTACCCTGAAGGACAGAGATGGGATGTCAAAGCAGAAAGTTGTGTTTCTGTGTTTCCTTTTAATGCCTAAATAATCCTCAGGGGTTAAGATGTATCTGTGACTGGGTGGTTCAGTCTGGAAAGAGCTATTTACCTTTCAAAAATATACAGAACTGGAAGCCACATTTGCTGCAGCAATCACTAAAAGGTGACATGAAGCTCTGCTGCACCTGGTGGAAAGAGTGTGACCAGCACTGTCGAGTGACAGAGCCAAGTCACTGTCCCAATCAAAGGTAGACACTGCCTTTTTCTTCCCATGCTACCCTGCCACACATCCTGCTAATGCACAGTGCTACTGTGCTACTGGCACCTTTGCCAACTGAATGGAGACAAAATACATCACTGAGGCAAGAGCTGAGACTCCCCTGAAACCCTCACCAGCGACCCAAATGACCTCTCAAGCATCCATGCACAAGGTGCAAATCTCACCCCAAAATGCTGGGGTTTGTCCCCTGCTGTGCCTGTGCTTTGCAGAAGCAAAATTCTTGCAACACCTGTGCTCCTGCAACACCAGGCAGCCCTCAGGGAACATACCAGGCTCCCAGCAAAGGGCAAGCTCCACTTTCCTAAACAGGGTGGAAATACCCAAGGTTTGACTATGTGACGTAGAACCACGTTGGACAATGTTTCCTGAAGCTATCCATCCCCAGATCCAGATGAGAGGTGCTGTAAAAGCCGACACAGGCTGCAGCTAGCAAATAATCCCAGAAATTTATGAGATTGTAGAAACTATTCCTGAAGCTTTCATCTCCCTGTGCAGCTGCAGCACAGAAGGCAAACAGGATGTCGGCTGCAATGATGAAGGAATGTCACATAATTGAAAAGGTTTGGTTATTGTTGTATGAGGAAATGATAAGATCTTGTGCAGAGTCAAGAAATGATAGGGGAAATAAATTATATCAGTTCTCTCCAGGCTTAAGACAGGAGAAACATTCAGGACAATGGGCTTATTCTCATTTTTAACAGCCACTGGTCGATGGACCAGCTATAACGTTCAGGGGAATTATGGTTTGTGTCTCTTTGCTTTGTCCAGCTGCCAAATGTGAAAAACACTTCCAAGCAAACTCCCAGAAAGCTTCCCATTCTCTCTCAGTGCAGCTCTGCAGCCACGCACCCAGCCCCACCAGTGCTGCCAGAGCCTGCTCCAGCATCCAGCACTGCAAACCAGCTCCACTCTGAGAAAACTTCTGTGCAATGCCACCAGAAAGCATCACAAAGAGGACTTAAAAATCAATAGAAGCAAGAACTTACTTCTTAGCACAAGGTAATGCTCAGGGTCACCTCTGGCGACATGGCCTCCAGCAACTCTGGTTTTTATTTGCAGATGTCATGCAAGGGAATGTGCTCCAAAGATCTCTGAAGCCAGCTCGGGCTTCACCTTGAGCAACATTTCACGCTTTGCCACATGAAACCCAAACATTTTGCAGACGTTGCTTCAGTGACTCACCAAAGAAAGACTAAAACACAACTGTTATTAAATCAAGCAAACGACCTAAGGCTGACTAATGAGAGAGGTGACTGCCACACCATTGGCCTTCTGTGAGGTCAGAACCCCAACGCATTTGTTGATACACACCTTCGAAAATAGATGCAGCAGCAAGAACAGATGTGCTCACAGCCATGAGAATATGGGTTTGGACAGATGTTAGCTTTGCTGAGGCAGCCACACACGATGAGTTGTCAGCCACGGCTCTGAAAAATTTTCACGGAGTCACAAACTTAAGCCCTTACATCTGCATGCAGGGCAGGAGAGCTGTTGGGTTCACTTACTGAGAGAAAACAGCAATGGTGATACCTGAAGATATCAAATCCTGCTTCTGAGATGGGATGACAGGACCTGGAAGGTCTCGTGTGATCCCTCCAAGCCCTATAACCCCCTTGGTGTTACTCTCCCAGCCAAATCTGACACCATAATCTCAGTGGTGGCTACCATTAACACCAGTTTAAACTGGATTAGTCTTCTAGACCCTCTCTTAAAACAGACTTTCCTTACCTCAGTTAAGGCTGACTTCTTCAGGTCAAGTCTTCAGTGGTTCATAAAATGTGAGAGATCACATCTAAGGTAGAGAACTATGCTGCTTCTCCAGTCTCTCAGCCATCGACAGAAGATCACTGAGGTCTCCAGGGATATTTATCTTTCTCCAGGAATGCAGAGAAAGCCCAACATAGACCACTTGGCACTCATGAGATGCCAGAGAGTCTGAATGACCTCATAGAATCCATCTATAGTGAGTGCAGTCACAACACTGTCCTGGGATCATTAGTAAAAAAATACTTCTGCTATTGAGTTTGCTTCATGGAGGAGAATGCATCACCAAACTGTGCTCTTCTCACTGCTTTGCTTCATTAAGAGGTTTGGTGAGGCCCCTGAAGGTCTAGCAGTCATCTAAAACTTTGTGTCTAACAAAGATTGAATGGGTGACAGGTGACAGATTTTTAGATCCCTTATTTCAGCAGGAAATATTTGACAACAATCCATGGAATCCATCAGAAATTACCATGGTGCTGTCTAGTGCTCAGTGCTGTTGTCATCTGGTCAAGCATGAGAGCAAGCTCCATTCTTCTCCATTTGACTTGAACACAACTACCTCCTGTTCCCTCCACATGGTTAGAGGACAAAAATGAGGAAAAAAAAGATTAAATTAAAAACAAACAAACAAAAAACAAGCACAAAACCAAACTCCATGTAGAAAAATACGTAGAAGAACCTGGTAGGCTCTTCCTTTCACTTGTCCTGAGTTTTAAATACCAGTGCTGGTTCTTCTGGAAGAAATTGTTTTATGGATTTTCACAGTAGCAGAGATGACACAAACAGCTTATTTTTCTGATATCTTCAATAAAAGAACAAAGAGGAAAACTCTCTGCTTGTGATTTTTTAATGCATCCCTTTTGGTCTAGTTTGCAAAAGACCAGGCCAGATTTCTGCCAAAGAAAAATTCAGCAAATGGGAGAGCTTTAAAGGAAACTTGAAAGTGATAGAACAGAGAAAGAAAATAAATTCAGATTATATATTTCAGTCTATTTTTTCATCTCTTACGTCTCATAATTGAGCATTATCTGACTACAGGACACAGGTCATTTTTTTGCTGAAGCATATAGCTGTTTATCTTCTTTTTGCTCTCTCCCCTGTGGTATTTCTGGCCAGAAAAAAAAAAAAAAAAGAAGAAGCCATATATCAAATTCATACCTTTCTACTTGTTGCTCAATAAAAATCAGCTAATTGCATCATCTCATCTCCCTGCCAAAGGCAGACTGTCGTTTTATTTGGCCTAGTCCACGTTGTTTTCTGTAGGAGCCCTGGTATTTCTGGATGTTTCTTTCTCATTTGAGAAAAATAAACTTTGCAAAATGGCATAAAGCTTCCACAAACACAAGCTGATCTGGACCTGAAAAATGCTGTGCTCAGACTAGGACTATTCTACCAATGGAATTATTACGCAGTGTTTGCCAATGATGCATTAAAAAAGAAAAGAAAAAATAAAGAAAAAGAAAAACAAACCAACCATGTTTAAATTCTGTCCAAACTTCAACTTGTATGGAGCTTCAAAGTGGTTCTTCAACAAAGCTGAGTGAAGTAAATGGAAATGCTTGCTGACTCCATAGGTCTTATCTTGTAGCCTCCTGCAAATGACCTGGTGCAACCACAGTCATACTTCAGAGCACAACAGCCAAACTTGGCTAAATGGCTTCTTGGAGTACACAATTCGTTTACCTCTTCTACACAAAGAACACAAAGTATTTATCACCATTATTTTTATCTTTCTGACTAGCAGAAAGCTGTGCTACTTTCTGCATCTCAAGGCTTTTGAAGAGACATTCTCTAGAAGATCCTTAGAAGGTGCTTTACACTGCCTTATGAATAACAGCTCAGCTGAACCCTGAAGTGTTGCCACTTGAGAATGCAGAGAGAGATGCTGAAAGGTCTCACACAGACATCCAGAAGCACAAAGGTTACCTGCATGTAGGCTTCTTCCCCTGGCTTTGCAGTTGCTGAAATCACTAGCAGAAGCAGAATTGTTGCAAGCCAGTGACATGCTTCCCCAAGTGCATATGCTCAACCTGACATACATAGCCTTCAGTTTGTTGTGCTTGATCAGGTTGTTTTTTATTTTTTTTTCTTCTAATGACTATCTCCAGAGCTGTCACCTGCATGTTATGGAACATGACAGAGGTAGGAACTCAAGACCCTTGAAAGACTTTCAAGGAGGCAAATGATGTCAGATTTATTAGGAGATATCTTTGTCCCAGGATGGGTTTTCTCTTGCAGAAAGATAAGAGGAATAACGAGAAAGCAAACTCCACTCAGCACTTGCTGTGCTACTGGAAGTACTCACTTTGGGAATAAAGCCTTTCCTTTCTGACTCAGATGCTGAGAGGTTGAAAATGATCCTTCACTCGGATTTGAGCCTGGTTTTCTAAGGAAACAAAAAAACTAAATACTGAAAAAGCAGTGAAGGTTGGCACTGGGGTCGTGTGGGTGTTTGGCTGCTTCTGTATCTCCCACTCCAACTCCAATTTCAACTAAATCCAACAATGCAGCCCACACTATCTGCCCTGGCTGCTCTTCCAAATTACATTCTGCTTGCAGATGCTCTTAAATTCAACTGTCACTGATTGAGGGCATACAAAAGCTTATTCTGAGCTGGAGAAACCAAACTCAGCATGGTCAGTTCACCCTCACTTGCAGCTAGTGGAGGGTCCCAGTGCTAACTTTAGCCCTCATATTGGACCCTCTTCGTGCTGCATGTTGGCAAGAGGAGTTGGCCTGAGAATATTACAGCAAAGCAAAACTCTGCAGATGCCAGGGTCAGGAAAAGCACAAATGGTTTGTATTGGCCTGCTGAAACGTTGGCCATGTTGTATAATTGTACCTTTGCACACCAGTTTCTAAAAGAAAAAAAAGCAACTATGCGCATTTTATTGCTGAGGTCAGGTTCCTGTCTTCCCAGTCCTGTTTCTCATTCTCTAATCAAATCATTGCTCTTAATACAGCTAGTTCCTAGGAGCCTGTTTTGCCATAAAGTGCTTTAACCTTAGAATCCTATTTACTTGACCTTAATTGAAGGGTTTATTCAGACTTAATCTATAAACAATTTTATGTAATCAACCAGCAACTCAAGATCAGCAGTGAGTTCTGGGCCCAGAAATCAGCTATGCCAAGCCCAGCCACTCTTAAGGTGACCTTAAACTGGGTTGAAATAACAAGTATAGAACAATGCAGTAGAGAATATTTAGAGGAAACCATCTCAGGTACAGCAAGACCAAAAGGCTTTCATGAGGATGCAAGGCTAAGCTAGAATAAGCTGAGTCTGAGTCACCTCCCTTCGTTCTCTTATAATGAAGTCAAGGAAAATCCAACCTCTACATCCCACTTGGGAAAAAAAAAAAAAAAAAAAAAAAACATCATGTTTCCACTCAGAAAAAAAGGTATAAGAAGAGCTTTTTGTGGTCATTTCCTGCTGCTAGGGGCAACATAGTGGGGATACTGAAATGCCATGGTCTTGGCTTTTGTTTCTGAGACATGATCATCACAAGAATATCTTACTCCAGGCCTCTGACAAGTGTCTGTAGGCACCATTCTTCCCTATACATCTCAAGCTGTTGGCTTGGTATACCAGATGCATTTTGCTGCATTTAATAAGAAAGAAATCAAGTGAAGTCTCTCATGCAAGTGGCCTTATGAGGTTGCTGTGTCTTTTTACAGATCACACGTTGGTTCCCACACTGAAAGATACTCTACTCAGCATGGAGCATCCAGCAGCGCGAACATTTGGGTCCTTAGAGCTGCAGCTTGAACTTCACATGGCTCTTGAAAGCGTGCCCAAAACATGCTTTCTGGAAACATTTTGATTTTCCAAACTATTTGGGTATCCTAAACCCAGAAAATATCTTGAAAGAGAGCTGCTTGTTGAAAGCATTACTGCTTTCATATTGCAAAGAGAAAATTGAAAACACTTATGAAGGGTGTAGCTATTTACCCGTCAAGAGTGTTCTTTTAAACAAAATAATATAAAACATATCCTCTTTGCTGTGTTGCTGTCTAATGGCTTGCAGTGTAGAACAGGAGGGAAAACAGAATGTATCTCCAACAACACTTGCCATAGATAAAAAGGGTAAAGGAGAGTAGCCTGGCAAAGCAATGTGTTTTAGCTTTGTATGCACAGGAACCATGACACACGTATCAGTTTTCCAGCAGGAAAGCTGAGAAGAGTCATGACATTGAGAGACATTGGTGAGGCGTTAGAACAAGCTGCCAAAGGAGGTGGCAGAGTCACCAACTCCTGGAGGTGATCAGGAAACCTGTAGATGTGGCGCTTTGGGACCTGGTTTACTGATCATGCTAGCTGGGCTATGGTTGAGCTTAGTGATCTTAAAGGTCTTTTCTGGCCTTAGTGATTCCATAATCCTATGATCTACATGCAATTACAGCTGGGCACATCAGGAAAAGTGAAGAAACCTGAAGGCCAAGAGAAGAGTTGCCTTTATCCCATGGACAAATAGAATCATAGAATGGTTTAGGTTGGAAGGGACCTCAAAGCTCAGCCAGTTCCAACCCCCCTGTGCCATAGGCAGGGACACCTCCCACTAGAACATGAAATACATGTAAAAAATCTCTGAACTTTGACAACCTCTTTGCAGAATTTCAGCTGGAGAAACCAGATTAGTAAGAACAAAGTCAAATCCATCACTGACTTACTGCCATTAAACATTGTTTCCCCTTTTATTTACAACTGCTACGCTCATTGTAGTTGCTTTTCTCTCGTCATTTTAATCACAAAATCGTTTTCAAAGCCTAAATCCCATCTCTTGCAGATGGGTTTCCAGCAGTGGAAGGATGGGGAGGATATTTGTTCTTTCTGCTGGGGAGGAGAGGCTGTGACAGTGCTTGAGAGACTGCCTGCTGAAGAAGCGACGGAGATGGTTTGTTTTATGGAGGCAGAACCAAATGGCTTTCTATCATCTCACATCTGTAGGACAGCTGAATTTACCCCGTGCTTCATCCAACCATTTTATCAGGTTTCTGTTCTTTGTAAAGCAAGCAAACATGCAGAAATAACATCATAGCAAGTGGAGAGTGATGCCTTTGCTGACTCTGGCATCTCGATACACCGTATACCTCAGAGGAGCAAGCAGTTAGGAGAAATGCCATGTGAAAGTTTATTTCTGTTTCCAAGCCCCTGGGAGAGGGCAGCTCTGCCTGAATCCATGCAGCCTTTCCAACTGTAACAGGAAACCACCCTCAGCAATGACATAATCCGCAGCAAAGGCTTGCACCAGATCATGTTCTGAACCTCACACCGTGATGAGATTGCATTTAGTCCACTGCCCTTCTACGTGGGCCTGGGTTTAGCATGCATGACTTAGATATATCTTACTTTGCTAGCAACAACAGTGTGTATGTGTGTTTTTAGGATGTGAACACCTGCAGCCAAAAGGTGAAGTAGGTCCATCAGCTGCAGGTAGGCTGTGCCAGTTTACATCACCTCAGCTACCACCTATGAGGCTATGCAGTGCCATGAAAAAACAAGTGTGCCACTCAAACCCTGAACAAGCCATTCACAGATTCAGTCTCATGGGTATCTTGTGAGCAAGAACACAGCCTGAGCCACAGAGTCAAGAGCTGAAAATCCAAAGCAGAATACCAGTTTTCCTTCACTGGAGAAAAAGAATTTTCCAAGATTAAACTTTCATTTCAGATTCTCATGTATCTGGCCAAAAAAAAATCACAGAACGGTAGGGGTTGGAAGTGGCCTCTAGAGATGATCGAGTCCACCCTCCCTGCCAGAGCAGCTTCACCTAGAGCAGGTTGCACAGGACAGTGTCCAGGTGGATACTGAAGTACTCCAGAAACGGAGGTTCCACCACAGTTTTGGACAGCCTGTTCCAGTGCTCTGTCAACCTCAAAGTAAAGAAGTTCCTCCTCTTGTTTATGTGGACCTTCCCATGTTAAAGTTTGTGCCTGTTCCCACTGAAAAAAAGACTGGCCCCATCCTCCTGACACCCACCTCTCAAGTATTTCTAAGAACTGATAAGGTCACTCCTCAGCCTTCTCTTCTCTGAAGTAGGACACCTGGAGCCACATTCTCCAAGACATCAAACCACATCAAGATAGAAGGTAGGGAAACTGTATCTAATAAGGGCATGGTCCTGTCCAAGTCAGAGATACTCCAACATAGGAATGTTCATAGCGTAATGCAAGACCTCTCTCTTCTGCTGTCCAATCTAATACCATGCAACGTCAGGAGTCAAGGTGACACATCTGCAGGACAGGTTGGAGTGGTCTGCTGTAAAGGCAAAGAGTAACACAGTAACTGCCCATCAGCTGTGAAGCTATGAATCAGCTTCCCAGAGCATGGAAGAAGCGTTTCAAGCAATATGATTTCCATAAGTATTTATATCGGGCATGCTGTCATCTTCCCATGAGGGAAGTAACATTTTCCAGAGAAAGAGTCAACTCCTTACTTAAAAAAATCCCACAAAATTCAGATGTCAGAAGTTTAGCTTTCCCACCAAGAAAGTTTTAATCATAAAATGACCACACCTTCGACCACCATTGCTAAAGCAGGCACCAAATGACTTGTGTACCTCTACTTCATGCTACCCAAAGAGCTACTGCATGCTCTTGCTGTCCATTGACAAAAAAACCAATTGCTTCCTGGGGAAAATAATTCATAAAGGCAAGCAAAGAGTAATGATTATCTTCTCTATAATCAAAAGAATGTCCTAAGATTTTTTTTTTTTTTAAGATGTACCAGGAAATCTTATCTCCACTCCAAAATTAAACCTCAGGTTGGTGCAGGTAGATATTGTGTCAGAGCAAAAGATAAGGGCAAAGGAAAGTCCCTTCAGTTCAAGAGAGATGTTAAGGTACTGGAACATGTCCAGAGAAAGATGATGAAGCTGGTGAAGGGCCTGGAGCACAGCCCTGTGAGGAGAGGCTGAGGGAGCTGGGGTTGTTTAGCTTGGAGGAGAGGAGGCTCAGAGGTGACCTCATTGCTGTCTACAACTACCTAAAGGGAGGTTGTAGTCAGGTGGGGTCGATCTCTTCTCCCAGACAACCAGCAACAGAACAAGGGGACACAGCCTCAAGTTGTGTCAGGGGAGGTATAGGCTGGATGTTAGGAGGAAATTCTTCACAGAGAGAGTGATTGGCATTGGAATGGGCTGCCCAGGGAAGTGGTGGATTCACTGTCCCTAGAGGTGTTCAAGAAAAGACTGGATGGGGCACTTAGTGCCATTGGCTAAAGCTGGGTGATAGGTTGGACTGGATGATCTTGGAGGTCTCTTCCAGCCTGGCTGATTCTATGATCCTATGAAACTACAGGGCTGGTGGAGTGGAATGTGCAATAGAGAACTTTGATATATGTATCCTTTGGTGACTACTGATTGGAAGTGGAGAGTCCAGCATGGTGGTTTGGGTGTATTGCTAGCAGCTGGCTTTCTCAGCAGACAATACCTATTTCTCTCTTTCCCAAAGCTGTGAGTCAGGCTGTGTGCAGGGCTCCAACATGAGTAAAAGCTCAATGAAGGAAAATCTAGCAAGCTTGAAAACGTTGCTGCCTTTTCTAGGTCTCAGGATATGGCCCTACTTCCTTTGGCTCAAAGAGATGATGGTTAAGACTGGTTCCTTTGGGTTAGCAAGAATGTGAGCAGTTCTTGGTTTTATTGTGATGAGGCACAAACACTGGAAATCTTGCATCAGCCAAATAGGGCTACAAACAATGTAATAACATCATTGACGTTACTGGAAAGATGTTTCACATCTGCCTTACTTCTGGAAGGGAATAATTGGCCCCATTAGCAAAGAGACAAGCAACCTTTCTTCTTCCCAGCCCTCTCATCCAGAATCCATATCTCACTGACCCCAGAGCAATACTAGCTCCTGTTGACAGGCAGTACTTAGAGGCTGATTCACCTTCTGGCCCTTTTCCCACAGCACATCATGAAGACCTTCATGACTGTGTGCTCTCAGTACAGTGAAAAGCTGTGACAGTTATGTCAGGCACCTCTTTAGACTTCCATGCTTCATCATACATTTTTCAACAAGATGCAGTCTCCCTTCTTAAAAGCTCATTTGATTCCCTCCTCTCTTGCTATGAGCTACCCAGTGCCAACAAAACTGTACCCACATCCCTGGTGCACTATCTAGACTTAAGCCCTGCTACAATGCCACGTTTCTGGACAACTGTCCCAGCTGGTGTGGGGCAGAAGAGTGACTGAACATCTAAGATGATGCAACTAACTGTCAGCTGCATCAGTCATATCCTGTTGCCTGAAGACAAGACATACTTAGAAACATCCTTCTCACTTTTGCTATGCATCACACGTCACCTCTCAGAAGGTCTTGATTCTGCATTTGGAGTAGTGAACACGTTTTCTGCCCCATGACTTCTGCTTCTGCCATAATACAGGTTAAGACACCAAAGCCTCATCACGCACTGTGTGATGGTTAGCAGCCTAAGGCATGATGCCACCTCATCATCTACTGACTCACTTGGTCGAGGGTTGGCATCCAGCAGCCAGCAGACTAAAGGGGCTTCACTAGAGGTGCTACTGTGCCCAGAGGGGATCTTATGCAAGATGATCAGTTCAAACATCCAATGACTCAACAACTTGACGCTGCTCCACATCAGTCCACCAACACTGCAGCTCTTTGAACAATGGGCAGAGGCCAATGGGATGAGATTTAACAAGGCTAAGAGTAGAGTTCTACACTTGGGCCACAACAACCCCAGGCAGTGCCACAGGCTGGGGACAGAGTGGCTGGAGAGTGGACAGGCAGAGAGGGACCTGGGGATGCTGGGAGATAGGAGCTGGACATGAGCCAGCTGTGTGTCCAGGTGGCCAGGAGAGCCAATGGCATCCTGGCCTGGATCAGAAACAGTGTGGCCAGCAGGACAAGGGAGGTTATTCTGCCCCTGTACTCAGCACTGGTCAGGCCACACCTTGAGTACTGTGTCTGGTTCTGAGCCACTTAATTCAATCCATTTAGAATTGGGGTTCACCTGCAAACTCTGAGCAAGCAGACTCAGAGCAGAGTGACAGTCTGAGGCCCTGGTGCCATGGTTTCCTCAGTGGGCTCCTGAGAGCATTTTATCAGCCTTCCTTTTATAAAGGGGACCTGTGTCTTTGCACCCTTTGCAACATGGGCTCTCGTCTGTCAAAAAACAATGTTGAAATCTGCAGTAACTTTCAGTACACTCATTAAAAAGGAATCAGTGGTTTGGTTTTGCTTCCTCTTGTAATAGCTTTTTTGCCACTCTGTTCTCCCAGGAGAAGATTCCCCCACTACTAATATGACAATGTACCCTAAGCACAGCCTGTGCCTGCCCTCCTCCATGCCTCCTCTTCCTCTCTGGGGAAGGGAGAGGGAATGCAGAGGAGTTGTGCAAGTCCCAGGGGTCCCTGGTCTGCTTTTAATTAAAGGTAGAGATGAGGAAAGACTGGACTGGTTGGCAGGTGATAATAAGGGACAGGAGATCTCAAGTATGAAGAGGAGCTTTGATGGGAAACTGACATCTCTCCAAATTATTGTGGCCAGAGGGCTGGTAAGTAAAAGGTGTTGGTGGCAACAGGATTTCCCCCTGTTTTGCACACCTCCAGCTGTGGGAATGACTCCTTTATCCATCTACCAAAACTGAGATGCTCCTATGGATGGGATGAAGCTTTTCCAGACACAAAGCCAGACTGCAACCCAGCAAGGAAGCAGACAGGAATGCCTGAACACAGAAGTGTTTCTATAAATGGAGCAGTTACAAGGGAACATCCACTTGTCAGTGATCAAGCACAAAACTAATGATCTCTGTCACCGGTATAAGAGCAGAAGTTGGGCTTTTGTCCAGGCTTGTAATGCTCGGCAGTTTTCCAGGTTGTGTGTGCTGTTTGACCAGCTGGGTTAGCTGTTCCACTTCATTTTCTCTGGGAAGCCATTGATACGAGGAGGTAGAAACAAGGGTTGTGTTGTCTGCCCACCCGCCAAGCGGGAAAGCCTCCCGTTAATTTCCAGAAAGCCCAAACATTAGGTCAGGGAATGCTAGGCTCTCTGTGCCTGTCCTTTCCAAGCAAGACATTTCCTTTACTTTGCATTTAGCTGGAAGAGCATCATAGCCTGGTATCCCACAGAAGATAGTTTTCCTGAAGAAGGCAGAGCGGATAGCAACATTCTTCCATGGGCTTTCAGGGGAAAGTTGAACTGTGTCCTCACAGCATTTTCAGATGACTGCAGCATCAAGTGAGATAGATCAGTGGAAACTGTCCTGAGCAGGTTTGCAATATAGACTTATCTCCTGCACCCCTGAGATCCTCAGGCTAAGAAGAGAAAACTGTCTCCATGTGTAGTTGCTTGCAGCTCCATGACAGTGCAGCTCTCAGGTCAGTAAGAAGTATTTTCCCTAGAGTCACAATGTGACTTCTCTCCCTGCATTGGATCCAATCCAAGCTCAAAAGAAAAAACGTGAAGAGGAACATCATTCCCCATTCCCAGAAAAGGACCTCCACCTGCACAGCTACACAGGATGAAAAAGCAACCACCAAGACATGCAGAGCTTCAAGCTAGCTTGTGCTAATTAAAGAATCAACTGCTGAGAGTGAAAAGCTCTCAAAGAGTCCTTGCAAAGCTGGGGTTTGGCTTAAAGGATCTGAGAAACAACAAGGAAGAAGTCATTTGCGACCACCTAAGTGGCAGTAAGCTCCCCACAGCTGCGCTGGACCAGCCCAGCAGGATGGGCCAGGGCACAGCTTCATGAAATTAGTCACCAATGGTGAAAGTGAGTCTCTTATAACTGGCAAAACAAAATGTTTTTTCTTTTGGGGTAGAAGAGGGAAATACGTTTGTGGAGGTTCAAAGTGAAACTGCTCTCAGATTTAAGAGAAATAAGGAACTAGACTCTCCTTTGTCATAGCCTCTTGAGTTTCAATCCTCCTTTTGCTCCATTCCTCCAAGAAGAGTCTTTATCATCTGCAGTCCTGCCTGGAATTCCCTCTTTTTTTTCCCCCCTTTTTTTTTTTTCCTAGTTGGGACTCCTTTGAAATTTCAGCAGAAGTAGTACTCCCCTCCTCACCCACACAGCTCCTCAGTCTCCACCACAAGCCAGCATTAACATTTTCCATTAATGTTTTTTTTTTTTTTTAGTGCCAACAAGCTTTTCAAAAAGCCACACTTACAAACATGAAGGCATGAAGCTGCAGTTTCACTTCTTAAAACTCTGATTATTTATACTTTTTTTTTTAATTATTTTGATCAAGAAAACCACTTTTTTTACTTAAAACTGCTTTGCTAGGAAAATGATGAGTGCCTCTCCCTCCGTTTATACTCCTTAATATGACAAAAGTGCTTGAGGGGGATTTGGATGCTTGCATGAAATTTGCATAAATGTGGTTAATTTGGAGTTGATTTTTTTTTTTCCCCAGGGGTCAGCCTGACAATGAAGAAAACCTTCCTATTTATCTGCAATTTGCAAGTTCAGAACCAAATCCTCTGGTTGCTTGGGAGTGTCCCACTACTCACCCCTAGACGATGAGAGCTTCTCAACACTCTCCCTGCTTGGGTTCCTTCCAGGCAAGCTGCTCCCCTCGTGGGATTTAGACACCAACCAGCTTCACTGACCCAAGACCTTGGAACAACTTCAAGCCTGCATCTCAGATTTGAAAGGTTGGCACACAGAAGACAAAATGATGGAGGAACACACATCCAGTTCTGAAATGGTGCAGGTATAAATGAGCTGCCTTTCAGATCCTGCTAACATTTCTGCTCCCGGTGTCTGAATTATTAATATTTAATATCTGTGACTCACTAATATTTACTTTATGAAGTATTTTTGTACAGTTTGACAGGTTTGCTCAACGTAGGAGCTAATGGAGGCTCCTGTTGCTAACGGCCAAGGAGCCCTCCCTGAACAAACTTTTCTGGTCACTGTTTAAACTGGGTTGCTGGGCTCCTTCAGCCTCTAAAGTTGAGCGCTGAGGCTGGCAGGGATTGCTGCTGATGGCTCTGCTGAGACGCAGCTAATTTTAAATCTGGATCTCAAGGCAAAGGAAAAACCTCTTTTTTACTGGCAAAACTGTCACAGTCGAACTCTGTGTTCGGATTACGGGAAGAGGCTGTGGGAGAGCACACACAATCCCTTTTTTGGGTACTTGGCATTAATTTTATCTGAAGTCATGGATTATATAAGAGAAGAGCAGAGACCTCACACAACTTTCTCCTGCGTCAGCATGGGACACTCGGGGGGCCAGGGCTGCACCAAGCCCTCGCCATCGCGCTGTGCTGTGCGCATGGACAAGGGGCTAGGGCTTGACCGCTCTTCCAGTAACCCTCCTCAAAAAAAAGGCTCACAAGCAGTTTCTGGAACTGCATCCTGAGCAGTCCACAATATCAGCTAGAGTTGGCTCTTTAAGTCCTTTTCTTCATCGAGATTAGAGACTTTTGAGCTCACCAAAACTCAAGTGCTCTCACCACGTTATTGCTCTTATCAAAATGGTTGGTGTCCGAACAAATTCCAGTTTAGTACTTTAAATTTACGACCCCTCCCCCCCTTCCTAATTTTCTGATAAAGAAGCTGCTCACCCCCCACCCAAACAAAAGCACTGACCAGCAGTAGGCTGCTTTGCTCCATGCATCTGTTTTGCTGTAACAGTTTAAGACAGCTTGACTTCACTCCTGTGTTTGGAAGGCGAATGCATCCTGCTGAGTTGGCCTGCTGCCCCCAGACGCCTGAGATTGTTTCATGACTCTGCAGATGGGAAAATTTCCATGGTCTCCATCTTCCCACCAAAAGCCTGTCCTCAGATGGTGCTGCATGCCTGGCATGGGTTGGAGGTGCCCCCTCCACATTTCAACAGTCTGTTTTGCTCTCCAACAGCCAACCCCCCAGTTCGTCTTACTCTGCTCAGTGTCATCCCTACAGGGATGTCCTAAATCACCCCTTGCCAGCACTTCAGATCAGCATTCTTCTAGGGTTGTCCCCAGCACTTTACCTCAGATGTAGCAGTAGGTCCACAGGTCCATCTGTAAACCCAGCTCAGAGTCCCACAGGAGTCATTTGTCTGCCAGAAGACCTACATGAAAAGCAATCTGAAGAGCAAACAGCAGAGCAATGACTAATTTTTATTATGTCATTTCATACTAGTGTGACACTGTACATCTTTACCTAGGCCATTTCTACCAGGACTTCTCTATCTGTATCACCCATGGGACAATGACACCCCATGGTTGTGCACCATCTGGACCCAAAAAGGTGATAACCCTTCCCATGTAACTTTATGCTCCCTTTAGCCTTGAAAATTATACAAATTACAGCTGGGAAGATGAATAAGACATTCCCTAATCAATCCTCTACTCAAGACAGGCTATCATTTTTAGAAGCTGCTACGCAGCATTTTCTTAAAACCCCTGAATAATGGCCTGGAAAGACCATGCAGAGCATCACCTCCAGTGAGAGCCTTTCCCAATGCCAAGTCTCAATGTTTCCTGCTAGAGTTTGTGTCCATTACTAATCACTATGGCCCCTTTGAGTACAAACACTAAATACCCTCTCCTCCTTTATGACACCTTTATACACTTGCTTCTCCTTTCTTATCCTCAACAATCCCTCCTCCCTTCTGGGGGGGGAGCGGGGGAGAGGGGTGGGAACTTTAGCTCTCACTTGCTCTCTTTGCTTCCTCCTGGGCTTTCCACAGTCAGTCACATACCTTTTTTGGGCAGTATGTGCAAACCCAGACATCATACTGCACTAGTGATCTTAACAAGGTTCTGTGTTTTCTCATGTGTCTTACAGACTGCCTGTCTCTTTGTACATCTAAGATGGCATTTATCTCCTTGACGATGTTCTTGGTTTTGGTGGGAGGGTTTTTTGGGGGTTTTTGTCACAGCTGGGTTGAATTCCTGCCTCACTGATCGGTCTCCATTTTTTACCATTCCTCTTTTCCTCTTATTCCTCCCTTCTGAGTGCTGGCTTGTTTTCTGGCCCTACCTCTCAGCACACTCTCAGTCCTGTGCCATCATTCCCTCTGCAGATCTAATAAGCATAACCTCTATCCCACAACACAGATTATTAACGACAATAACTGGTCAGAAGCAGGCTGAAGTTTTGTCTGCAGAGGACAGTTCTCCATAGATTTAACCAGATGCAACAAAACAGGCAGCAGCTGAGAGTTACTCTCCAGAGAGAGACACATTTACTGGTGCAGTTTTGCATTCATTTAAATTGTATTTTGATTCAAAGCACATTAAGTGAGATGGTATCAAACACCTCCCCCCCACCCACACCGACCCCCACATGGCCATGTCTAGTTTTACTCTTTCCTTTGCCGTTAAGCTGGTAGAGAAGGAAATTAGGTTGCTTCTAATATTTGTTTGTGACAAATTTGTCCTCCAGCCCCTTGGCACAGTTCACAGATGATATTTTCTTACCTTGCACAAGTTCAAAAGGTGGACATGCAGAAATAAGCCTTGAAGCAGCTACTGAAATAAAAACCTGAGGATCGGTGCCAAGCATCTCTCAGGACAGCATATGTGTTGGCAGGTCCTCTCCTGGGGTCATGCTTGTCCAAAGCCCCCAAACCAGAGGAGCTCCAAGCCTGTCAGAACCGACACTTAACTTGTAAAGTATTCCAAGGCACTATATTTATTTGACAAGCCTGCACTCCCATCTCCTTCAGCTTCCAGCTATAACATTCCACCTGAGCCTCCTGACTTTTAGGCTGCTATAAATAGCCTTGTATTCAGTTTGACAAGCAGTAGCACTACGATGAGCTCGGCTATGCAGAGGATGATGAAGGAGACTGGGTACAGCCCTGGTCTACTCGTATGGTGTGAAGGGTGAAGAAAAGCAAACACTGCAGAGAAGAGCTCTGCATAAGGAAGACCTTGTCTGTTGATTTAACTCCATAACCCTATTTTAACCACTGTCAACAAGATATAAGGGTGGTTTCTCTTTGCACTGAGGCTTCTTTACACTGCTCTGCCCGCACCCTAAAGTGGCATAAATGTCCTCTAAGTGCCTTAAAGTAGGTCCTTAGTAGAAACGAAAGCCAACCCCATCGTTTGCAAATGGCTTTGAAAACATCACCTGGGTGCATCCTATAAATGAGTGTGGGTTTGGGGAAGAACACCCATCCCAAGGTATGCCCATGCTATACATAGCCTCTGATGAGCTCAGCATGGGAGGAGGAGCAGGCAGCAGAACACAGAGCAACAGGCAATGAGACATTTCTGCTGATCCCAGAGGATTACCAACTACATTGGGAAACAACGTCTGCTCCTTTTGTCGTTGGCTACCCTGACTCATGTGGGTTCCTCTTTTCTTTCCACTCCACTTACATTCAGCTCAGTAATCATGTTGCCATGTCAGGTCCTTGGCTTGGTAAATACCTTTCAACCATAACTGCACCAGGCCAGCTTTGCAGTAGTGCATACCTCTCTGTATTTCGATTTTGTTTGCTAAAAAGATAAAATTTCATGGCCTTGTCAATCAGGACTCCCTCCCAAGGCTCAGTCCACAGTTTTTGGTCAAAAGCCTTATGGTGCTCATTGCCTGGAGGCTGAACTGCAAAGTTGCTCCTTAAACCGGAATGGTGTTGAGTTACCACGGAACAACTCGGTTTGATTTGTGATGTTGTGGGCAAGACTGAGCTTGGAGAAAATTTCAGTGAGAAGTTAAACCCAAGATATATCCACATACTTTCCTCTAAAAAAAACAACAACAACAACAAAAATCTAACAACAGCCTGGGTAAGTGGGGTTGTTCATCTTGGTTGCATTTTACAGCATCACTTCATGAAACACTTCTGACAACTTCAATCCATATATTGCAAAGACTTAATGGCAGACAATGATTTTCCCTTCCTCTCAGAGTGTTTCAGGAAAGGCTGCTTCTTATTCTTGATGGGCTAAAGGTTGACTTTTAATGCCTGAATCCTGGGCAGTTTTCTTTCTTTGTTTGTGAGACAGACTCTGCACATCCCGAGCTCACTTGGGCTCTCCAGGGTATACTCTATTTCCCCAGGAGGAATCCCAAAGAGCACTTCTAAATACAACCCCAGCTCTGGCTGAGCATTAAATACAAGGGAAGCACTCATTCTGGGAAGGTTTTATTTCACAAATAGTTCAGNTTTACAATTTTGCATTGAGAAAGAAAAAAAAAATGTTTATAAACAGACACACTACCCCTTGAAAAAAACATGCAAAGGCTCACCAAAATTTACAAGCAACTTTTATACAGAAGAAGTAAAATACATCATTTTTCATAGAAAAAAATTTAAAATAAAAATTTAAAAAAAAAAAAAAAAGAAGAGGAAGAAGAAAGACAACTGTATGAACTGGCCCTAAATATTTTGACTGCACAATCAACCAACTGGAGACTCTTCAATCAGCCATTGGCTGAACATCTTAAAGTGGGGAAATTAATGAAGCCAACAGGCCCAACAGCACAGCAACAGCTGGGGAAGAAGGGCCATGCTTCAGCTTTCACCCTGGCTGTGTTTTCTGGAGATTGGGCTGTGCTGTGTGGCACTGCCTGCACTGGCATCTTAGTTTTAAAATTAAATGTGTCTGAAAAGCACAACCAGGCAGCATCAGCTTTGCCAGGGGTTTAAGTTGGCACATGCTTACTAATCTGCTGAGCTGTGGGGTCTAAGGAGGAACAGGTCTGGTGGTACAAAGGCAAGCTGCATCTTTAAGCTGCATTGAAATATATCAGGCTGAGAAATGTTTTGGTATCAGAAATTTTTTTTAAAATCATAAAATCAGTAAATATTTGACTAAAAACTGGTACTGTCCCACCTACATGTGACTAGCTAGCACACAGGATTGCAAGTAATTGCTATGTCATGACTGCCTCGGAGGACCTGATCGCCCCTAATTCTGGTGGAGGTATGTTTAAATTAATAGCACCCAGGACCTCGAATAATATTTGCGTAGTAAAGTCACAATTTTCTCCTTTGTACAACAAATACAAAAATAAAGATACAGACTTAAATTAACATCGGTCTCTAAAAATCCAAACCAGTTGGCTGAAGATAAAAACGAGTGACTGTACCTTGAATGAAGTATTTTAGAATAGTTCTGTTGGAATAATGGTTCTTCCCCTCGCCCTTCTTTTCATTAGGTAGATGCGTCCCAAGCCGTTTGGATTTTTATGTGCTCACAAGGATCCCCCCTGGGCTTCTCTCTGAGAGCCATCACCATTTCCTCCCATCACCTGACAGCGCACCTAATTGTCATGGAAAGGGCGTTTAGGGGTGGGATCCCACACTAGCACAGCGAGGCACTATATGTGCTCCTGCAGTCCCCACGAAGTACACCTGACTGCATCTCTTTCCAATTCAACCCTGGCTACCATTTAGGAAAACAAGTTCTTTACAATCAAGGTGGTTGAGCACTGGAACAGGTTGCCCAGAGAGGTGACTGAGGCCCCATCCTTGGAGTTATTCAAGGTAAGGCTTGAAGGGGCTCTGGGCAGCCTGATGCAATTGAGGATGTTCCTAGTCACTGGACTAGATGGCCTTTAAAGGTCCCTTCCAACTCAGATGATTCTATGGTTTGGCCCATGATGGTCCTAGATTCAGGCTGCAGTATTTAATGGGCTGGAACCAGACCATCTATAGCATCATTATTCACGATGGGCAGAAACAGGGAAGCCTCATCTCACTGCCAAGATCTCAAATGCTCCCCAACCAGCAGCTTTTCTAAGATGCTTTCCAGCTGCTTTTTAAACATCAATTTATCTTGCAACAACAACAAAAAAAACCAAAAACAAAAACCACATAACAAAGCTCAGTTTTCCTATCTAAAGCAAATGCTGTATACCCTGGAAAATAACACTGTATAAACGAAGACAACATACAATAATTTCTCTCTATCCATCTCAAAGGCAGGTTTGCTGTGCAGCACTTCTGGAGGTGATGCAAACCAACTCCAGTTCCATATTTTACAAAAAGCCTCTATCCCAGCTCAGATTTCAGAGAAAGAAACCCCAACAGTGAGACAAACTGAGTGATAAATGTAATTTCCTTGCTGACTTCATTGAGTTTATGGAATTATAGAAGTGCTTAACCTTATAAATATTTTGGTCTTGAAGAGAAGGCTTTTATGTCTGTCTAGATGAAACCAAATATAGTCTGAGTGAGAGCTATGAGGCATCTACCAAACAGAGGGAAATATTCTCCCATTTGTTATATAGTATTACAATCAAATTATTGAGCAGGGCAACCATGCATTTGCAAGAGCTGAAGAACTAAAAATCACATTGCCTTCTTATGAGGAATGAAGCTACTGGGGGTGTGTGCACCAGAAGACAACCAGATCTGTGTTTAGACCAACACTAAAGATTCCTTTTCCAATCTCAAGCAGAGAATAGTCTTCTGCCCTAAAAGAGCAGGTCTTGCTTGGCTCTTCCTTTGGCTTTGAAACACATTTGGGTGCGCGTTGAGACATAAATAACAAAGTAGGAGATAACATCATTACAACACAACGTTTGGTTTGGCAGAACATTATCGTGCCAGACATCAAACGTTCATGGGCACAGCATTTACACTGAAAATAGGAAGCTGAGGGCTTCACAAACCGAACAGGAAAAAATACATCCACCCCAATTTACGCTGGATCTTTGCAGTCTCAGAACTGCGCGTGCCAGAAGGAGCTTCACCAAGGTGAAGCAAACAGGCTTCCCGGGGATGCAACCATTCCTAGCAGAAATAAGATTAACTTTATCACTACTCAGCTACTACAGAGAAAATGACCAGCACTGCTGTATAAAACAATACACTGCATTTAAGTGAAGTCTTACTTGAAATGGCATGTAGTATAGGATGAGATGTGCCCCAATTCACTGACCTTGCGTAGCTTGCCAGGCTTGCCAAATACCTGCAAATGTTTGACCAGCAAACACCAAACCTCCTGTTTTGATTATCTGGTGGCCTCGCTTCCTGCAGTGAGGATCTCTGCCACCATTTCACACACTCCCCCAGTCCCATCCCACCCCCCAAAAAAACAGAAACTTGATGTCCAGCCAACAAGAACGTCCTCTTCCCAAATGTGACACCATCGTACAACATAGCTTAGCCCGATGGCCCAGCAGCCATACACAGCAGTGCTGATACATGCCACCTCGATGGGAGAAGACCCAATTTTTCTCCTCTTTTTCACAGAAAACATCAAACATATACAAAAAACATTCTATCAAAGCCCAGCCTCTCCCCAGAAGATGCAACTTTTCAAACAGTTTCTCATTTCAAAGTGTCCAGTGCCTGGACAGTCGCTCGCATCTGAGCCTGCACATCCTCAAGCCCATTGCAGTAGATCCCTGCCACCCTAAAAATGCCATCCAGGGCCAGGCTGAGATCCCTACATCTCCTGTACGCTGAGGCACCACCATTCTGTGTAGCACACCTCTTGTATATTGGAAGTTAGAACAGTTTGTCCTTGCTGAATGCCCCTAGAGAAACAAAGACATGAAATGAAGATACAACGCTGAACGGGTGCCATGAGATGCAAACAGCTGAGTCAGAACTTGGTGTCTTTCTATCTGGTTTGCTTTTTTTTGGTTTTGCTTTTTTGCTTTTTTTTTTTTGGCTTTTTTTTTTTTTTTTTTTGNTTTTTTTTTTTTTTTGGCTTTTTTCTTTGTTTGGGTTTTTTTTCCCCCCTATTCTTTTTTAATTCCCTGAAAGAGAGATTGGCAAGGAGGGTACGGTCAGAGCTGATGTTGTCAGAGGAGCCTTCTCATCTCTGAAGATCAACAGAGCGCTCTCCCACAGAAACTTGAACCTTCCCTGGGAATTTACTGCTTCACAGCAAAAATTCTGAAAGCATTTCCATCTGAAGGGCTCTTCAAGCTGGAGACAAGGGGAAAACAGAAAGAGACAAATTAAAAAAAAAAAAAAAAAAATCAACCAACATGTAATGAACTAAATGCACACCATGGTGTGATAGAACTACAGACGACTGAGTTTCTTTAGGTGCCCTCCTTCAGCAAGCTGGCTCTGTGCTGATGTGGCCCTATCAGGTGCAGGAGAAAGATAAAAGCGGAGGCACGAGTCCATTTGTTCACTTTTGGTTTATATTTTCAATCCAAATCTCAAGAGCTATACACCAATCAAAGGAGCTGGGGAGGAACAGCCTCTTCCACAGTGCTAGCTGTTCTCCAAGGAACACCGTGCTCCCCTTTATGCAGAGGTTCAGGCATAAAGGGGAAGATGTTTTCCTAAAAACCAGTTGTCAGATGAGCTGGCAGGTTCCCAAAGCCTGTCTGGCCCACGTCCTGGTGCTGGCAATGAGAGCAGCCAGATGAGCTCACATTAAATGACAATAAATATGGATATTAGTTTTCAGTCTGCAGTGGTGTGGGTATTAATTTTCAATCCACAGGAGTGCTCCGAACAGCATGGAGCTTCTGAGGGTGGCTATTTGCATGGGAGCAAGGAGCTGCTTAGGTTCTTATTTATTCAGCATTACCAGGGTATAAAACCTGAGGAAAAAGGATTTCATATTCCTGCAAAATGAACATTCCAGCAATGGTAAAGACCCACTGAATCTTAAAGGCAGCCTTTTCCCACACCTCTCTGGGAATGTATCTCATTGAAAGGCAATTTCCAGCGTCATAGAGAGCAAGCTTTTCACCTTGATCTTTGAAAAGCTATTTCACTGCCTGGTGGATCTCACTACATGAAGCTGCTCCCTTACTGCTGAGTGTAAATAATACCTCCCGAATCTTCATGCTCATCCCCACTGTGAGTAAGTCTTTGGTTTCCCTCACCTCCTAGATCAGCAGCAGGTGCTCATATTGCATGTCACTGCCAGCAGCAGAGTTTATTCTTAGCTAAGATAGAGTTTGCCATCCAAATAACATGCTTGTTAGTAGAAAAGCTAACTTAAAGCAAGAGAGATAGAAAAATAAAATAAAATAAAAAAAGAGGAGGAGGTGTGTCACACAAAACCAATTTGCTGAGCTGCAAGTCACAGAACTCTAAAATGCTGGCCCTGAGAGGTTTATACTAGGGAAGTCCACATTTAATGCCTATAAGTTCCCTATCCTGGTCTGATTTAATTTTCTGGCTGGGATATTCATTATTAGAATACAAACAGCAAACTTGTTGGGACTTCTTATGGTAATTTATAAGAAGAACCACACATAGCAGACAAAGCTGTGTCAGTAGTGACCAAAAAAAAAAAAAAACCCAAAATCTTAAGAGTGTGAAATTCTACATTTGTAAAGACAGCTCTGAGAAATCAGTGCCATCAACCCACTATCTTAAAAAAAAAAAAAACCCACCACATCACAGACTGAAATTGAAGCTTCGAATTAGGATGGACTAAACAAGCTGAGACTTGACCATTGCAATCAGCTGCGGGTGCAGGATTTTTGGAAGCACTGGGTTGCAATTGCTCTCTGAAGCCAATAAGCTTGGCCAAAAAAAAAAAAAAAGGAAAAAAAAATCTCACCCCAAAAAAAAACTATTTCAAGGGTTGGAAATGCTTAACAATAACCTCTCAAGAGGTTCCTTGGCTCATCTTTATTTCAAAAAGAATAGAGAAAGTCAGCGAACAAATACAAATGCATCCCACAGCTCAGGACTGCATAGAGACCCCAGTTACAAGGCTCCAAGTGTAATCCAGGCTGAAAGGTGCAGCAATGTTTGTGCTGATCTGTTACTGTGTGAAACACACACACTAAAATCATACAATAGTAGAGTCATAGAATGGTTTAGGTTGGAGGGGACCTCAAAGATCATCCAGTTCCAACACCCTGCCATAGGCAGGGACACCTCCCACTAGAACAGGTCACTCAAGGATTCATCCAACCTGCCCTTGAACACCTCCAGAGCAGCCATAACCTTCCTGGGCAACTCATTCCAGTATCTCAGCACCCTCACTGTAAAGAACTTCTTCCTAACATCCCATTTAAATCTCCCCTCTGACAGTTTAAACCCATTCCCCCTCATCCTGTCATTACAANCTAACAGAAAAATAAGGCTTAACAGTATTTCATACCTTTCACACCAATCTGAAAGCTGCTCCTCACTTGTGGCAGGTAGGAGCAGCACCCCACGCTCTATTTGTTTGGGTCTCACAATTCACAGTGACACTCTTAAGTCGCCTATTTCCAATCCTCCAACCTTCCCAGCTGATATCTGCCGACTTGGACGTGCAGCTGAGCACACAGCCCAGAAGGGGAAAGCACA
>VWZI01014462.1:196123-229568 GCA_013396835.1 Psilopogon haemacephalus
TAAAGAGAAAAGGAAAGAGGGGGAGAAAGAGAACAAGAGAGGAAAAAAAACTATTAGAAAAAGAAATAAAAATTAAGATATGAAAAATAGGGGAAAGATGAAAAATAAGAGGTCCCTACAAATGGAAAAGCATTGAAACTTGTGGGTTTTTTTTAGAGGCCTAATGTGAAGAGATTTCCAAATAGTGCCTCTGTCTAGTTTTAGCATCCAGGCTCTGCTCATCTCCACAGAGTTTAGAAAAACAAACCAACCAAGCCAACTCACACACTTGCTTTCCACTGCTTGGTGCTACGTCTCAACTGCCCAGAAACCCCCAGAAAGAGGGGAAGGAGAAGAATGTCTACTTCTTGCCAAATATATGCTGCGATAGTAATATAATAAAAGTGTTTTGATGCTCATCCAATACTCAACTTTGCTCCCAAAACACCTTGCAAAGGCAGGGAAGACTTTTTAGGCTATCAGGTAGTGACAGGACTAGGGGGAATGGAGCAAAGCTGGGGGTGGGGAGATTCAGATTGGATGTGAGGAGGAAGTTCTTCACCATGAGAGTGGTGAGAACCTGGAATGTGTTGCTCAGGGCGGTGACTGGGGCCAATTCCCTGGAGATGTTTAAGGCAAGGCTGGATGAGGCTCTGTCCAGCCTGATCTAGGGTAGGGTGTCCCTGCCCATGGCAGGGGGGGGTGCAACTTGATGATCCTTGTGGTCCCTTCCAACCCTGACTGATTCTATGATTCAAAGTGTTCCCATTGTTTTCTAGCCATATCCCTAAGGTGTGGAGCAGTTGAGTGTCCTATCCAAGTTCATAAGAATAAATCAGTGCTGGGGAGTGGATGGGCTCTCCCCAAAGCCCACTGGCTCCAATCTATCCTCATAGCTACCGGTGCTACTTCTTCCCCCATGGTCATGGAATATCTTCCCTAAACCAGAGAGGCTGCCCTGTGGCTCTGCAAGGCACACAGCACAACACACTGGGCAGTCAGGGAGAGGGGAGCATACTCACATCTGCATAAACGTTTGTGCCAAACACTGGTGCCCAGTAGGACGGCTCATCTTTGCAGTGGGCTGGACAATAAATCCTAGAAAACAATGCGTTCATATTTATTTTCCACGTCAGGGCTCGACAGGAAAGCAGGGCTGCATTCTTGGGAGATTTCAAGTGCCTGCATCTGGTCTGCAGGTGGCAACAGTGAATTTCATTATTTGCTCCCCTCAGATGACATTTGGTGGTTACGGCAGAGCTGCAAGCAGAGGGATTTAGGCCAGCAGAATTGGGCCGTTTATGACATTTTCAGAAGGGAGTATCTATGCTGCTGTGCAGCAGCATCTAACCATTTGCATGTGTTTGTGCCCCACACCTGCACAAAGCAGCTTTCTAGAGCAGATGTCTCCCGTGTTTTAAGGTGGAAAGGAAAACCACATCCAAAACCCAGCAAGCACAGGAGAATAAAGACAGAGTATGTGGTTGCAGCTCATATCTAGGGGTGTGCTACCTGATCCAAAATCTTCTGTCTCTGCTACATCGTGTGCCATCTTCTTCAGTTTTTATACAGTGCTCACACTAGGCTGAAGCTTTCATACAAGCATGGCTCATCTTCCATCACTTTACTAACAGTTAGTAGAGACACTCGAGCTCGTATTTGGACCTGACCATGGTTCATCACCACGGCCCATTATCACCTTTCTCTTTACCTGCTTCCTTGATACATGAATTTTCCATCACAATGGCAGAGTGGCAGCAGGAAACACACTATTCCCAACCCCTCCTCCTCTGGTAAAGCCCTCCCCATTCCCCCTAACCCTTAAATCTGGGGACCTCAACCTCTTCCATCCTCAGAGCAGAGTAGAACTTAGGTGGGCTTGTGTTACCTTGGGCAATGGGTCGCTGGCTTTTTGAACTGGCACAGCTCAGCTACAGTAGTGTAACAATCCAGCGTCTGTGCTGCAAAAATAAATATGGAAAGGCAAATTACTAGACCTAATATCTCAGGCAGCTGCAGAAAACACAAGTCAGAATCACACAAGGCATCTGCTGAGATCCACGTCCAGATGAGAGCACATGCAGAGCTGCTCCTTCTTGCAGCGGCTGGCTCCCAGGAGAGGGCTGGCCAGCACTCCAGTAGAAATTCTGTTACTATAAGGTCATAATGTGGCCTTAAAAAGGTCATAGCTTTCAAAAGAGAAAAGCAGATGATCCCCAAGGTGGTGTATTTTTGCTCCAGCTCCAGATGTGGAGTCCAAATGACCTGACATGTACAGTTTTGCCTGAAAGTGACTCAAGAAGGTCTAATGAAAATTATGTTTATATGTAGGAGAATTAATTACTCAAAGGCACTGAGGAAGTGGCAATTGTTTTAAAAGTAGAACTCCACAGTATTTATTTAAATGCTTAGCACAGATACTGTGACTCACCCTTGCAGACTGATTTTGTACCTATCATGTGTTCCATAGTGCTATTGCACCATTACATCAGGTACTATTCTCTTTTTCCACTGCTCACACTAGACTAAGTCTTCTATGCAGGGATGGCTCATCTTCCATCACTTTACTATCAGTAAGTTGAGACACTGCAGCTGATATTTGGACCTGACTGTGATCCATCACCAAGAGATGCTGCTGGAAATGGCCCATTAGCACCTCTATCTGAACCTTCCTCTTAGATCCCCTACAGAAAAATGAGGTGGGTGGTGGTGGAATTGCCCATAGTGGCTGATGGATCACCACTCTAGGGTTTAGTTGTGGCACTGAACTATTTGATATGACCACTTCAAAGGAGAAAGAGTATTGTCCAAACTTTAGTTGTGGTACTGAACCATTTGATATGACCACTTCAAAGGAAAAACAGCACTGTCTAGGGTTTAATTGTGGTGCTGAACCATTTGATACAGCCACTTCAAAGGAAAAAGCATTATAAGGAATGAGTTTTTCAAGTGTCCCATTGTTTCACTGTGAGGGTGACAGAACACAGGAACAGGCTGCCCAGGGAGTTGGGGAGTCTGCCTCTGTGGTGTATTCCTGTGTGACCTGGTATAGGTGGTCCTGCTCTGGTGGGAGTGTTGGACCGGATGACTCTGCTGGTTTGAGGCTAATTGGAATATTTTAATGAGAAAATTTAGATTACAGGCTATGAAAAGAAAACAATGGTGATGTTTACTTCACTCATAGGTTTGCTGAGATGTATAAAAGCAAGGACACAAACACAGATATGACAGTGTGAGTCTGTCTGTTGGAGTCTGTTAGTGTCTGCCTCTCTCCCTGGCTTCTGCTTGGATCTGTGTAACCCAACTAATCATTCTGCTTCTAACTCTCCTGGCCAATCCTTCTAATTCACCTTGTATGTAAGGCAGACTGGGGGGTGGAAAGAAGGTGGAAGAGTGGTTGGGAGCCCCTCCTGGGCACTCTGATTTCTGGGAGGGGTATTGCTCTTCTGTGTTACTTTTAATTTGTCTATTTCTGTATATAGCTGTAAATGTTTGTAATATAATGTAAATATCTGCTTGTAGATTGTGCTAAGCTGTGAATATAAAGCTTCGTGCCTTAACTTCCAGCTGGCTGAGTCTAGTCTGGGTGAATTCATTGTATGTGGGGGGGTGGGTAACTCCCAAACCATCACAATAAGCTTTCGAGATTCCCTTCCAGCCCCTGATATTCTGTGATAAAACACTAGCAACAATGGTTGCGACACTTACTTGTGACTTTGGAAACCATGAATGCATTTGAAGGTTTACTCTTTCTGTAAAGCATGAAAAACAAAAATATTCATTACAAAAATGAGCGTCCCAGAATTACTTTTATCACAACGTCTACATACAAGCATCTGCTTAGACACAAAGCGAAGGCAAAAAGCTTTTTTTTTTTTTGACGAAGGTAGTACCTAAAAGACTCCACACCGTTCCTGGTAGACTTCACAAAAGCTGGCGTCCTCCCCTTCCTGGTGATATCAACCAGTCCTCCTTTATTGTCCAGGATCCCGTAATGAATTGCAGCACGACATATGCTTGACGACTGACAAGAGCACAAAGAGAGAGAGCATGTGAAACAAACCTTGCGCACCCAGCGCTGCTGACCAACCGCTGAGCCGACAGGCAAGAAGAAATGAAACCACCACCAATGCGCCAAGTGGGAAATGAGCTGAGGACGCTCCTTTGGAATCCAGTTGTTAAATCCTACTCTCCCAACACAGCCTTTTTCACCCCCTTTGTTATTACTAGTTCAAGCACCGCCTGGTTGAAGGGTGAGCTGTCTTTACATAAAACCCCCACCTTTAGATACCATTTAGCAGAAAAGCAGTGCTGGAAATTAACATCCAGTAGGAAACATTTCCACTTCCCGGCAAAATATCCAAGCCCAAACTATTTCTGCTGAAGCCACTTTTGGAGAAGGTGATTGTCTGCTGTTGCAGTTGTTGCAGGCAAAGAGCTATCACGGGTGATGCAATCACCACCCCAGCAGCAAGAATGGGAAAAATGGAAGGGGCCCTTTACCTTCAACCTTTCTTCACCCTCAAAGTAGCTTTGGTGGGAAAACAGCACCGTGTTTTATTTATGCATGGTTTATAAATTATCATTAAAATTCAGGACCCAGCAAATCAGCCCCAAATGTTGTTTTAGTTGCAACATTCAGCAGTGGCTTTTGTAGAAAATTTCTGTCACCCACAGCTGCCCACACTAAAGAGGTCTTTGTAAGAGCTACTTATTCATCCCCATCCCTCACTTCCCATGGGCTTCATTGCACATTAAGGGCACTCCTGACAAAATCACATCCAGAATCACTTTGCCCTTCCAGACTGCTGGCTGCTTTTTTTTTTTTTTTCCCCCTTTTCCCTCTTTTTCATCACTAAGATGAGAAAAATGAAGATAATCTTTATTAGCATCCCTTCTACAGCACCACAACTGGAGAATGCAAAAAGCCAAATTACAGCAGAATTTCTGCTATTACCGCTAACTCCCCACAAATTACATCTATGAGCTATTAAAAGGTACTTACACTCTCGTAATAAAATGTTCCAAAGATCTTTCCTTTGCTGTACAAGCAGCCAGCTGGGCACAAGTACCTAGTGAAGATATATATCTTTGAGGGTGGCGAAGAAACAATTCAAGAAAAACAGACTTTGCCTCTTTTTTTCATTTAAGAGTCATTCCTTTCATTTCACGCAACTCTCCCATTTAAAAACAGCATTGCAAAACACCTACTTTTTAGAACAGCTTCTCCACCCTCCTTAAAAGCCTGACCAATATTTAGATTCTGTGGATTTGGGGTTTGTCCAAGTGATAAACTGTCCTGTTCTTTGCGGAAAAAAAAAAAAAAAAATAATAAAAAAAATCCTTAACCAGAAGTTCTTGACTGGCTGGAAGGGGACAAGCCATGAATTATTGGTCTGGCTTGGACAGTGGTGGAATGCACGAAAAAGGCTCAGAAATGACCCTGCCAAAAAAATGTATTCCATTATTTTGGGCACCCAAAAGTGTGGGTCATCACGGCTGAATGAAATAAATTGCATCACCTTGCTGCTAGCCTTGGCACCTTGCTGCTAGCCTTGGCTGCAGGCTTTCTATCAAGAGAAATTAAGGTACTTTCCGTTTTAAAAAAAAATATGTTTTTTAAAAAGGAATCTACCTAGATAGTCACACACACACAAAAAAAAAAAAAAAAAAAACCCAAACCCAAAACAAAACAAAGAAAACCAAAACAAAACCTATAGCATTTCCTATTCTGTTTGCAAGAACTGGGCAATTTTTAGCCCTTTTTTTTTTTTTTTCTGCAGCATCCCAAGAGGTATCAATTATATGCAGCAATGGGACAANGCAATGGTTTTAAACTAAAGAAGGGAAGATTTAGATGGGAAACCAGAAAAGAAATTCTTTACTGTGAGCACAGGTTCCCCAGGCAGGTGGTGGAGGCCCCATCTCTGAAGACCTTCAAAGGTCAGGCTTGGTGAAGCTCTGAGCAACCTGACTTAGCTGAGAATGTCCCTGCTCAGTGCAGGGGGAGGTTGAAGTAGATGAGCTTTTAAGGTCCATTCCAAGCCAATGTGTTGTGTGATTCTAAGGTAAAACACTACCTGTTGCATGTTGAGCCTCTGCATTTGTCTCTCATCTTGGTTTCGCAGGTAATGACTTGTGCTGGGGAGAAAAAAAAAAGAAAAAAAAAATAAATCAGTGTTTTGAAAAAGAAAAAGAGACCACCACAGCCTCCTCTCAAGCTATGAAGATGAGCAACCACCATGCACCTTTCCTGGAGGTCTGCAGTGCAGCAAGATAGAAATCTTATCACAGACCAGTCCAGCCTGAAGCAGTTGGTGCCTCTTTAGCTCTTCACTTAAGACAGGTGTCTTTGGAAATATTAGCAAGGGAGGAAGATCTGACAGCTGAAGGCTTTGATTTACAGCCTGAGGTCTGCAGCCAGAGTTCTCGTTCTCCATTTAATTACAGACTCTGGAGATGCTGGTAGATAAGCTTGAAAAGGATGTGTCGGCTTGCCTCACCTTGTGTGCACATTAAGTCTTTTTTAATTAATAGCCTATAGAAAATGACAGAGGAAGTACTACCAGCTCCACAAATAACTTCAGAAATCTTCCCAAGCATGGGGGGAAAAAAAAAAAAAAGGAAACAAACTATAGGGAAAAAAAAAATAAAAGCTGCAAAGGGGTAAATGCTGAGCGTGGAGTAGTCTAAACAGGAAATAAACTCAATGTTTCCTACACTGAAGGACCTTTGGTTCATTGAGATGGCTTAAAAGAACAAGTAGCTGTTGCAGACTGGCTTGCAGAAGGTGTAAGTGGGTTTTGAGAGCTTTTCTCCTTGCTTCAGGCAGGCTTCTGCTATAATTAACAGAAATTTTTCACGCAGATTTCCTCCTCCCCCTCCACTCAAATATCCTCCCAGGAATTTTTTTTCCCCGAGCCTCCTCATTGCTTTCCACACCTTTTTCCATGAAAGCACTTTAAAGCTTACAGGAGCTGAAAAGGGAAGAAAGACTTCCTTACTCATGTAGGACTCTGGGATGGTCTTCTTGGGCTTGACGGGTTTGTTGCTCCTGGGTTCAGGAGGGTAGAACCGCACTGGATTTTGCTCGGCAAGCTGTGAAATCTCCACTTCGTTGGTCTCGTCAGTCTCAGCGATGATGGGATCTTCATAACGGTGATCTTGGTGAGAGAGGGGATTGAAAAGAATTACAGCATGTTCACACTGATCTTCCCCTTTTGAGGGAGGTGGTGTGGTTTGGCAAAGATCTACTTTTGAACAGTTGGAAGCTCAAAAAAAAGAAACTGTTAAAGGCACCCAGGGCTAATTCCAGGGCAGGTGCAGCACTGGGAGTGGAGAGCTGCTCCTCTCCCACGCCTCTGTCCATTAAGTGGCATTTAGAGCATCCTGCAGCAAAGGTTTGAAGAGATCCCTACTATTTGGGGTGGGGGAGAAGAGTTTTAATAGCTGTTTCAAATACAGCTCTTCTCATCAGAAGGAAAACACAAATTTGCTAAAGGAGCTGTGCAAAAAGAGGGCTCTAGAATTTGGCTGCAAGTTTTTCTTCTCCCAGTTGGGTTTGCTTCTCCAAACCAGCCCACGAGCACAGCTTCAGCCCATCCTCTGGTAGAGCATAGGGTCCTGGTACAACATGAACCCCGCTTTAATGTCTGTGGTGGGTTTATTCTTCACTGTACCTCTGCTGGAGAACAAGCTGCCTGCTGTTGCAGCTGGGCACAGGGCTTTGGGAAACAGTGCCAACAAAATTCATTCTGCTTGGCCAGTCCAGCCTGAAACCCTATGCTGCTTTCATCCTCAGCAACGATGAGAGGAGTGATGCAAACAAATGGATGAAGGCTGGTGGCTCCAAGAGGACTTCTTTGCTCTTGCTGTTCCACTGAGGCATCCCCTCCCCTCTCTTTACCTGCACCCTAGGGTCCTCCCCCCAAAACTGGCATTCTGAAAAGGCTAAAGGCACCACTGCAGCAAAACAAGCCTCTGCTTTGGGCAACTCTCCAAGGAACCTGCCTGTTTCTAAGGGCCCAGCTCTCTGTGAAGCAAAACACATGGGAGGAGGAAAAAGCTGTCAATGCATGATGCCAGGCAAGGCAGTGTGCTGGGGCACAGCACTGCTTCACTGGAGAGTTCAACAACAGCGTTTCGCTCTATTGACTTTTCTTTTCCACAGATAGGAATAACCATCCACAATTCTCTGCTTTCCTCCAACAGACAGGAATTGCTGTAGTCATTTTGCAGCCATGAAAACCAAGGTGGGGAGAGAGGGAAACGCTCCATGTCCCTGGCCCCTGAAGGAGCGGGGCAGGCAGCCAAGCTCTGCCCACCCACATCGCCTCTGGTACGCACTGGAGAACATTCCCTTCCCAAACAAACCCCGCGAGGACAGGACTGCTCCTGCCCACAGCCTGCCAGTGCTCAAAATCCTGCCGGGGCTCCCGAGCCAAACCCATGGAAGCTCGGAGCAGCCTTCCCCTGTCCAAGTGCTTGCTCTGATTTTCACTGGGGAAAATGCATTGGATCCCAGCTCCACATTTTAAGCAGCTCAGGGCTTTTTTTGATTTCAGCAGCAGCTACCGGTACACCACAGGTCATGGTGTCAAAACATTAAGGATGGTTCGTTAAAAGGTGCATAAATCTGCTTCTAATTAAAAGTTCCCAGCCTTTTTCCCCTCACCCAGGAGCTGTCTCAGGCTCCCCACCACATACCTTTGTAGCAAAGGTTGTTCTGGCAGCCTCCTCCATAGCTTGGTGGGCACTCAGAACAAGGTCGGCCAGTCTTGTATGGGGCTTCTCCAATCCAGTTGCCCCTGCAAGCACAGGAGCAATGTGAACCCACTCATCCAAGCCCCCTGAACCACCTGGTGCTAAGGAAACTGGGAAAGTGGTTTGGTAGAATTATAGAATCATTAAGGCTGGAAAAGACCTCTAAGATCGCCAAGTCCAACTGTCAACTCAACACCACCATGGCAATGAAGCCATGCTTTGAAGAGCCATGTCTACACCACTTGTGCCTGCACCACCTCTCTGAGCAACCTATTCCAGTGCCTGACCACTCTTCCAGTAAAGAAATTCTAATCCTAATATCCAGCCTAAAACTCCCCTGGCACAACTGGAGCCTATTTCATATTGTCTGCTGTGCTCATCCTTGGATGGGAGCTGTAAATGGGGAGAAGATGGCCTTGGAGTGCCAAGTGAAGACAGAAAGCATTGGACAAATGGAGGCTTCACTTCTCTTGGTCATCAGAGCCACAGGTGTCCCATCATTTTCTGCATCACCCCCAGGCAACTGCATGGGACAGGCTAGAGCACAGCTCTTACCTTTTCAGAGCTGCTGTATTTTCAGAGGCTCTGAAGAACCTGATCTAGTTGGGAATATTCCTGCTTGCTTCAGGTGGGTTGCACTAAATGAGCCTTAAAAGGTCCCTTCCAACCCTATGCATTCTATGATTTCATGATTTTCTATCTGGAACTATTTCCAAACAGAAAACTACTGGAAATGCATGGTCCCTCACACCAGATCACTTTGCACTCTCTCCTCTCCCAGCCAGGCCATCCTCAAGTCCCCAAATTTGCCCTCCAGGCTGCAGAAATCTTACCCTGTCCCAGAGCAACTAAGTAAAGACTAAACAACCAGCTTAGGATAAGCTTTGTAAGTAAAATGTTGCTCCTCGTTTCATCTCTAAGATGACATCTGTAGGGTTTCACTTAAATGAATTTTGTGCAATGTCACTTCTACATTAAACTCCAACGCAAATACTGTGATCTTGTGTAAACAGGAGCAGATCAATAGATCACTGCATATTACTCCAGAAACTACCCAGAAACAGAAGCCCTTTTTGGCACTCTGTGCTGAAAAACTTTAGGGACTGAGGTGGCTGAAGGAGCCAGAGTTCAGCCCATGGCTACGAACCTTTGGGTCATTGCTCTTTCAGCTGTCTCCACCTATAAGGCTAGATGAGGACAATGTGCACTGAAGCCAGAGAGAAAAGATTAAGTAGAAACTGCAGAAACGGAGTATTTTTCCATCCAGCAGCCCTGAATGGATGACGTGTAAAAAGCCCAGACTGCTGCAGGAGCTCCATGGGATGATGTCTTACGAGGAGCAGGTCATTAAACCCCACCAAGCCACAAGCATAATGTGCTCAGTAGCTAAAGCAGGGAGAGGGGCTTGGACAGTCCACCCATAGGGCTCTGTCGGGATGCTGCTATGAGCTGCCACACATCTTATTCCTCTGTGTTGTTCTGCCTTATGATCTCCAAAAGTCAGGTGCTTTCTAAGCTGTGTCGTTCACATGGTGATTTCCCCATTTTATTTTGGTTCTAAATCACCAAGGACCTGCAGTGGGAATGCTTCACCTGTTAGCCATTAAAGCAGAAAATACTCCTTGCCATTGCCAGGGAGGAAACTTCCCCTGGATGTAGTAGACAAGAAGTGTGATTATCGTTTTTGAAATTCAATCAAAGCATTGAGTTAATTGCATCAGGCAAGATTTAGCTATTTCAGTGGGGGGTTTCTTTTTGCCCTGAGGAGCTCATCTGATCTGGGATTTCTCTCTTTGCAGCTCCTTGCAGTGAGCTCTACTTCACTGTGCTTCCCACAGCAACCAGTCTGGCTTTACACAACCTCATGGTGTCTTTAAACCAGCAGATTTTTGCAGGGGCAGGGTGTGAAATGTGTGATTCTGTGGCAGCCTACCTGGCTGGGTACAAGGTTGGAGCAGTGCTGAGCAGCATTAATCACCACCCCATCCCCTCCCATCCTCCAGAGCCAGCAAGCCTCACTTGGCAGCACGCACCAGCTCCATCCTGGCCATCTCCTGCTCCTCCTTCCCATGGCAAGAACATCAAAGCTCCCTCCTGGCCCCAGCCCCTCATTCAGTTTTCCAGGCAATACTCAGAAGTCTCGAAGCTGCTCTGTGCTACCGTCTAAAGAGAAAATTTAAAGCCACAACCACCAGTCTGGACTGCCAGAAATCTCTTCCCCAGATCCTGGGCTAGTTAAGCAACCTGCCAGTTTTAGGAAGGTTGGAGAGAGCCCAGCTCCTCAGCCTTACTTGGGTGAGTAGTTGCAGACCAGGTAGACAGCATTCTCCCAGATTTCTCCCCAGACATTCATCTGCTTGCAGACGTTCACAGCGCAGCCAATCCTGTTCGTCGTGGCCCAAACTATCTGCAAGGGCAACGTGGTGGTTGAAAATGAGCAAACCTCCCTGTTGTGGGCACAAGTGGGGACGTGGTGGGGATGGAAGAGTAGAAGTAGGGAGGTCCATCATGTCCTTTACCTGGGTGTAGTGTGTGCACATGGAGCCTGTGCATTTCTCTGGGCACCACGGGTTGCACTCGTGAGGGTATGGGTAGGTGTAATCCTTCACTTCATCATACCAGGACTGGACATGAAAAGCTGGAGAGCGATACCTGGAGGAGCAAAGGCAAGTTTAGAGTACAAAGTTCCGGCAGAAGTTTGCAACCAATGCCTGTACCCTGCTGTCCTGCTGTAAACTCAGGTGTTTCAATGTAAGTTTTGATGGCTTTTTTTTTTTTTTTCCCTCCCTAAGCTTCACAGCCTGATCTGACTTACTGTATTATTTATAGGTTTGACATGCCCTTCAAGCACTGCTGACCTGAAATGTCCTCCTGGCTTTTCCACACAACTACCAAAAAAACCTTCTGGTGTGACGGAAAGTCCTATTTGGAAAGTAAACAGAAGTTAAGGTTTGCCACACATCTTAAACCAAAAGCTATCGTGTACCTGTCTTACCACCAGGCAATTTGCTAAATCTGGGAGGACAGCAGCAGGGAATACTCTCAGATCTTTGCCAGTCTGCAGGCTTTTCCCCCAGCTCACATCACACCTAGAGCTTAGTAGGTGTGAGGTGAGCCCTGAGTCGCATCACACCTAGAGCTGGTGCACAACACATATAACCCAACTTTTAGTTCAGTTACTTCTCTCTGCACCGAGCCCCACTCCCCATAGGCTGTGTGGACTTTGTGCAGATTGTGACCCAGGCATGGCAGTCTGTAGCTGCACTGATAGTACTTGGCTAGAGTTGGGTGGAGAGGAACCTAATCAAGTTCAACAAAGTGTAGGGTCTTGCACCTGGGGAGGAATAACCCCCTGCACCAGTACAGCTGAAGGGTTGACTTGCTGGAAAGCAGCATCACAGAGAAGGACCTGGGAGTGCTGGTGGACAACAAGTTAACCATGAGCCACAGCTAGAGTACTGGGTCAGTTCCAGGTTCCCCAGCTCAAAAGATGCAAGAGTCTACTCTCCACTGAAGAGTACAGCAGAGGCTATGAAGAAAACAACTGGACTGGAACATCTCTGTAAGGAGGAAAGGCTGAGAGACCTGGGGCTGTTTAGTTGGGAGAAGAGTAGACCAAGAGGGGATCTGATCAAGGCTCAGCTATAGCTAAAGGGTAGGGAGCAAGAGGAGGAAGAGGACCACTCTTGTCAGTGGTGCCCAGCAACAAGACAAGTGGCAGAGGGAAAAAAACTGGAACCAAGAAAGAAAACCTTCTTTACTTTGAGGGTGCCAGAGGCCTGGAGCAGACTGCCCAGAGGTTGTGGAGTCTCCTCCTCTGGAGATATTCCAAGTCCACCTGGACATTGTGACCCTGGGCAACCCTGCTTTAGCTATGGTTTGGACTAGATGATCTCCACAGGTCCCTTCTGACCCCCACCATGCTGGGGTTCTGTGATACTTGGGCTATCTGGGAGGAACACAAACAGCGTTAAAACTGCCTATAGAAACTCTCCTGTACCTTGTGTTCTACCTACCCCACGAGTAAAGAGCAATCTTCAAACTCCATATCAAAGCAGAGCAGCACTTCAAACCTTGCATGAAGCAAGCAGCCCAGAAACACAAATGATGTTATTACCAACTGGAGTTTGCTCTTCCAGCCAGCTCTTCATTAAAAATCATTCATTAGAAGTATTTTAAAAACATCCATCTCATGATGCCATTAAGTGGCTCCTTTCCAAATCCCATTTTGCAGGAGAGGAAAGAGAGGCAATCAAGCTGTGGCCTGTTCCTGAAAAATCTGAGATAAATCTCATCTCTTTTTCCTCTCAGTGGCTGCAAAGCGAGCAAGATCGGATCTAGCGCCATCAGTAACCCACGGCCCATCCTGAAGGCTTGCAGGACAGCCAAGAACAGCACAACCTTCTCATTGTGTTTCCAACAGATTAACCACTCTGCTTTCCAATCATTATTTAATTCTGCCAACAAAAGCAGGCCCTTTTTTTAATATCAGGCTAATTTCACACCAGCAGATTTCCATCGCCTTTCAACCAAGCTCTACCCGAATAGACAACAAATATAACCACGTACCCACCCCACAGACAACAAACATAAGCACATTTCCACCCATTAGGGCTTCTGAGCACATATGAAATGTTTGCTCTAGAAAGAAAGCTTAATGATAAGAGCTTAACAATAAACAAATTCCCCCACGAGGGGAGGCAAATCGATTTGGAAGCTTTACCATCAGCTTTCCTAGCTCAGCTAACAACTCTGGGTTTAAAAACCTTCCCCAGGAAGCTTAAAAAAATATTTAAAATTCTGCAAAGTGTTTTCATTAAAGAGAAATTAGGAGCTGGATAAATATTTATGGAAAATAAAGCAAGAGATAAGTTCTGAACTAGCATCTGAGTCCAGATGCTGTTCCTGAGAAACTTCAGCTTTCATTTGGTTCTCAGCACGGTGCAAGAACCCCCACACTCACCACCCCCACCCCTCCNCAAAAGTTATGACTTCTGTAGCTGTTCTCATGAAGGAAGAGTGAGGGTGATCTTAAGCACATTATAGCTGCGTTACCCAAGAGATACAAATGAATGGAGCAAGCCACCTTGGCGTTGGCTTGCTGGGAACAGTCCGCTGAAGCAGATGTTACCACTCCAACCAATCCTCTGAAGCAGCAGCAATTAATGATCCTCAACTTTTCTCCCATCCCCACAGTGCTCTACTAAGCGTGACCAAGGCAACCCTTTCCAAGTGGCTCTGAATTGCTCTTTGCAATGAGCTTGTAGCCTGCCGGCTCTTACCTGCCCCAATGAACCGCCAAGTTCTGTCCAATTGACCTGATGAGGGCACTAGGCCCATGGTCCCAGATGCACTGCTGAGCCCAAGCATGGGCTGATCTTTCCAGCTCATCATCCCAGGTCTTTAGAGTGTGAGAAGAGAAAAGGACAGGTTAATTCATCATCCCAAACTTGTTAGACCAAGAGACTTGACCAGCAGCAGTTAGCAGAGAAAGACTAAATGACAGTGCACTCCTGGTGTCTGCTCTGTCCTTGGGAAGGCAGCGTGCATCAGTGATGTGCCTTAACCTAAAAAGCAGCTGTGTCAGGATGACTTCTTGTTGTGGAAATGCAGGGCACCAAAGGATCTATTATTATTCTATCTTGATGCTGTGCTTCTTAGGAGAAGCTTTGCACTGGTGAGCAGAAAACACACCCGGGAAGATCTCCAGTATCCATCTAGACTATCCGCCTTAAAACACAAGATTTTTTTGGCAGCTGTTGTTCTAATATGTTAGAAAAACCAAACCACATCAAATCAAACCAAACCAAAACAAAACAAACATCAAGGATGGAGATCCCAGCACTTCCTCACAACACCTATTTCTGAGCTCTGCAAGAATTCCAACACACAGCCAGCCCTCTGATGAAGCTCAGCATGACTTTTCCATCCATTGTCCTAGTAGGAAGGACATTTCCAGACCTTTCCATCATGGGAAACTCCAACAGAGGGTGTGCTCCTGCCTTCCACTGCTGACACAGCTGGAGACTTTTGGCACAACCTCTTCAGCCAAGGAGTGTGGGTCCTGGTCCCACCTGCTCTTCTCCTTCCAGAATAACTGCAAAGCTCACCAACAGATCTGGTCAAATTTACCAGAGCAGGGCAAAGTCCCAGAGCTGTTGAGTTAATATCACTGTCACTGAAATAGCCATCAGGCTAGAAAGTGACAAATCCTCTTTATGTTCCCACTGAGAGTGTGAAATCAGCCCTCATGGAATATCACCCAGCTGTAAGCCAACCAGGACCTCAAACACCATACAAAGTGAAATAGGAAAGCAGCCTTTGTTGGCTCCAACACCCAGGAGGATATTTGTTTTAAAGGCCAGACTCGCTGGACCCAGTAGACAGTGCCCTGAATTCATTGTGTAATTCCTGACAGCTGGCCTATTCAGAACAGTCCTCAGAGGATAATTCGTTGGGATTAAAATATTACCACACATTCCTACCAATAAAACCAAAGAGAAGAGAGGTCTTGTAATGCATCTCCAGCCCATTCATGTGCCAGCAAGAGATCATGTCCTCTTTGGACATTTACCATCACAACCAGCTGGTGTTTCCAAGTCCAGTCTTCTCCAGAAGAAAAGCATCTTCTGATCTCAGACATATCAAAGGACCTGTCAGAGCCTGTTTAGAGGACTGGAGGGCATTTAGGCTCCCAGATGTATTTAAAAAGCTTCAAATGCTCATTCTGAGCAAGTATCTGAACACAGTCTTGGGCAGTTATGACCAGGCTGGGCAGGGGCCACACGTCCCTGGCTAAGACAACAGGAAAATGCAGAGTCTCCTGAAACTTGGTGTGTCTACATTATCTTTGTGAAGCAAGCATGAGCTCATCTCACCGAGCTAACAGCCCAGACCTCCAAGAACAGCTTATCATTAAGCATGCTCAGCAACCCAAATTCCAACAACATCCCAGAGCTGCTCAGGGCTCACCAGCCTGGCTTTCAACCGAAGCAAATTTGTGTCAGCCTGCAAAACTGCATGTGGGCACGGCTCTGACAGAGGGAACAAAACCATTCTCTGCCTCAGCCCTCCAGCTCCTTGAAGGTGCATGGGATTTGACCCACCACAAACCTCTGCTCAAGCAGACTATTTGCAATTGTGCCTAGACACACAGCTTTTTGTGGTCTCCCACTTTCTGCACTAGGCAATGGCTAGCCACAATCTGTCTCCCCATCCAACACGTAAGCCACAGAAACTCTCCCAAGACGTTATGCACCGCTAGTACTTCAGACCTTCTAGCAGAGCTTTATTCCCTGCAGCCTCAAAGGCAGGGATGTTCCAAAACTCCTAATTTATTGCAGAGACGTTCTGAGCAATAGAGCATGAAATGGAAATGGATGTGAACATGTGCATTACATCTTCCTTTGATGCCTACGAATAAAACGAAATGAACTTGGGCAAAGAGACATCGGGCAGGCAGTTGGGAAGCAGCTATGTGCTTGAAGAGCAGAGGAGCTCATTTCTGCAGACATCAGATTACAAAGCCATCCCAGTGAAATTAGGGCAGTTATTTGCCATCTTGCTTCTCAGACGTGAATGCGGTCAGGAGGCTGGAATTGTTTCAGAGCAATAAACATATCAAACCAAAAAATAAAAAAGAAAAAGAAAAAGAAAAAGAGAGAAATTTCAGCCTTTCCCAGCTATGCTTGCAAGAATTCTTTATGCCAGCATTCAAATCAGGGTCTAGGAAGGCTCCTGAAGCTCAGGGGCAGAGCGATGATGCCTGTGCTCAGCTTCCTTCTCAAGGAGAGAGCAAGAAGCTTTATTCCAAGTGCTTTAGCACATGGGCTCTCACTTTGACTCCTGCAGATCTGTAATGGCCTTTCAAAGTACAGTACACACTGTATGTGTAAAATGCTTGTGTGGCATACACACACAGTGATGCAGTTTGTAAGTTTGGATGTTATAAGAGTATACAGAATCATAGAATCATTTCAGTTGGAAAAGACCTTTGAGGCCGTTGAGTCCAAACATTCTCTAACTCTATCAAGTCTGGTGCTAAATCGTGTCCCTCAGCATCTGTACAGCTTTTAAACACCTTCAGGGACATGGATTCAACCACCTCCCTGGGCAACCTGTTTCAGTATTTGAGAATCCTTTTCAATGAAGAAGTTTCTTCTAATACCCAACCTAAGCCTCCCTTTGTGCAACTATCCTACAGGAAGTCCTCTTAGCCTAACAAGTCTGTAAACCTAATTGCAGTGCTCAGATTATGTCTTCATTTCTCCCCCTCAGTTCAGACCTCTTGCAGTACTGGCAATTTACTTCTAAAAGTATCCTGAGAGTCCAGGACTGACCTGTAGTGGCGGAAGAGTGGATAAGCTTTGCTAAGCCACATATTCCATCTTGACAAGGAGAGGCACCACCCTAGAGCTGAGAGGAAGGATGCACACCTTATCCATGAAAACAAACTGCTTCCCTTCCAGCCATCTGTACTGAAAACAGTTTTGTTTTATCCAGCTGTCTTTGAGGGCTCTGCAAGAGAAGGAATTTCTGCCTTTCCTCACTACTGAAAGCCACCTGACTAAGCCATCTTAAAGGTCAAGATGTCTCAGGAACTATTCTGTCCTTTTTACTCTGGGCTCCTTCATAAGGAGTTTGCTTTGGTCTCGGCTGCAGTGACTGCTGTTAGAAAGTCCAAACACGCAGAGGGAAGTGTCGATCAGAGCTGTTAGAACGGTTCAGGTAATTCTTTACCGGAGCAGTTCTGTCAGGAAGCTGCACATTGCTCACACACTTTCCATGAGCAATGAATACTGCTACTGGCTTTCCATGAATTATACTAACCCAGCAGCAAAATTGGGGCTTTCTTCTTGTCTTTACGTATGCAATTCTTTTGATCTCCAGATAAGTCACAGGACTCACTGTCTTACTGCTTACATATTAACAGCCTTCACCAAATGAAGATGATCCTGTGGTAGGTAGGATCATAGAATGCACTGGATTGGAAGGGACCTTTAGTGGTCATCTTGTCCAACTCCCTCATAGTAAGCCCAACTAGAGCAGGTTGCTTAGAGTCCCATCAAGCCTGACTTTGAATGTCTTCAAGGATGGGGACTCCACCACCTCTATGGGCATCCTGTTTCAGTGTTCTGTCACCATCATAGTAAGAACTTCACTCTAACATCCAAAGAATTTCTTCCTAATGGCCAATATGTTCCTTTCCCTTCCAATATGTTCCTATGTTCAAACATATCCCTTTCCTGGAATACATTATCTCCCCTTTCCACTTCAGACCACAAAAACACTTCAGTTGTGGAGCTGGGAGAAAGGACCTTCTTTCACAAGGTAGTGTTTGGAGGTGGATGGGCAAGCACAAGTTCTGCCCACTGCTCCACAAATTAGCGCTGCACATTGCCCGTGGTGCTCAACACTGGCACCAAAGGAAAAGAGCAAATTTCATCTGTGGAACTAAAGACAAACCATCCTCTTAAATGAGTCCAAATGAGACATGTCCTCCACGGGACAAAGAATTAAAGTGAAATTCACGTTCAGAATACACACTGCATTTCCCAGTAGCATTGAGCAAATAACGAGTAAATGAAAGACTGATTATAGCCTTTCCAAGCAGCACCATCTCGTATTTGGCTCCTTTCTTCACAGCATACAAGGACCTTTCGTTTTCCCTCCATCAGCCATAAAAACCACTAGAAAAGCAGACTGAGCAAAGGCAAATACAAATGTGTAACCATGCTTCTAAGCATAAATAGCAGCTGGTCAGTGGACAGTCCGCAACAGCAGCCTCTCAGATCCTCAAAGCCAACCAAAACACCTTTGGCTTTCTCATGCTGTGTGTTTACTCTCTGGGAATTAATCAAGTCACCTCTGCTCTGGCAGTACCTTGCCTGCAGGATCTTCTCCATCCGTGTAAATATCTAAAGGGTGGAAGCCGAGAGGACAGGGCTGGGCTCTTTTCAGCAACGCCCAGTGGCAGGATGAGGGGCAACAGGCACAAACCATGACAGGAGGTTTCACTTGAACTTAGGGAGAAACTTCTTTCAGGTGAGGGTGCCAGAGCCCTGGAGCAGGCTGCCCAGAGAGGTTATGGAGTCACCTTCTCTAGAGAGATTCCAAAGCCCTCTGGACATGGTGATCCTGGGTAACCTGCTCTGGATGACCATGCTTTAACACGGGGGTTGGACCGATGACCTCCAGAGGTCCCTTCCAACCCCCACCATTCTATGACACAGCACTTCTATAACAGAAGAGCCCACTGAGAGAGACACTAAGCAGCAGTTCTTAGAAAGGCACTCAATTTCTGACCAGAGTGGGATGAAAGACAACTCATGGGGACCAACTGTGTGTTCATTCTTACTGTCATCTCCACTCCCTTCTCTTTTCCCTTTCCCTACGGCCACAAAAGGCAGGATTTTCCATCTGCAGCACTCCTTTCAGCACAGCTGGCAAACAATTTTGTATTACATTCAGCCTACTTTTCTTTTACCCTTTAAAACATCATCTTAACAAATCGTTCATCATTTCATCTGTCAGCAGGAGCACACAGTTGAAGTCAGACAAGTTTTGGTCATGACTATATTTGCACCTTGGGAAAAGGCACACACACACAAGTTACTTGCCTGCATCATTTTCTGGCCCACAATATTTTGATGACATGTCTTAAATAGCTCAAAGTAGGGTCTCTGGCATCAGGTGGGAAAAAAACCCTTATTAATCTGAGTTGCTGATGGTAGAGACATAGTTCATACTCATACCTTTATGTACTCCCTCTGAAGTGGGAGGACTAAAAGTCTGGCCACTGACCCACCCACCCCCAAAGTTCACCTATGAACTCCCAAAAAATTTCCAGCCACATCCAGCAATTGAAAGAGCAGATGTGGCAAATGAAGCCACATTCCGTAAGCCCTGTTTCCCTAAGGCCCTGAAGAGATTCCCAGCAGTATCATGGATGCTTGGATCACACGAAAAAATCTCTGGTGATGAGTGTATGACCTAAGGGCAGGTACTATCTCCAGCACTAGATGGTAGCTGATGGCCACACAAAGACCATCAGAAGCTTCTCTGAGCAGGCTGTGGTGTCTTGAAGCAGCAGTCACAATGGGCTGAAAGCCTTCACAGGGAGAACGTGGGTTAAACACTAGGGAAAATTTGATGCTTTTATGACATTAAGGTAATGGAAGAACCTGCTGAGGCAGGCTGTGGAATTGCCATCACTGGAGATACATCCAGGGCTGGGCCAGACACTAGTGTATGAATAATGGAACCAGTCCTGAAACTATGCAGTGAATGGATTCACTGACCCGTTAGTGGCCCTTTCCAAACAAAACAGCCCAATGATGTAAAGCATCTTTCACTCTGCAATGAAACTGCTCCAAGAAACCTCTTGAGAAAAATTTATTTTAAAGGAAATTTGCTACAGCTCTTGCATTGTAAGAAAAACAAAGTTTTAAAAGCCAAAAAGGTAAAAAGACACTTAGGTTTCAGGGGCTGGACTCACCATGTATTCCATATTAGAGGCCACTGGGTACACCTGACCTCTCAGTTTATTGTGGAGCATCAGTATCTCCTGTCTGTCCGAGAATAAAATGGCTCTCTTGGATCGGGAGTGAGTTTCCTCATCCTGATACTTGCTCAAAATGCTCTCCAGGTGACTTGAGTTGGGCAAGATAAAGCCTTCAGCTGCCTTTGTCAGGAGCAGTACACATCCAAGGGGAAGGATCCAAGGCAGGGTAGGATTCATGCCTCCTCCTCTACCACCAGCAGAAGTGAAGATGGAGATGATTGTGGGTTTTCTTGCAGGGACTTTTGTGGTTCGGTGCAGGTCTGGATTTTGGGGAGAAACAGGACAGTCAGAGCACTGCCAGAGAAGCTCTCAGTACTTATGTGCCCCAAAGATGGAGCCACAACCCAGATTTTTGCTACAGCACAAGCAATTATCCTTCAGCCCAATGACAGGAAGACCTGACCAACACCACAGCTGGTGGGAACTCCATTTATGACACTGGAGAACTCCACTGTCATTGCATGGGGAGTGAATATTACCCAGGCAGAGCAGCAGATGCCTTCTTCACCAAAGATGCCAGGGCATCCAGTTGTCACCCAGCAATGCCCAACAGCTCTGGATAATTCCAGCACAGGCAGGGAGATACCTGAAGCTATCTGCCCAAAGAGTAGCTCTTCAAGTGAGGAATGGACGTAAATAACAGGGAAAGTAAAATTCCCAGTGACACAGGTGCAGGGAGGTCAGACACCAGCAAGAGATATTTCGGAGGCCCTGTCCTGCCAACAGACTCCAGCAGAGCAGCTGGCAGACTGTGTGAAAGTGGCTGTTTATGTGAAATGTCACCATTGCATGGAGCAGCCCAAGTCCCCTTTGGTGCATGACGCACCACAGAGCTCTGGCTGAGGTGACACTTTGCGGCGGGCGGCAGCGTGGCCAGTGATAGGAACTTGGAGAGGAGCCAGAGTACTCATCCTCCCCAAGAAGATTAGTGTTTCCCCTGCATGTTCACTAGCTGTCATCACGGAGGGCTTGAAGAGTTGGTCTCAGATTGGTTATAGATGGATTTAAATAGCTTCATTTGACCCCCTCCCCCTGCTCCATGGTGCTCCCACTCCACCTGCCATTTCCAAACCCTTCTTCCCTTTTTCTCCACCCCCACCCTGGTACTTCTCCATCTCACGAGCCCTGTGGGTCTTGGCTGAGTTTATTTAGCTCACAAGCCATTCAGGGAAGGAAATGTGTGCTGCCATATGGCTTTGCAGTACCTACTCCTCTTTAGGTGGGATCTAAGAGCAGAATCAATCCATAAGGGCAATAAGCATCTGTACACATGGTGCAAGCACAGCATCCCTCCTTAGGGTTAAATTGTGCCTGTCTTCAGCATTAGGTGAGGAGCTGGTTTTGGCAGCACTGTTAAAAGACACCCTGAAAGCATTCCTGCACAGCACAGGAAACAGGGACCAGATTAGTGGGAACTGTTTGAGAAATTTCAGCCCACTGACATGGGGTTTGAACATACAAGGACTGGATGAGTTGGAAACCACCCAAGGCAAGGAAGCATCTTTCATCTCCCAGCTGGAAAAGCTATGCTTGAGCACAGAATTCCAAACCCCTGTTCCCCAGACCCAGCAAAACAGCACCTGTGGAGGACAGTGGAGGACACAAGCTATTCTGCACAAGTGTGGAGCCCAACAATCTCTCAGAACACCGTGAACCCAAAAAATCTTGTTGAATGTCTATGCAAAATAGACAAAGTCCATGTTTGAGGCTTCTTACTTGTACTGTCTTAAGGCAGATGAAAACCAGCTGCCCTCAGCCTCTCTCCAGGCAGAGCATTAAGCCTTTGCCTGCTACAAATAACGTAGAAATGTCACTTGCTCAGATTAGGTAATGGCTCCTCATTATTTCCTGCTCTGCAGAGCATGCTGAACACACACACACACAAAACTTTGTCCCTAGCTCTAGGCACACCTGAAAGACAGGACATTTGGTATCATCAGGACAAATATTGCTTTAACCTCATCCTCTTCTCAGCCCTGTTTGTTGGCTTCTGCTTCTTGCCCAAGCAGGAGCCTAACTTTCTAACCTGGCTAGAGAGGAGCAGGGGAGGCAAAAGGAGTTGTTGCTTTTGTAGACTGTCTGACCCAAATTCAAGGAACAATTCCTACTTTGAGGCACTTCCCTAAGAGTTTAAAAATAGATGCTCTGCCACAGCCGTTTACAATGTGGCCATTTAGCAGAAGCCACTTTAACTGGAGCCTGCCCTGTAGGTAGAGCAGGCAGGACCAGGCGGCTAACACACTCTGCAGTTGTACCTCTTCATTTGGCTGGGCGCCCTTTGCTAAAAGGGAGCCCGAATCCACCACCCATTTAAGGCAAACACTGAACTTACAGAGAGGACAGCTTGAAAAAAGTCAGCTGTAACATCTGAAAGCCCAGAGGAGCTGCCCCACTCACGGCTCTGCGATGAAGCCAACGCGTCTGGCTTGGTGATCCAGCCAAAACCTCACAACAGATGGTTCATTATTCCTCAGGATGTTCTTTCCTGTATCCCATTTGTGAGCGAGGGGATACTGGCACTTAAAATTAGGTCACTTGGGCACTATCTCCTTTCTCGCTTGAGGTGTGCAGGTTCCATTCCCTGCTTTGGCTTGAGGTGGGGAGCTCTGAGCAGCCAGAGGAAGAATGAAGTGATCAGAGACGACAGGGAGCACAGAGCTCCCTAATTGAAAGCAGCAGAAAGACACTCATGTTACAGCAAGCTCTCATTGTTTTCAGATGTCCATCCACTTGCCTCTCCTAATATTCCCATAACCAGGTGCAACAAAACGCCTGGACTTGTTAAAGCTCAGCCAGCCCAAGCATCCTGCAGAGCTGGGGCAATGCCTCCAGGCTGCACCAGGAGCTCCTGGTGGGGGAAGAGTGAAATCTTACTGCCTTTCAGAAAAAAAGTCACCTGACAGTCAGCTGAGGAAGCCTCTGCTGTTGTTTTCAAGGGTTCAAGAGGAGCATTAGTATAGCCTCCCCTTCAACATATCAGGCCCTTGATACTGGTGCCAGGTAAACATCTGGGAGCTATCAGAAACGAGTAGGTCAGCAGAAACTGACTCCTTAATATGCTGTGAAGCCTGTCCAAACTGGGGACAAAAAAGGAGGCCTCCTTCTGGGGTCTGAGGAAGTTAAAAAGCTGCACTGGACTTTGGAAAAGATTATTTTTAGAAAGCTATTTCCCCAGCTAATGGATGGTGTCTGTGTTTCACAGAAAGCAGAAGAGCTGGTAGCATTTGCAGAGCAGCCTGCATTTGCAGTGCTGCCTGCTGAAGCCACATGCAGGCTTTTCTGCTCCACTTCATTATGTCCTCACTTCACCTTATCCCTTGCAGCTATTGATCTTTTAGCTGGCAAAGTGCAGGAGCGGGAGTCTGCACCTTGGTCATGGATATTGGCAGCTAAAACATCCCAGGACTTGTGGATTTATGCATGGAACAAGTTGACTAGGAAGTAAACAGCAAAAGTTAGCAGGGGGTACCAGCAGAGCTGAGGAGAGTTAACCTGAGATCAGCTTTTAACAGAGTTAGCCTGGGATCAGCTTCTAACCCATGCAAAGACATCCACTGATCAAAGCACAGCACACTTCCTGCCTTAAATCCCAGCTCATCTATTTAGCCAGGGCACGCTCATGGCAAAGCTTTGAAGAATTGTGTCGGCTCCAAAAGAGAAGTGGGATGACAAACTCCTTGACGCGGGACATAACAGCATCTACGCAGAACACAGCATACATTCAGCATCTTCAAGACCACAGGCCAAAGCACCTGGATGTCCCATCACGATCCCCTCCCACAGAACCGAAGTGGGTGAGCTTCTGTGTAAAACCACCTGAAAACCCACTGGTAGCAGACACAACATGTGGCCACACTGTGGAATTCCTCTTAGCCAGAGCTTCAGCAGCAGAGGTGCACAGACGCAGGCTTTGTGGAGCAGAGCAGCTGTGCCCGTGGCTACTCAGCTACTGCAGCATCCCTTGGATATTTTCTCTTTGTGTAAAAACCTGCAAACTCCTCCCAGTCATGCAAGAATAATGTTTATTAATCTTGCATTAACCTCGACAGAGCACACATAAGGGGAGCTCAGACAGCGTTGGGATACTTCATACCACACAGGCAAATTCAGGGAAAAGTTCCTAAATTTGTACCTTCTTAAAAGAGACATTTCTTGCACACACACACACACACCCCACGCCATCCCCAAAAACCACATTGCAGAAGCAGGGACCAAAGCTTGCACCTACCTAGCCGAGCACTTCCAATCTCCAGGAAATTGCAGCTCCTCCAAGTCTGCTTGTGGAAAATAAATTATATATCTGAAATATTTAAACTAGGAGGAGGGAAGAGAAGAGGGGGGGGGGGAAAAAAAAAAAAAAAAAAAAAAGGTGAAATAAGCCTTAGGAGGTGTGAGGAATGCAAGGTCTCAGCTCAGCAGCTCATACCAAGTGCAGTCTCACAGAGCTCCCCAGTGGTATTTATGCTCTCCAGGCAGAGGACAACCCTGGATCATCCTGTTTGGCAGCGGGCCTGGAGCAATAACGAAAAGCAGGGGGCGTTAAAAAAGAGCAAAAATCACAACCACAAAAAGGAGGCAGGAGCAAGAAGCAGAGGGGTGTTGCTTGGGATCTCAGCAGTTTGGAGATAGTCATTGGGGCTCAGCAAATTAGGACCATGGTCCCAAAGGCTGTAACGCAACACTCTGTGGGAGGGGAGGAGGAGGAGGAGGCAGGCGATGGTGCTATAAAGGGGTTGCTCTGCTCTCCCCTGCTGTCAGTGCTCGGGCACAGCTCGGAGCCCCGTGGGGTCCCCGGAGCATCCTCCGCACCTTCGCTAGGGGACGGTGAAGGTCTTGGTGGGGAGGGAGGAGGATTCACGCCAGGGGTGGGTTCTGTGAGGGACTGAAGCCGGCTGTCTCCTGGTCCTTTTCCCACGGGGAAAATCCCCCAGCGGGTCCTGCCGATCCAGAGATGAGGCAGCTCTGCTGGACCCCACGGCAAAACGGGGCTGAGGTGGGGTCCAGCCCCCAGCAGAGTCCATGGCAGCCCTCTGTTTTCCAGAGCTGGGTGTTTGCTGGCAAACGGGAGGTTTATCACCCTCTGCAGCTTTGTCCCAGAGCTCTCCCAGCACCGGCATTCCCCTCGCACACCCACGGTTCGGTCCTGCTGCTACCACAGCAGGATTTCCAGAGAACGAGGAAAATCCAGAGTTAATAAGAGGTCTGGGCAAGGCTCACCTCACCTCTTCCACTGCGTAGCTGATGCCCAGAAATCCCCAAGCTCGCCTCGAGCCCTGTGCCTGCATCCACTACCGAAATGTGGTTTTACTCACTGTGAAAGGAAACGATTGAGCAAATGACATGCTGGGAGTTCCTTCTTCTTTTTTAAGTAAACAAACAGGAAAAAAACAAAATCAGTACGATGAGTAACAACGTGAGCATGTGACAGCACCGCTGCTCCTGCAGCCACCAGCCTGCAGTGGGATGCTGCGATGCCCAGAGTGAGCAGTTCCAGGTGTTAGCATTCACGTGGATCCCTCGGGATCCCCATCCAGGAGCACCATGGGTCGTTGGGGTGAGCTAACCCCAGCCTAGGATGTGCCCCTGTGGAGGAGCATCAGTACTGGTCCAGCATGGAGGCAGGTGAGCATCCATCTTCTAGATGAAAGCAAAGCAGCTATGTGGGGTTTTTTTTGTTAGTTTGGTTTTTTTTCCCCAAAATCCACTCTCCAGTCCTCGCTCCAAAGTTCTTGGAGGAAAAAGCCATTCCATTCTTCTGAACAGTCAATATTTATCTCTCTGAGCAAAACACTTTTATTTACTGCTTACAGGATGTTGTGCCTCTAAGTAGCTTGTTTAAACCCCAGCAGTGCTCAAAAAGCAGAATGACATCGATCAGATCTGCTCAACGAGGCATGAGCCAAGCAGCCAATATTGGCAGCTGAGACAGCAGCTCCCCTGAAGCAAAGAGACAACCCCTCTGATGTCAGCTCCAAGACATACCCACTGATTTAATCTCTTACACCACTTTCCTGAGAATTTCTAGAGAAGGAGCAGATCCTCATCACTTGAGGTGTAGCTTCAGCACTCCTCCTAGTCTGTGCCTTTCAAGCTATGTTGTAGCCAGGCCATAGGAGAAGTTGTGCTCTCACCAGCCCACAACACCCTTTCTGGCTGCTCTTCCCCACTGACCACATTCTCCAAGCTGTGTTTAGTAAAAGCTTCTGTTTACTTCATAACAAACTGTGTATGTGAACCGACAACACTGGGTTCATCACTTGGACCTGAAGCTTCCACCCTGCTAACAGCAACTCAGTGAACTTTGGGCGGCTCTCTGAGGTGCCACTGAGGCTGGCAACTCAAAGACCACACAGAACTGGGCTGACAAGAGGTTCTGCACTGCTTTACTCTAAAATCAGTTTCCTCCTTTTTCCTTTCCTGCTCCTCTGATTCCCTCCGGATCAATGAGTTTCCTCTATTTGCAGAGGGTTTATTTCACCAGTTGAAGGATGCTGCAGGCCCCAGTTTCCTTATTTCCCTAAGTAACGAGGGCCAAGAGTGGTGAACCAACATGCCCCTACGCAGACTGCCACCCCAAAACCACACAGCCCCACAGCCCTGAGTCAGAAGGTGCTGCTCACTCCAATTACCAGAAAGCTGAATTAACTGCTTTTATACCTACCGGTACACAAATTATTTCCAGATCTCAGAGAAATTCCACATTTTGTAATCTCCACCGACATTCCTATGGGATATTAATCCCTGTAGGATGGTTTGAGCTGTCTGACTTCCTCGTCAGCCTTGCTGCTTTAAAAAGATTTAATTAATTGTTAATGTATACACCACTATGTTTTCACTGTACAAGACATAGATGGGGCCCAGGGAGTGCTTAGGGATGAGCACAAGCCCGAAACGAGACTTTTTCTCCACCTCATCTTGTCTCGAGTCAGCAGTTTCAGGTCATACATTTGACCAAGCCAAAACAATCAGAAGTTACTTTTAATCATTCAGCATCGTTACTGCCTTGATTATAACGTCTCCATTTCATATGTGGTAAAAGCCACATAAAGCAGGCTGCATATATAAGTATATATTAGGAGAGAAGGCTTTTAATGTAATATCCAATGAATAGGAAGAAAGACAGATTTCACTCTGCCCTCCTAATTGAGCATGCAGACAGTATGTCTTGATTTTCAGCTTCAAGTACATTCCCCTTTATTTCCTATTCAAATAGAAGCTCAGTTAATAACAGCCCCAAGTCTGAGCAGGGACAGAGGGAAGAGCAGAGTGAGATGCTCAAAGCCATAGTTACTATCTTGTTACTATCTGGTTTTGACTCTCACCTCAGAACAGAAGGAGGGGAAGAGTAGGGATGAAGTAAACATGGTGGCAATAGGAAGCATGCAGAAACTTGGCTGTAATCATGTGAAGGAAACCAGCAGCTACTCCTGATGGGCACTGGGCAGACAGCAGCACAGCTATGTTCCTGTCTGGGGGAACCACATCCTCGGTTTCACTGTCTGCTTGCTCTTCCCCTCCTGTCAGGGCTTTGTGACAGGATGGGGATGACACAGTGGGGTAGAGGTGGCTGAGAAATCCCCACTGTGCCCATCTTGATGCTCCCTTGGCATCATACAGAGGCTGCTCCAGCAGACAAGTTCACAGCATGGCGATTCCGAATCACTGGAGTCCAAGCCAGGCATTTATAGATTGATTCCCAAACACAGCTAATACTTGGCACTGCAAAACCCTATTTATTCTTTCTTGCTCTTCTCCTGTTTCAGGGCTGTGGTGGTTATGGGCGTCACCCACCCAGACACACAATGAATTCACCCAGACTAAACTCAGACAGCTGGAAACTAAGAAATGAAGCTTTATATATTCACAGCTTAGCACAATTTACAAGCATATATATATACACACAATACATTACAGATATTTGCAACTATATACAGTAATATAAAGTTAAAGGTAATACAGAAATACAAGAATCCTCCCAGCATTCAGAATGCCCAGGAGGGGCTCCCAACCACCCTTCCACCTTCCTTCCACCCCCTGTCTCAGAATCTCCCTTACCAGCAGGGTGAGGTGGAAAGGTCAGCAAGAGGTGTTAGAAGCAGAATAATCAGTTGGAAGATGTGCAGGGTCAAGCAGAAGAGTTAATATGGCAAGGCAGACTCTGCCTGGCTATTATCTGTGTTTGTGTCTGGTTTTATATGTCCCAACAGAATAAAGGGGTAATATAGATATCACTGTATTTTCTTTTTCACAGCCAGTGATCTAATTTCTCTCATTAAAATATTCCAATTAGCCTCAAACCAGCACAAGGGCAGCCTAGACTGTGACAAGCCAGATTCACACAATTACAGGAGCTGGAAGGGACCTCTGGAGATCAGTCCAACCTCCCTGACAGAGCAGGTTCACCTACAGCAGATTGCATAGGGTGTTGGCCAGGTGGGTTTTGAATGACTCCAGAGGTGGTGACTTCACCACCTCCCTGGGCAGCCAGTTCCACTGCTACACAACCCTCAAAGTAAAGAACTTCCTCCTCACACTTAGATGGAACTTCCTATGTTCAACTTTGTGCCTTTTACCTCTTATCCTGTTCTAGGGTGACACTGATAAATACTGTCCCCATCTTCCTGACACCCTAAAAGTATTTGAGTATTGTTAAGATTCCTTCTCAGACTAAAAAGCCCCTAGTCCCTCAGTCTTTGTTCATAAGAGAGATGTTGCAGTCCCCTCATCATCTTCATAGCCCTTTGCTGTTCATCTGCAGCTTCTTTTCCTCCTCCTCATAATAAAGAGCATTTCCCCATGCATTTCCTCTGCTGCTGATATGCAAGAAAACTCCTCACCTAACTTGCCAAAGCCCATGGCATTGTCAATACCCAGGTAAAATGTTAAATCAGTAAGGCAAGGCAAAAAGCACAAAAGCAGCAAATTCAAAAGTTAACTGTTGAATTCTGGGGACATCAATGACCAGACTAAGCACAAGTGAAACCTGAACTACACACTACAACCCACTCACCTTGGTATAACAGCTTGCCACATTTCATGGTCGTATCTGCAGTGAAAGACAGTGAAACAGTTTTTTAAGTACTGAAAAGGCCAGTACAGATCTGCAGACTGAAACAGCTCAGAAACAGTAACCCAGAACTCATATTTGGAGATTTCACCCCAAACCAGAGAAGGTGAATTGCAATCACAGCTTCCAGCAGCTATTACATCTGGTTATTTGCTAATACAAATACTTCTCAAAACCCTCGGGTTGTTACAGCCTGGAATAAATCCCGCAGCTGCATGAATCCTGGAACATCTTGGGAACATCCACAGCATGTCGAAGGTGCACTCCTCATACCTCTTCAGAACTAGATTTAGAGCAGGTTTATGGAGATAATCCCCTCACTGACAGCCCGGGACCTTCCCCAAGTGTGGGCAGCAATTCTGGCAGCAGCTGTAGGGCTGCAAGTCCAGGAACCTCGCGTGTGCCACCACTGCCCTCTGCTGCAGCCCGTCCCTGGGTGTGACAGTGTCTCAGGGGGCTATGAAGGAAAAAAACCATTTCCCAATTCAAAACCACACAGCCTTCCCTCGCTCCCAAATACCTTGTGCTTTTGAGAATCCTTCTCCCTCACCCCAATAAATCTTCCCCCATGCAGACTTGGCTTAGGGTGGAAGAAGAGCTTTTTGGATTCACACCCATGAAGTCTCTACTTTCAAAGCTTCAGGAATTAATGTGCATTTTTGACCAACTATTTCTTGAAACCTAGTTTAAACACGAGTAAACAACCACCAGAGCTATGGTGTATCAGGGAAGGAGTGGAGGGAGCATTGTTGGTTTTTTTTTCCTCTTTTACATAATCACTCATAAACAAAGCAAATAATCTAAAGGCTGCAAAACCCTTATTTTGCAAGAGTGGGAGGGGTTTAACACACACACACACACACACGCAAAAAAAAGAACTGTGGTTATGTGTTCACATCAGGCTGTTGCCACACTCCTTTTGCTCTTTATTTCCTTTGAGTAATGTGCTGCAGAAGAGAGATTTCAGCAAGTGCATTTGTAATATCCTTAGTGAAAAATAATAAAAGTACTACCAACGTGAATAACTTCCACATCATACTAAGAGAGGATTTCAACACTTGTTTTTGAAACTGGCAATTACTCATTGCTGCTCTTTTAAAATAATTAGTAACATCTCTAACCTGTTCCCACCGATCTCACAGGCTGAACTGAATGTACAGACTCAGAGTGAATCCCATTTCTGCAGCAGGAACATCTCTTACCACCTTCTGCAACCTTGACAACTTGCCTAAGACATCTAAACATGTCTTTTGTGAACAGAAAAGGTCCGAGTTTCAGACTAGATCTTGAGTTGTGACATAAATTAATTTTCTATTCTTTCATCCCAGAGGAACCTGGGAAATTCACTGGAGCTCCCAAGGGAAAACAACAACATTCAACCCCCAAATCCTTCTGACAACACAGAATCATAAAACAGAATCATAGAATCACTCAGGTTGAAAGCCACCTCTAAAGGTCTAGTCCAAGCCCACTGCAGTGAGCAGGGACATCCTCACCTAGATCAGGTCACCCAGAGAACCATCATGCCTCACCTTGCATATCAAATACGATGTTCTCAGGACCAAGTAGGCCTATAGTAGGTAAAACACCCATTAGGTGATTAAATTGTAATTTAACCACTGCAATATTCACCTGTCACACATGCAGTGACTCTAAGCAAACCTCAGCAGAAGCACAGACAGTAACACTAAAATCTCATTAGTTGTAACATCAGTTCTTTTTTCTTCCTACTACTCCTTTCTTCACCCTTTTAAAGCTGTTTCTGCTGTGCTGGACTCCATTTGAGACTGCTCAGCCTGCTCCTGGTGTTAACATTGTTGTGAAATTGAGGAGTCACCTGTACTTGAGGACTCATTTGTTACTCATAGCAAGACTGAGACTAACTCAGCTTTTTCTTTCCAAAAGGCAGCAGAAGGCAAGACTTCAGACAGCAGTAAGCTGAACTTCATCTCATTGCACATTCTCCAATCCTGGGGAAGCCCTGCAGGGCTCCTGGCAAGCAGTGACCATCCCCCAAAATAAAAGTTAGCAGCATTGTGTTGTTAATACCTGTTACAAACCTACCCATAAGTGTTTAAAAACATCTGTAAACAGCAAAAGCCTTTTGCTAGAATTTCCTCACCAGTAAGAGTCCAGCTTGTTTCTGCTAAGTATACTCAGTCCTACCTACAAACTCACACCCATAATTTTGGATTTACCTCATCTTGAATAGACAGGATGATTGCCTTGATAGCTCTGGAGAGCTGCTGCCTTAACAGAGATCACTCCTACAGAGATGGGAGTTCTCTCTTTAAAACAGCACCGTGCACAGACGTTGCACTGCAGGGGCCTGGGGCACAACTCTCATTTGGAGAGATTGCATCCCTATTCCTGTCAAAAGGGTGTAAAAACAACCAGTTTGAGCTCCACGTGTTGCATCTACCACAGAAGATCCTGCTAGGATATACACAGGGCTTTCACACAGGATACAGAAGGGATTCAATTCCCTTCAGCCTTGCAACCACCACATCCTGCAGGGTGCAGGCTCTGAGTCAGTCTTCTAGCTGTTCTGGGAAGACTGAGCCCCTCTCTCTCCCTCTCCCCTCTCAAATTTCAGTCCCAGCTCAGTGCTAAATGGGAACATTCCTATAGCACCAAATGGGAACATTCCTATAGTTTCAAGATGCAGGGAATGCTGTGGACACCTTGCGAAAGCACTGGAGAAAAACTTTAAGATTCCCAGTGTAGAATTTACGCTGGAGGAAAAACAAAACCCACACACACACCTTAAACCAACTTTGTGACTTTTATTGATGGGCGACAACTTTATACTTCTAGATATCACTAAACTGTGTACAATTAGGAACTCAACATTATAGGAGAGCAGACAGCAAAATTAAACAAAGCAGACTTAAAGAAATATCAATCTTAATTATTTTGCCCATTTTCTTAATTTCATGTACACAGAAGCATAAATGCAGTTTGAAATTTCTTAATAGCAATAAAGTTACAATCACCCATCTATATAGACTAACATCTTAACTCCAAATATTTGATCTGCAATGTGTACTTAAGCAGTTTCTCATCGCATAATTATTAAAATGTGTCTTCCTATTCAGGACCAGCAACTCTGCAGTTTTTGTACATGTTTTGAAGCACATAGGACCATTTCCACCTCATACACATCGGCTCATATTTTACCACTTATCAAAAACTATTGGGGGAAGCAGAGAGAGCTTTTTTATATTTATTTTTTAAAATATTTTTCTCTTTTTTTTCCTTTTTTTTTTTTCCTTTTTTTTTTTTTCCATTTTTTTTACTTAAGTAAAGATAAACATTTTCACAGAAATCTACAAGTTCTGTTGCTGGTGCAGGGTTTTCTTCTACTACGCAATTAGAAAGTGGGAATCGAATGCAAATCCACTTTTATTATCTTAGGATTCAGCATTAATTAGTTTTTTTTTTTTTATTCATGTTTTTTTGCTTGCATTTTCATAATTCACGAGACTGAGTCTTTCAAGCAAGTGACTTCATTCTGCAAAGTCAAAGGTCAACACAAACTACGTTGTGCACAAACCCAAGGCATCTTTCCTTTATCACTCTATCCCATAGTTGTAAGGAAGGGGGAGGAAAACCAAAACCAAACAAACAAAACTAGAAAGGGGGGAAAAAAAAAGGGGGCGGGAAGAGGGGAAGAAAAAAAATACTCACTCAAAACAGCATTTACAGGAAAAGAAAAAAAAAAAAGAAGTTAGTGATAGTTGGTGTTCTACAAAGCAGGCATCTTGCACACACAGCGGAAGAGGGCACGGTTTCACAGCAGGTCAACCCGGCGGTAGTACAGGAGGTAGGCTGTGCGTTCTGCAGACTGTGTCACCACCTGGCTCTGGCTGATCACCTTCACTGCCTGGTCATCGATGCGTAACCAGCCGTTCAGACCGATTTGGAAGACGTCCGTAGTGTAATGGCCACCAGTTGCGCTGTTTCCGTGATGATAGACAACTGCAAAGAGAGATTTGTGATGCACACAGACCTTCTACAAAGGGAAATATCCACTGAAAAAGGAACAAACTAAATAATAATTAAAAAAAAAA